>JAOVVB010000002.1:23961006-23982825 GCA_028570985.1 Heterobranchus longifilis | reverse complement strand
TTTTTTGTTAAGTACATAACTCCACATGTGTTCATTCATAGTTTTGATGCCTTCAGTGAGAATCTACCAATGGAAATCGTCATGGAAATAAAGAAAACACATTGAATGAGTGAAGGTGTGTCCAAACTTTTGGCCTGTACTGTATGTCCACGTGATATGATGTAATCCTATCATGCACCACATGTTCCTGAATCAAGCTACACAAATCAACCAAATACAGATTATCGGTTCACTGGAAAATATTGAATGTATTATCTTTTGCTTATGACATTTTATTTTTAAATTAGCTTACTTATTAATGTAGAACCAGAAACAAAACTGAGTAAAATACAGAGCAATTACGGAATAAAATTAAAAACTGTCATAAACCTTTCTTCTTCTTTTTTTATGAAAGAAACTTTTATGAAAAAAGTCAAGTGAATTATTTATGTGCAATGCAAGGAGACAAAACAGCGTTCATTGGAAATGATAAGCAAAGACATCCTGACATTTTGTTGTAGACACGGACTCATCCAAAACTTCTTGAGGATTTTAAGTTACTAATGCAGTTACTGTAGCTAGCAAGTTTGGCTTTGTTACCCTAATAAATGTGCTTTCCAGGCAACACAATGGATGAAAATCACACTGGCTACATTTGTAGAGCACTTTTAACATTGGATATTTTCTGGATAATAGATTATGATCATTTAATAAGACATTAAAAGATCTCAAAGTTAGCAATATAAAGCAAACTCTATATTCCTCATGTTAGTCTGTGATTACTAGCATGCTAATATTATGATCTTTTGCTATGTTTATGCTGTAGCTCCTGCTAACACACAGTACAAGCAGGTTAACATCATTATTACAACAATACTTTAGAAATAATTGACCTTTCACAAGGTTGTTCAGAAATCCACTATAGTTTCTGAAGCCCAGTGTGAGTGTTAGCTTTTATCCAGCAGAACGCTAATATTAGATTGGATTGGATTAGATTATAAACTTTGTGGAAAGCCTTCCCCAAAGAGTTGAAGCTGTTATACCTGCTCATGGTGGACCAACATCATATTAAACCCTATGGATTAAGAATTGGATGTTACACAAGTTCATATGAGTGCGAAGGCAGACGAGTGAATACTTTTGGCAATATGGTGTATACAGTATATACATGGCATGGCGGTGTAGTGGTTAGCACTGTCCCTCACACCTCCAGGGTACATGTTTGATCCCCTCCCGCCTCGGGCGTCCGTGTGCATGTTCTCCCTTTGTTTCCTCTAAGTACTTGGGTTTCCTTCCACAGTCCAAAGACAAGCAGATTATTGGCTAATTGTCATTTCTAAATTGCTTGAGTGTAAATGCACATGTGAATGTTGACAGGAGGTCCTACCAAGATCGTAAAATAGGAGTAACTACAATGATAATCACTACTGGCCTCCACGGTTCCTAGTTGGACTACAAAGTTTCCTAAATGGATGAATGGATATATAATATAGGAATTATGAATTATGCAGTAAATCTGCCTTCAATGCCCTTAATACAAAATGTACTTCAGATAAGCTTCAGTTGAAAAATGCTATATAGGTTTTTGGGTGTTTTTGTCTGTTAGGAAGGCTATGATTGTGCGACCTACTTAGCCTTTAACTGGTGGAAAGCAAAAACAGAAATCTTCTATGTGTGGCACTTTGTTCATTAAAAGATCAAAGGTGAATTTTAATGTGTGTGTGTGTGTGTGTCCGTCCCCCTGCGTGTTTACTCAGACAGATAATAAGAACAGCAATAACACAAGGCATTTGCATTTTATTAAAGTGTTTAAATTGTCTAGCCCCTCATTATAAGCCTGCCTTGAGTGCATCTAATGGGCCGTTACTTCTGTGCAGTGACACATACATTGCAGGAAGATATGAGTTTGTGCTATATGACCTGCAATGTACTAGTTTATTCATGCTATCACACCCTGAACTGTATTTTTATCTTTTTTTTCTCTCTTTCTTTCTATCATTCTTTCCCAGATCTTCACTGTGACATAGATTGAATCCTGCCTTACTCCAAGACATAGGCACATCCCTGTGGCTGTCCTTCCGTCTATCAGGAGTAACAACCAGCTTCATAAAGTTCTGCTTAAGTTCCTCTTCTTAGATTTGAACTCTTCCTCAGTGGAAAGAATCTACTAGTAATCTATTTAAGCACAGTGCAGCAATTTCCTTAGCATTAAGGGGGACGATAGAACTATTTGTCTGAACAACCACCAAAGGATTGCATTGATTTCATACTTGGAGTGTGGACAAGAGGAGAATAGAGGCAGCTCTAAAAATGTCAGAAAAATGTTGTCATCTGTTCTGTGTACAGAATTTTAAAAACAGCCACAGTTTGTGTTTCAGACCTTAATGAGAAACTAAAATTGGATTTTAGTCTGGAGATCTGAGATATGCGCAGAGAACCCTGCTGAATCCAGATTGTTTCCCATCAATCTATCACTCTTATTTATTTTATAATGGTGTATGTGATTGTTAAATTATTGCACAACCTGCATCTCTCTTGACGGTAAAGCTATGAGCGGCAGGACAGAGGCACAATGAATGAGATCACAGTGAACACCACTACCGAGCTGTTACTCTTTAACAACACGACCAGCTTGGACACATCACAGGCCTTGGATGAAGCAACAAGACTAGGTCTCCAGATCTCGGTCTCGATCCTACTGGCCATAATAACTTTAGCAACAGTGCTGTCCAATGCTTTTGTCATTGCCACCATTTTCCTGACACGCAAGCTGCATACTCCTGCTAACTTCCTGATTGGCTCTCTAGCCCTGACAGACCTGCTTGTCTCCATCCTGGTCATGCCCATCAGCATCTTGTACACGGTGAGCAAGACGTGGACACTTGGGCAGGTGGTTTGTGACATCTGGCTCTCATCAGATATCACCTTCTGCACAGCATCCATCTTGCACCTGTGTGTGATTGCGCTGGACCGCTACTGGGCCATCACGGATGCACTGGAGTACTCCAAGAGGAGAACTACAGGGAGGGCTGCCCTCATGGTTGCAGTCGTTTGGGTCATCTCCATCTCCATCTCTATGCCCCCTCTCTTCTGGAGGCAAGCCAAGGCTCAAGAGGAGTTGACCGAATGTCTGGTAAACACAGACCAGATATTCTACACGCTCTACTCCACTTTTGGTGCCTTCTACGTGCCCACTGTTCTCCTTATCATCCTTTATGGGCGAATTTATGTGGCTGCTCGTAGTCGGATCTTTAAGACACCATCGTCAAGGGCAAAACGATTTACAACAGCTGAGCTCATCCAAACATCGGCTGGCTCGTCCCTCTGCTCGCTCAACTCCTCGAGCATCCAAGAGGGGCATTCTCACCTGGGAGGAGCAGGAAGTGGAGGACGAGGGTCTCCAATTTTTACAAACAGTGTTAAGGTGAAACTAGCAGATAGCGTTCTGGAGCGAAAACGTTTATGTGCGGCAAGGGAAAGGAAAGCCACAAAGACGCTGGGAATCATCTTAGGAGCCTTTATCGTCTGCTGGCTGCCCTTCTTCATAGCAACACTGGTCATGGGTATCTGTAAGGATTGCTGGTTTCACCCAGTGCTGTTTGACTTCTTCACCTGGCTCGGCTATCTCAACTCGCTTATCAACCCTGTGATCTACACGGTCTTCAACGACGAGTTCAAGCAAGCCTTCCAGAAACTTATCAAGTACAAAAGATGCTGACTCTTTTAATACGAGCTTTTCCATGAAGAGCGTTGTTGTACCAGGCATGAGAGATGGTAAAACATTTTCTCTTGGAATTTACTTTGTTGTCCTCAAATACAAAATACACTGTAATGATTCATGATGATTGATCATGATGCATTTTTGTACAGTTGAATGACCATGATACAGCTTGTAAAAAGTTGTGCTAAACTGTGAATGTTACCCTGTAGATTTATTTATCCTTATGCATGTCTTATAGTCCGTGGTTCATCCCTTACAAAATATATGTTAAGTAGTTTGTCCCATAGAAAATATTTGTCTATAAGCAATTACAGATGCTAAGAGCCTTACCAAACAAAACAATAAGTTGTTTGATGCTTGAAAATATCCGGAAAAGACTGGAAAACACAATAAGGTATGGGATTACAAATACGTGGTATATACATTAGTCTATAAAGAAGAAATATATAAAGACTTGATTTTTCAAAATACTTTTTGTGTGTCGTGGTCATTTGTATTTGGATATTACAAGCATGTATGAATTTGTTTAAACTGTTTTATTAAAAATCAAGACTAGCAAATCATGGGCGTCTTTAAGCTCGAGCAGGCAGAAGTGGGCGGATAGTGCTTTCCCCACAATGTTTTATGCTGCCCACTACTGTTTGGTGAGCAGTAGTTTAAAAAAGATGCAGTGGCTGGCTTCACATCTTGAAGAAAGCACATGATAGCCTTCTCCTTCTCTGATTGGAGGCTGTCGAATTAATAGGGAAGAGCCGCCAGACAGGTGGAATTGGCCATATACTGTACACCCAGGTTCATAAATATTTGAACATTTATTGTCACTGGCATTAATTGCATTTATTAATTTATTTTAGTTATTGTTTTTTTTAATTTAACCTATCAGCAGTGCTGGGGGACGTTACTTTTTAAAATAACTAATTACATTACAAAATTACTGTCTTTAAAAAGTAATCAGTTACATTACAGCGTTACTAGAGTACTTTTCCATTGCAGAAAATAAAAACTCCTTTGTGATTCCTCATGCATGTTGTTTTAGTCAAGACCTTTATAATTATTCTACCATCATCACTCAGCGAAGTTTGGCCCATTTGCATAGACACTGAAACAGTGTGTATGTCTGAGGAGTGAGTTTAAGGTAAGAAAAATGCATTGTCTGAGGGGTGTTTCAGCTGGAGTATTAATGCACACACTTTAGGGGAGCTTTGAGACCTGCATTAAGTTTTTAAAGAGTAGTGAAATATGAGATATTGAAATTAAATAATATACCATCTGGGCTACAATATATTAATTATTTAAATTTAACACCAGTATTTCCTGGCGGATGGCTAAATGAACCATTGATTTTTAAATGTCAAAATATTTATGGGGCTCATGGTATCTTCAGTGTCTAATTTATTCTGGTCAGGATAACATGCATCTGGAACTTATGGCTGGAACCCTGGATGTAAGTCATCTACAGTGTTACATGGGTCCATGCGCACACACACATTCAAACATAGGGGTGGTTTTATTTAATCTGGAGGTGGAAGGAAACAAGGGAGCCAAGAGAAAACCCATACAAATAAGGGTAACTCTTGTGACAGACAGAAACCCAGCATCACGATCAAACCAGGATCCTGGGAGCCATAAGATGATAACAGTACCCACTGCATCACCCTGTAAAAAAATATTATCTTATGATTTTTCTAATGAAATTAAGAAATATTGCTTCCACACTGGTTTCCCATGACTCTACTTTGCTTTATAAGAATGGGATTCTATGAGTTTCATTTTAATATTGGTTTTAGATTAACTCCTGCTGAGCTGGGGTTAACCCGAAGGCCATTAAATCCAGCAATGTTAGCTTTGCCCGTAAATTCGAATTCAATCACAGCATCTGATAATAATGCATTGCTTAGTTGAAATGACTAAGGCTAGAGTATCAGATCATGTAACATCTATGTCTCATGGCTCATTCTTAAACCTTTGGATTGGAGTTTGTACTTGGAAGCTTTCACCTGGGGATTACCCTGCATGTTGAGCGGTGATGAAGGTCGCATTGATTTGAGCATGAAGAGGAAAGAAATTGATTTAGAGAAGAGTTCATGCATGTAAAGAGTGTCTTATATGGCGCTGTGGACAGCCAGTCAAAATAGATTATTTCTCCACACGTCTAAAAGGCATCTGACCTTTACTCTAGAGTTTTTACAGCAACAAATCTAATGTGATCTGATCGTATCCTGTCACACGACCCCTTCGTGTCAAGAGCTGATTTGATCAAACCCAGACATGTCTGTTACAATTGGGTCAGCACATTGAGACTGTCAATCAGGAAACTGTCAAGATTCTGAAGTCTAACATCTTCATACTTTTTTTGGCCTGATTAAATGATTACAGCAGGATTCAGAGGTTACCATAACAGCTGGCTAGCTATCTTAATTTGTTGTAAAATCGAAATAAATGCGGAAACAGACTGTACCTAAGCGAAAGCACAGGTGCTTGGGAATAATCCTTTGTCAGTTTATTCTGCAAATTCTCAAAGCCACCATAATATCGCTCGCCCACACACAAATAGCGTGACTAAAACTGAACCCATAAACCCTCTCTTATAAAGTCTTCGGAGTGCATATTGCTAATGTACGCATCATCTGTTCTAAAATCCACCCACGGCTCAGAGGAAAAGACCCGACAGGAATAATGAAAAATACCAATACAAACACCAAAATGTTACTTATTTTAATTGACACTAACAGAGCAACATGAATGATATCCAGCATCTGTCCTGTTCTTCAGTATATAACTCATTCGACAGTGCCTTGCCTAAATATTCAACCTCTTTAAACTTAGCCACATTTTGTACTGAAATGATATGGACTTAAAGGGTAACTATAATACAAAATTTACTTGTCATTTTTTGACATTCAAATAAAAATGAGGGGGTAAAAAAGGTTCCTGTTTTTATGTCTTTTTCATTTTGTACTGGCAGGGGCTTAAACAAGCCCCTGAGATTTCCTCCAGTTGTGACTTCATATAAGAAGAGCCCCTCCCCTGGCTTGTTGCTCAGCTCTGCTGTTCTCTATAGGGGCGTGACTCAGGAGTACACATCAGGAGTGCTCATTTGCATAGACACTGGAATGGTTAATTTGGTGGAGGAGCGAAATAAAACTATGAGGATTGAGGTATTAAAAATGGATTTTCTAAAGTGTTTCCGCTGTTGTATCAACACACACTTTTTGGGGAAGCTCTGAGACCTGTGTTACATTGGTAAAGAAATAATAAAATATGAGAAGTCAAATCTACACAAAATATTCCATATTTATTGAAAGGAAAAACTTTTTAAATTAGCTAGTCCGATCAGTTACCATCAGAAGTCGAATAATTAGTTTAAAGGAGTGCAGTTTTTTTTTTTTTTTTTGGTGTTGTTGTTATTTTTATTTTAAGGAAAAATATGCAAAAACAAACAACATCATAAAGCAATTAAAACATGTGAAGCAATTAAAACAGGTTCAGATCAAGGTTCTGAGAAAAAAATAAATCAGAACCTGATATTAAAAAAATATACCAACTAAAGTATGCCATCCATCAAAGATCAGTAAGCATGTACTGTCAGAGAAATTAGTCAGAGAAACAACCAAGAGGCCAAAGGTAAGTCTGAAGAACCAGGGGAGCTCAGATGTGATTGAGCAAGAAGTCCATTTCCAAACATGTAAAAAGTGATGACTGGTCTATCGAAATCAACACTTTATGTCTCTGGCACAAAGCACAACTGTATATTTGGCAGAAACCCAAAATTTCTGCTCAACTTGAGAACACCTCTCCAATGTGATGTGTCATGTGTTGTGTCGTGTCGTGGACAAGCTATTCGTCAGCAGGGACTGGACACCTGGTCAGGTATGAGAACAAGATGGATGGACAAAAATACTGAGCAATCTAAAAAAAAGATCCAGTTGGCACCTTCTGACTTGAAAATATAGTGGACTATAGTGTTATAGTGGACTTAAAGTGGTATAGTTAAAAACCTGGGCTGTAATCCAATAAAGAATCTAAGACACTCCTAAAATTTTCTCCTCTCTTATGACCTGACAGTCCTTGAGCTTGAAAAGAATGACTAAACCGATAGAGACATGTCCCAGAAGTCCTACCGCTGTACCTGCAGTCAAAATCGAATCTAATACAGGTATGTGTTGACCCAGCGGCACAAACATTTATGCAAGGCATTGGGACAATTAACTGATAAAATAAGCAGATGTCTTAAAGTCAATGTGTTGAGAGCCTGAGAGATTCATGTTTTTTTTGTTTTTTTTTGTAACCTATTCACAGCATCCCCAGCTCTGGACATATTCATTTTTTTATGAGTGTAGGAGCATAGGAATCATCCCACAACCTGAACCTAGTTCAGCTTGAGTCATCTGTCAAAAACTACATTGTCTGGTTGTTATCCCACTTCTGTGCCTTTTCTTCTTGCTGTCAGAACCACATTAGTTCAGTAAATGTCTCCTACACTAGTGCTGCCTACACCTACTACTACTACTACAAAAAAAACAACATAGCTTCTTTACTGAGTGACATGCTCAGCGCTTGCTCGTGACTGTGAATAGATTTGCTCATCAGTTTGTCAGTTCCTCAGCTATACCTACACTCTTTCTCTCAGCTAAAATGTGATTTCAATGTGCAGTATTCGGTCATGACCTTAACACATGGGAGTCATGCTACATTGAAACTAGAGGGCAACATCCATTCATCCATTATTCATCCATAAATGCTAGTAAAGAATAAAAAAATTAACAAAGCAAGCTGTCTGGACTAGCTAGACTAACCAGAGGCACAAATTATCTTTGCTACTCTCAGCCAAGTTTTATTTTATCTTTGTAAAATCTTGGTGAACATTGAATGACAGGGTGCCAAACAATTAGGGAGGAATCAGCCAGTGGTATAAATTTGCAGATTATTGCATCATACCAACTTTGTATAAATTTCAGAAAACCTCATGGTCGATTTCACTTGAAAGAGTGAATGTACGAGGGCCTTTCAGGTAATAAATGGAGCTTGTGATGATGTGATTTTTGTGAATGAAGGCGTAAGTTGAACACTTCAAACACAGTACGGTGAAGAGACACTTACTCACTCACTTACTCATCTTCTATACCGCTTTATCATGTATTCAGGATCACGGGGACCTGGAGCCTATCCCAGGAGTCTTAGGGCACAAGGCGGGGTACATTCTGGAGAGGGTGCCAATCCATCGCAGGGCACACACACATACACTCAAACACACACAATGGGCAATTTGGCAACACCAATTTGCCTAATCTACATGTCTTTGGACTGTGGAAGGAAACCAGAGTACCCGGAGGAAACCCACCAAGCACGGGGAGAAGATGCAAACTCCATGCACACAGAGACGGGAATCGAGCCTGGCCGGGAATCAAACTTGGACCCTGGAGGTGCAAGGCGACAGTGCTAACCACTACACCACCATGCCGCCTAGAGACTCTTAAATGTCTGAATGGCACAAACGTTTAAAAGAAGGCTGTATGTCTGAGAATGAGGGGGTTCGGAGCCCGCCGCAGTCGTTCTCTGAACATTAAGCGAGTGGAACGGAATGCCTGATCTTTTAAAATCAATGGATAACTTGCAGAAGAGCCGCATCTGTCTGTGGAAACAATCATTCACCAACACCATTTGCAACGTAACAGAAACTCGGCTGGGAGTTATTGCGACGTCCCCCGCACAGTCCTGACCTCACTCCAAGCTATTTCCACATTTTTGGGCCATCAAAGGAGTTCCTGAGAGGCCAGACAGTCTGATCATGGTTCCAGTGTATTGAGAAAACTTTCTATCTTGATGGTGTCCAAGCACTTGGATAAGTGAATTAGTGTAGCAGGGGATTATATAGAGAAATAAAGGAAGCTTTATTATTCTGTTATTCCTCACAATAAAAAGTCCCAGTTTGACTTGAACACCCCTTTTACATATCTAAAATATTTACAGTTGCTTTAGTCATTTGCGAGCGTGAAAACAAGGATGGGTTTTGCCAATATACACATTAACACATTTTTATATGTTCCTACATTAACTATCCTCCTTTCATCAGCCCATTCTCCTAGGATCACACCATTTTTATTACGCTTTCTCATTTGGTTCTATAAAAATACTCGAGCTGAAACTAATGTTTTAAATACAGCTTGTTAATGCGATGATTTATTTATAATTTTTTGGAAGGAATATCTTGAATATTTGCATGTTATAACAATAAAAGTTAAAGCTGTAACTTTAAGTTTTCTTACCCAGTAAAGTCTTCTTTATTTAAGAGAGGTCTTGACTATAATTAACAGTTGTTTTTTTTCTCCCCCATATCTGAACAGGGGCTATAGTAGTTGGGGTTGGTGCTCATATAGGGATTTTAGTCATGAAAATTGTACTTGATCCTTTATTTAAGCCTTTTTTTTAATTGCTTTTAAATTCCATTGCTAGGCTGGAAATGAGTGACTTCTAGACCAGCAAACACTAATAAACCAATAAGGCATTGTTTCTCAGTCCTTCATTTGCTGGAGAATATGTTGTAGCACTACTGGTTGAAATATTACACATAATAGCTAACTTTACTCAATAGAAATGTACTTGTGTGTCACTCAATGGTTTGTGTGTGTGAGAGAGAGAGAGAGAGAGAGAGAGAGAGAGAGAGAGAGTGAGAGTGGTTCCACGCAGTATGAGAAAATGAATGCACCGCCATCTGTCAATGAAGCTGAGAAGTAATCACCGAGAGCACTGAAGAAATAAAAGCCTTGGAATGAGATGAACTGGTTTAAACCAGGACTGTCCTGATGTACAGAAAGTCATGAACATGCTGTGTAGCAGACAGACAGAACAGCTGCTGCTACAGACAGAGAGTCAGTGTGTATTGAACCAGAAGAAGGTCAGGGTGTGTGTAAACTTCTGGACACTAAGCTGTAAAAAAAAATATTAATCCTGGCCAAATACTAATAACAGAGTGTGATAATGTTGTCAGGTGTTCGCCATGTCAGTTCATACAGAGAGCGTGATCTAACGATAGATGTACGGTTAGATAATTACAATGTCCCACTTGTGCCATCAGTGACATGCAGAAAAGAGATAATTAGAGACATTAATGAAAATGAGCTTGCGTCAACTGGACTTCTTTTTAGTCTTCTTAGTCCAGTTGACATGACTCAACTTCCAGATAACCTCACCTGGATGACTGAGAATCTTCACCGACATATTGTGATAATAAGGATTATTTTCCCTTCAAAACCATGCTTTGTTAACAGCACACCATTGGCACTACTGTATTCGTAGGTGTCCCGTGAGTTTTAGCTATTACTATGTATTAGCAGGGAGCAGCGAGCTGTATTCATGATGGTTCTAAATCAGTCACCAGAGAGTATATCACATGATGTGTTCTGAAGAAGGTTGTAGAAATCAAGTACTGACTCAGGCTTGATAATGTTCCCAATACTTTTTTTTCAACCTGCATAACGTTTCACAAGAAGGACTCCCTCCTGACCAAACCAAACCAATCATTGGCACAAAAGTTCAAACGTCAAAGGATTTTGTCTTGAATTTGATCTGGTTTTGACTTGGCATCATGTCTTGACTCTGTACTAGCATTGAAACTGTCTTGGACAATGGTGATCTTTTTACAATTTTACATCTGTAACAGCAAAACCAGACCAAAAACCATACACCAGGTATCACTAAATGGCGGGCCACTGCCCGGATCCAGACCAAGTGATAGTTCTATCTGGACCCTGATGCTTTTTTAATAAATTAGAATAATTTATATACCAGTAATCTAGCGCTTCTTTTCTCAAGCTGGACATGGCTATACATGTCACTCAACAGAGCCAATCAATGTGTGGAGGTGTGTGTGGAAGGACCAGAAATGACGGTAATGCACCTATAAGCTAGCTGCAAGCCACCAAAAGAACAAATGTAAATGAAGATTCACTGAAGACTGATTAAAGATTGTTGTCTGTATTCCATAAAAATACAAGGAAATATACACAGCCATCAAAGTTCAAACTGTCCACATGTTTAAAGTAGTTACTAAGAAATTGACAATAAATATTATTGAAATGCTATGGAAATTTTAAATCTTTTTTTATAGACTTAAAATGACTGCGTATACTGTATAGAGATCTGAATCCTAACACAAACATGAAATTCGGACCTCGGCTTGAAGAAATTTTATTAACCAGACCTTCTTAAATTTTATCTTTTCTCTCTTTTCTTTCTAAAATTTTTGAACGCACTGTTTACAATCTAATGTCTCTCAATCTCCTGGACCTCTCAGCTGCATTTGACATGGTAACCCACAATATTCTTTTGTCTATCCTTACAAGCCTTGCAATCTATGGCACGGCATGGCAATGGTTTACTTACTACCTAGAATATTGGTCATATAAGTTGACCTGGAGGGGATCTCTTCACTGGTGTCCCACAAGGCTCAGTCCTTGGTCCTCTTTTGTTCTCCATCTATACTCGTCTCATGGTGAGGTCATATCCTTGCATGGCTTTTTATACTATTGTTATGCAGATGACCCACAACTCAATCACTCCTTTATCTCCCTCAGACACTCTGGTTTCCACACGGATCTCAGCATGTCTGGCAGACATCTCATCCTGAATGACAGCTCATCAGCTGAAACTCAATCTCACTAAAAACCGATCTGCTGTTCATCCCAGGTGATTCATCCCCCTGACCAGACCTTGTGATCTCCCTGGACAACAATCAGATCATTTCTTCAATCACTTCCTGCAACCTTGGGGTAACTCTGGACAATCAACCGTAATTTTTCCCCACACCTAGAAATTTTGTCAATTTCTTCTTTACAACATCAGAAAAATTTGCTCATTTCTCCATTTCTCTCAACACAGGCTACTCAAGTGCTTGTTCAGTTCCCTGTTATTTCAAGACTGGACTACTGCAACTCGCTCCTGGCAGGTCTGCCTCTGTCCACCATTCGTCCTCTGCAGTTGATCAAGAATGCAGCTGCTGCACATCTTGGGCCCACCATCTCTCAGAGTTTAAGGAAGACATGCATCTTTTTTGTTCTGCCACCTATGTGGTGGAATGAACTTCCTCTAGATGTCCATACAGCTGGCATTCTTTAAACAACAACTAAAAACCTACCAGTTTCTTCGATATTTGGGTTAATTCCCTCCCACCAAAGAAACCCTTCCCAACAGTGTTTGACTGATGGTACTTAGTTAGTAACCTACAGTAGGAACCCAAGGTAAAGATCTATCTAATAAAGGGAACTTAAGCACTTTTGTAAGTCACTCTGGATAAGAGCGTCTGCCAAATGCCTAAATGTAAATGTAAATGTAAATCTGAATTCAGATTGAAATGTGTCCCAAAAAAGCATGGCAGCTGCACATCACAGGATATTACTATGTCCTTACCTGTTTCTACTGCTTTCCTGCCAAGTTGTAGCCAATTTTTTGCGGAACGTCGCTCAGTGTGACTGGGGGTAATAAACATGTTCTGAGACAAGACTTAAACTATTGTTTTTATATCACCTCTTGGTATTCTTTCAAAATATTTGTATTTGTAAGAAGTACAAAAATATCAACTATTGCACTTTAAACATGGAATGAAATCAATGAAAAGCTGAACTTGCGTAAAAAATTATCAAATTTATGTCAGTGCCATGTTGATTTCAGGTTTATAATTAACCACCGAGCACATGGCTCCAAGCTGGAGATGCTCCCAGCTCTAAAACACATTCACCTTATGAATCACAATCACAGGTTTCAATATGAAGATAAAACAAACAGACTGCGGTTGACAGAAAGCACGTCTGTTCAATACGTAGTGCCGTCTGGCAACAAGATAAAACCTTCATTATGTTTCAGATCTGTGGAGAGCTTGTACTTGGCTGTGTTACCATCTAATCAGATTCTCCTCTTTCTCCTGTTGATTCGTATAAACAGCAGGAGACGTGATACTGCCCAGAACTGCCAAGCAACTTATGGTCAGAGGAGAAGGTTAAGACTGTGAAGGAGAAAGAAGAAAATAAACCAAAAAAATTATTACAAGGTAGAAACAATGAAAGATTTTGGACTAGAACATTTCAGCAGGGAGAGAGAATCTGGAAGGATGGAGAATAATATAATTTCCAGGATCAATAATTTTGCAGGCTGATTATTGCAAGTTAATAATGAAAACGGTTTGGCCACAGGCGTTTCAGCTAACACATTTACTAATCATTATTGTAGAAGAAATTACTGATAAATTCTGCTAATTCTGAAGGGAACGTATAGGTAATGTGTCAAAAATGTAAGCAATCAAAAGTAGCCAGCCATAATGCACTCATATACTTAAGGAATAAAACTAAATAATACAGTGTCAAAATATATTATGGTATTAAATAAAAATAACATATATATATTAATATTCAGGGTTTTTATTTTATTTAATATTAATATTGAAAAAAATGAGCAATCAGAAGTTAAAGTATCAAGCCAAAATGCACTTTTATTAATTCATTCATTTGTCCATCTTTTATATCACTTTATCCTGTCTAAAGAGAGGCCTGGAGCCTATCCTAGGAGACTCTGGGCACGTGGCAGCGTACAACCTGCGCAGGGTGCCAATCCATCGCAGGGCACACACACACACACACACACACACACACGCACACGCACACGCACACACACACACACACATAAAACAGGCAATTAGAAAACGCAAATTAGCCTAATCAGCATTTCTTTGGACTGTGGAAGGAAACCATAGAACACGGAGAAAACCCACCAAGCGTGGGGAGAACATGCAAACTTTATGCACACAGATCAGAGGTGGTAATCAAACCCTCGACCCTGGAGGTGCAAGGCCACAGGTGTACTGTGCAAGGCTACTTAAATAATAAAAAAATATATTTATTTAAAATTCAAGTATCAAAAAGGATAATAGTATGAAATATAAAAAAAATAATAATATTAAAATTACACATTTTAACTTTTATACAGTATATCATGTTTTAAAAAAACATAATATTAATATAAAAATAGAAAGCTAATGTGTCCATCCAAAATGCACGGCTTAAATTATACACAAAAATAAATTATCAAAGTATTATGGTATTAAATGTTAAAAATATTAATAATTAGGTATTTAACTTTGTCAGTGTTGTTAATGATGAAATTATCATTTGTTTTATCGTTGCTGGGATTAAGTTTTCTGCATTTTTTTTTAAGGATGGAATATCTGATATCAGTCCTTTGTGGCACTCAAAGGAAAGGTATGTAAATCTTCACAATTTTTATGACACAGAGTCTCTGGGATTTTTTACTTCTTAGCATTCAGAGTCTTCGGATTCCTCGCGGTGTCTCGGTAGTCTGACAAGCTGCATCAACCCGCCGCATTCAGAGACAGTTCAAGAGATTGCTGATGTTTAGCAAGGGGTTGATGCATCGAACTCCAAAGCATTTTTTTCAGTACCATGCTGCATTTTCTGTCAGCGAGAAAGAGATAGAATATCCCTGCAATAATCTACATACTGCCTGCTGACTCTCAGACACAGAAATCCATCTGAACATCTGAACTCAGCACCAGAGTCTCGCTTTACGTTAACTAAATTCTCTATACATTTAATTTGGAATCCATTACTTTGTTCATTCAGGAGTAACCTTTATTCCCTAAATAAATTAAATATTTGGACATTATTAGCCTATGTGATGAGGGATTTAAAAGGCGGTGAAGTGGACATAAATAGCCAATCTTTCCTTAAAAATATAAAATACTCTCAGACCTATCCATCTGAAATCTTTTTTTTTTCCCTTTAAAGAACAAAGAGCACCTGGATGTGGGCCACTTCTGGCAAAGATGTGGCTCTGTTGGCCCACTTGTGGCCCTGGTAAATAATAATAATAGTATTTTGGGTAATAATTGAATTGTTTTGTTTTTTTTCAACAAAAGTTTAGTTGCCCTAGTAATAACATATTAAATAAATGTGTGTAATAAAGTGTTGTTTACAATTCTTTAATTTAAAAAATTGTAGACTGTATAAATATGCGATAATTGTGCAGTTGTGCTTTTGGCTTCTGGCAACAAGGAGTGGACCTCTTTTTCGTGAGCCATCATTCCATGAGGTATGTGGGCCAGATAAACATGTTAGACGTGGGCCACAACTGGGCCATAATAATTTTGCTATTTGGGTCTGACACATTTTTTTTGACTAGACACTGTCTAGTCAAAAAATAAATAAAAAAAAAGGTCATAGACTCTAATATTTTGTTTGACCACCTCTAGCTTTGGTTACAGCACACCGTATGGTGGCAAAGTAGACCAACACAAAAGACAAACAGTAGCACATAAGAACTATACAGTGTATGCACTGATCCATGTAGATTTTGGTAGGCACTCGTCACTGCATACCAGGAACACCCCCCACCCAAATCACCCAGACTCCTACACAGCCCTTTTTTCTGCTTCCAGCGCATCCATTTCTAGAACTGACTGTTTACTTGCTGCCTCCCACTATAAAGTCTTCTCCAGCATACATCTGGAGCAAAGCATGCTCAGCACAGCATGAATTTTTTGTTTGTTAAGCCATACGGTGACCTATGAATCATTCAGTCATAAAATTTTTTTTAAATATTAAGGTATGAACCAGTGAAAAACAGGTGCAGATGATGACAGATGATCAGGCCGGTGATTAGTATACTGGTGATGCTAAATGCTGAGTGGTTGGAACAGATGAGAGGGAAAATGAGGTTGCTGCTGAGGTTGTTGCATAAACAACCAATTTTTATATTTGTTCTATTTTCTTTCATTTCATCTACACAATTTAAAGCGAAGAAATAGGCGGCTCTTCTGCACAGTATTCCATATAATGTATATAATAGTTTTGCCTCTTTTTTACATTTTCTTGTTTGTTTGTGCACTTCTAGTACCTCACCATTCATTTTTCTTTATTCTTTGCTCCTGGCACTTTGCACTTCCTCCTGTATTCATGAAAAACGTCATGCAATTTTAATGTGTTTTTTCATGTCTTATCTCAGTGCAGGCACACCAGACAGGAAGAGGATGCAATCTCACCGAATTTAATGTAAATACACAAATGAGAAAAGCTAATGGTGCGCCCCAAATTTTCCAAGCTGAGATCTTCCAAGAGATCTTCCAGGCACTTCAGCGGGAGTGTACTGTAGAACATCTGCTGAAACCCCAATGCATAAGGCTCATTTTCTACAGTCAAGATGTTTGCAATACAACACTAAACAGAAACATCTAAAATAAAATCTTTGCACATGTGCATACGGCACTCTGTTTAATGCCCAAATATTTTTTTGTATGTTTGACCATGACCTTAAAGCATCCTCATTTTTTTTCCAGAAAACACTTGGTGAAATATGGGACAATTTAAATCGGTTGGTTATTTAAATGTATATGTAAGTATATTTTGGGACAAATGTAACTCATCTATTATGGTTTCACAACAAAACTAAATCAACCAACATTTTCATTTCAACCTGAAGCTCAAGTAAGAAATGTGGGACATACTATCTACACAATGTAAATGTAATCTACTTTATGAGGTTATTAAATAACCCAATCAAATAATTCATATGCTTCACAAATTATTAATTGTATACCAGGTCCTGACTTTTAGCTTTCATCTATGTTTAATGATTGCGTTTTAGTTTCATCTACTATCAACTCATCATCTGTCATCTTCTGTCAGCTCCAGGTCAGTCTCTCAGTCTCATAAGCTCCAATTAACTCTACTGTACTGTATGTATGTATTTACGAGGTGCACTTAAGTCAAATCAGGACGATATAATCCCCTGCTACACTAATGCACTCACCATCAAGGTAAAAGTTTTTTCAGTACGCTGGAGCCGTGATTGGACTGCCTGCATCATGTCTGAAACACTGGCCTCCCAGGAGCTCCTTTAATGGCCCAAACATGTGGAAATGGCTTGGAACGAGGTTGGTGATGTGGCAATAACTTCCAGCCGAGTTCCTGTAATGTGCAAGCGGTGTTGGTGAATGATTGTGTGTACAGATGCATCTCTTTCACAAACTGAAGTCAACTTGTCCATTGATGTTCACAGGGACAACTGCAGTGGACTCCGAGCCACCTTGCCCGGGATCATGATTTACGGGCTTATGGCGTACTTTAAAACATTTGCACTGTACAAATGGTTTACTGCGGATGAGTCTTGAAGTCTTGTAAATGTTAATCAGCTTCATGCCTTAATTCATGAGAAATTTCATCATAAGTTCCGATTTGACTTAAATGCCGCCCATACTTTGTGAGGGCTCTGCAATAATTTCTTCCCCGAGCAGTCAGGAAACTCAACATCTTCATCCCTGAAATATTAGCACACACCTGCTGCATTGGAGATACATTATTCACACGACTTATTTATGAAACCCCAACTTACAGTACCAGTCAAAGGTTTAGACACATTTTGTAATGGAATGAGTTTTGTTTTGTGATTTATTTTCTACACTAGGTAATTAACTAACTACAACAACAACAGTCTGTCTGAACAGTTGTTTTTTAAAACACAGGTCAGCTGTTCTGGAAGAGTTCTCGCAAGAACAGTATCGTGTCAAGTGCGTTTGTAAAACCCATCAAGCTCCATGATGAAACTGTCTCTCATGAAGAACTTCCCAGGAAAACAAGACCAAAACTGACCTCTGCTGCAGAGGAGAAGTTCATTTAGAGTCACCAGCCTCAGAAATCACCAATAAACTAAACAGCACCTCAGATTAGAGACGTTATGAAGGATTTACAGAGCAGAAGTAGCAGAAACATCTCAATATCAACTGTTTCAATCAGTTCAGTTGTTCGACTTCAGCATTGCTTTAAAGTGTAGAAAAATTTAAATCAGAAAGGACTGTGGAATAAGAAGGTGTTTTCCCATAATTTTGACTAATAATGTAATATTGCTGATACATTTACATTGCTGCTACACTACACAGCAGTTTACAGGCCCTCTTTGCAATAATTTTTCCACACCACACTGTTCCATTGTCCTGTGTAGTCAGTTTGCTCTGTACTGTTAATTTATTGTCCTGCATTTATCTCACATTGCTTTGCATTTGCAATTTATGTATACTGTATAGACCTGTGTAATGTGCAACTGTATTGCATCATGGTCCTGCATTCCGATGTATACAAGCTATTCACAGGAATGTCAGTAAAACCCCCATGAACTTGAATGCGAATACCTCAGACAACTATTAGCGCTGTTACATTTAAGGAATAAAATATTAGGCAAGGTGTTGAGTCTCAGCTCAGCATAACATACAGTAAGGCAGATTTACTCTTAATGCCTCACCACCTTTATGTAGACCCACAGAAAATTATATATAGGTACTAGTTAAAGATGTCATAATAGAAGCTGATGAGAATGAGATAATACTCTGAATTTATATCTTGATTTGTTAATTATGGAAGCTCCAAGTCATTAATAATAGATGGAAGCTCGGGACAGTAATAAATAATTAATAATATATGATCATTTGATTAAGATATGTATAGGTTAAGTATTTTCTAAAATATCACCTCGCTAAAAGTGTGGAGCTGAAAAAAAAGCAATCGTTTTTAAATATGCAATTCTTAGCCAAAACAGAATGCTATCTTGATCATTTAATTAATAATAAAACATCAACACCAACCACAGCAAGAGTTGGAAACATGCTAAATGACAACAGTATTTTTAAAAAGGGACCTATTATGAAAAAACATGAAAAACAAATAAGTTTTTGCACTTAAAAAAAAAATTACTGTCCAGGGCTTAAACAAGCTGATTATAGATTCCCCTATTGTGACCTCACATAAGTAAATACCCTCTCCGAAGCTCTGGTGTTCTATGGCAAGGGGGGCTTAGCAGTAGCTCATTTATGTACTGTGGACACTGGAGGTGTGAAATAGATTTTTTTTTTTAATGCATTATCTGAAGAGTATTTCAGGTGGAGCATTAACACAAATACACTTGGAAGGAACACATAGATAATGTGGAACCCAGCATCCACAGTGTGCAACCATATTGCAGGCTATTGCAGGATATAGCTTCGATGTAGCTTTCAAGCATCTGCATTGCTTTGATTAGTTTTAGATTCGTTTTAGATTACTGCTGCGTTGTATGCCGAGCTCCAGCAAAGATCTTTATGAACTGACCAGACTGGCTGCAATAAAGAGGCTGTTCTCCAGTGCACTTAGACCTACTCCTGTAAGTGCACTTTTAGTGAATGCTGCTGAAATTCATCTGGCCTTGAGCAGAGACAAATTAGTATTGAACCTTTATGGGACAACCAGAGTAGATATGTTATGGAAGTACTTGAGGACTACTGGGAATATTAAGTAAAAGGAAAAAGGAGAAGGTCTTGGGGTGGGCAGTAAAAGACCTGGCAATGGAATGTGGAGCAGGAGATACACAAGCATGGGTATAATCACAACCTACAGTAGATATGAACATACTACACATACTGCAAAAGAAAGATGAATCTATCCATGTACTGTATATAGGTTTCTGGACTAAGCTTACAGAAGGAAATATATGTGTTCATCATGTGTGGACTGCATGTTCCGCTGTGGCAACCCATAAACCCATGTGTTTATATATATATATTGTACATATATAGAATCCAAATTCTGTGGACTGCATACTTTACGAACAAGTGTCAGGCATTATGATTCAATGTCACTGAGGGCTTGACAACTGGAGCAGGTGGGTGAGGGAACAGGATTTCTACACTTGCCCCTCAGCATTTGCTGTCATGACAAATTTTTTTTTGAGATCTGAGTTGAGATCTGGGTAAGTCATCTTTGTTGTTATTTTAGATTAGATGTATTGTGTCTGGGGCAAGGCTACAAATCCTAGACTATGCAAGATACCCTACTCTGTCCAGGGATATTATCCAGCTTTTGGAACCTAAAATCATTCACAACTGCACTGTCTTTGGTTCGATTCAGTTAGTTTTATGTGCATAGCACTATTACAGTTCACATTGTATCAAGCAGAAATCATAATGTAGATGTACAAATTATCCAGCCAGAGGGAACATTGGCAAGAAAAACTCCCTGAGCCAACATGAGAATGAAACTTTGAGAGAACTCCAAAATCAAAGTGGAATCCATGCTCTCCTGGGTGACACCCGACAGTGGAATTGTACCTCATTACATTTCTTCAACAGCTGTGTACTACAGGAGGGAATGTCTGCCGTGAAGGTTGGTTTTGAGATGATGTAATCTCAATCCAAACATCTCGGGTTTCTCTGTTCCACCCTGTAAGGCTGAAAAGCTGTTGCATCAAATGTTCCTTTCATCACAGGCATGGTAAAAGGCTCTCACATCTGGCCTCACTTTTACTTTAACACTAGGAAGGTAATGAAATCATGGAGTGGGAATGGGAATAGATTTAAAAAGATCTATTTCTGCTTTCCGAATATTTGCATACGAGAGATATAGACTCCTATATCATATTTAAAGGTCTTGGGTGCTTTGAGGCTTGTCTTCCTTGTGTCGTGTGACTGCTTTAGAAGAAGCAGACAAAGAAGACTTTATTAGTCACATACAGTCATGTGCAAAAGATTTGGCACCCCTTGATAACGAACAGATTTTGGTGGTTTTTCTTTAATTGAAAAGATGTTAAGACAGTCTCTCTTGGAAATGAAAAAAAATGCACAAAATTTTCAGCAAACATTGATGCATAGTTACTTTTTATGTCATAAATTAAACAAAGATAAAATAATTAAAACATTATTGTGGCACTGTGCAAAAGTTTGGGCACCCTACATAATCAGTACTTCGTAACACCACCTCTGGCAGATATTACAGCTTGCAAACGCTTTTTATAGCCAGCTAAAAGTCTTTCAATTCTTGTACTTGGGAGTTTCTCCTATTCTTCCTTGCAAAAGGCTTCTAGTTCTGTAATATTCATTGGTCGTCTTGCATGCACAGCTCTTTTAAGATCTACCCACAAATTTTCAATAATGTTTAAATCAGGGGACTGTGATGCCCATTCCAAAACCTTCAGCTTATATCTTGAGGTATTCCATAGTGGATTTCGAGGTATGTTTACGATCATTGTCCTGTTGTAGAAGCCATCCTCTTTTCAGCTTCAGCTTTTTTACAGATGGTGTGATGTTTGCTTCCAGA
>JAOVVB010000002.1:23919700-23934567 GCA_028570985.1 Heterobranchus longifilis | reverse complement strand
TGTACTTCTATCGACAAAGCAAGACCCAGTGTCCATTACAAGGGACATGTTATAACTAATAAATAAATGACAGTTTTGGAAAAAAAAAATTTGCGAGACATGTTTCTGACATCTCACAGACAAATGTAATATTTAAAAAAAATTAATATGAAAACTTTTTTTCTTTCGGGTCTCAGGAGGATATTTCTGAAACTGCCCGTGCACAATAAAACAAACGGAAGTCTGATAGGACAGGAGGCGGGAAAACACCAACCAATCCTGCTTGAGGAATCGGGTAAACGAACCAATTGGGATCGAGGAGGCGGGGCTTTCCCTTTGCTGGCGCTCTCTGGTTGCGGTGTGTGGGATCAGTGCTCGGGGTGCAGTCATGGCGGACAGCGCCAGCGAGAGTGATACTGACGGAGCGGGGAGCAGCAGCTCGGCCACGCCGCTTTCCTCTTCTTCCTCCACGGCCGCCGCTCCGCCTGCAGCCCGCGATGGCAAACAGGGTGTGTTTATCTCGGCGTTTCGCCTGGAGGAGCTGACCAACCGACTGGCGTCCCTGCAGCAGGAGAACAAAGTGCTGAAGATCGAGCTGGAGACGCTCCGGCTGAAGTGCAAGTGTCTGCAGGAGGAGAACCGCGACCTGCGTAGGGCCAGCGTCACGATCGTGAGTCACCTCACACTTCAGCTTTATATCAGTGTCTGTTTTATTTCTGCACATTGCGCCATTTTGATTCGTATTTATTAATCATTAATGTCTCCTCGCTCTGTTCCTGTTCTAGATCAATACACGGGATGCAAAAAGAATAATAATAATAGCCAGTTTTAATATTCACATATTACAAATGTCAGTCAGGATATAATAAATTAAACCGCTATTAGCATTTTTATCAGCTAACTGAAGTAAATATTATCATTTATATCCGCTGTAATATTTAATAATCTTCCAAAGCATCATTAACGTGTTCTGTTGTTAGCATTGTTAGCCTCTAAATTACCAAGCACCCAAATCTCACATGCTAAGACTTGTTGTGGGGGAAAAAATGTTTTAATTCTTGCTTTTTATATACATATATACATTTTATTCATGTAACGTTGTTTTAATGCATAATATCGTAATATATTGAAATGTATTAACACTGCTTGTGATGTAAATCGACTAAATCTGGTGTAGCATTCATGCTAGCGAATGATCTTAGCAACGCCAAATACTACTCGGGTTGCCAGATTGTCATATTCGACTCCATCGTATTTAAATATCGACGTGCGCCATTGAATACGTCAAACGTGACGATGTGGCAACCCGGATTGATGACTGTCTTAGTTTGATCATTAAACAGAGAGAAAATGGCAGAGCAGTGTTTAGGTGATTGTTGTAACTCCTCGATGAGTCTATGGATTAGTGTATGAGTAGCTTAGTTCCTATAACCAAACAGCTGGGATAAAAGTGTTTAAACAGGATTAGTTAAAAAAAAAAAAAAAGGAAATGGAGCTTTTAGTCCATATCCATCATCTCAGGGTTTTTTGTGTGCGCGTGCATGTGTCTAGAGAGATTGTGTTGGATTTAGCTTGTGTATTTCGACAGGATCGGATTTCCTGTTGTGGGTTAAGTAAGGCATGTACTGCATTCAAGCCAAAGATGCAACTATAAATTTCCTGCTTACAACCAGTACAAGCGACAGAAGAGAGATTCCCTCAGGGATGGGCGTAAATTTACCCTTTTATACATTGGATTTGGTTTCAGAGTAGGGTCGAGGGTTTGATTCCCGCCTCGGGTCTCTGCGCATGGAGTGTTGCATGTTCTCCCTGTGCTTGGTGGGTTTTCTCCGGGTTTCCTCTGGCATTCCTCTCAGATTGCAGTGTGTCCTGCATTGGATTGGCACCCTGTCCAGGGTGTGGCCTGCATCGTCCCCGAATTCTCCTGAGATGGGCTCCAGATTTTTCATGAACATGTACATACAGAAGAGATGGGAATCATCAGACACCACCCGAGATGACATTTTCATCGTAACGGTGCCGTACTCAGAAGCTCATGCACTCTAATTAGTTAAGTCCAAGGCTGATTGGTCATGGCTGGTCAAGCTGAAAACCAGCCAACATATTATAAATGTAATTAATCATTTTAAGATCTATTTTGTAGTCAGAGTGGTGATACAAAAACTGGCACATATAAGAGTCAATTCAGTTAATTGTTAAAAGTGCTACACAAATAAAATTGAACATTGTCTCAAAGCAGCTGTACAGAACATAAGAATCAAAAAGTGCAAAAAGTTCTATCATGACTCATCAATTTTTTGATATCTTGATTTGTCAAATTTTTTTATTCTCTTTATTGTACAGGGTAAACAGTATAGAAAATTAATGAAAGCCATTGCCTTATTAGACATAGTGCTGATCAGCCATAACATTATGACCACCTGCCTAATGTTGAGTATAGCAAGTGAATATATCACAAGTGAACCTTTTTTCCGGAAGTTGATGTGTTGGAGGCAGAACAGGTGACAGGGTCATGGGTGCCAAGGCTCACTGATGCACTTGGGGAGCAAAGACTGACCCGTGTAGACCGATCCAATAGAAGAGCTACTGTAGCTCAAATTGAGGAAAATGTTAATACTAGTTGTGATAGAAAGATGTCAGAACACACAGTGCGTCACTGTTATGGTGGCAAAATGGGGAACCTACGCAAGATTAGGCAGGTGGTCATAATTTTACGGCTGATTGGTGTATAATTTGGTTCTTCAATATGATGGATGCAAAAGTGTCAATAGAAGTTTTGTCAAAAAGAAGCAATATGATCAAGCTTAGTGCAAAAACCATACAGAATGAAAACACAACCTACATGAAAAAAAAAACGTTACTACCTTCTACAGACATGGGTTTCTTTCTGAAGTGTCCAACTCATGTTTGTTAGATATGCGACTCATTTGAAAATCATTTGATTATCATCTGCCACTTAAGGTAAGACGTTAGAGGTGCTTTGATTTCATAGAAATGTTTGTGTGTCTTAGAGATTCTGAGAATCCTCTAATTTAGTCCTGGTCAAGCTGTTCAAATTTGCTTACTAGAGTGTGTAAGATGTCATGTTTCCTAAAGTTGATTGTAGTAATCGTACTCATTCCTAATCCTGTAAGCGATCGCTGTCTCCTATGTGCTGTTCATTATCTTCTTTGTTTAATTGTATGACATTGTGGTGCACAATATGCACTTTCTCACGTGTAGGTCACGTGAACGTTATCTTCTGTATTTCATTATACTTACAGGGAAGTCTGTTCCTCCACTCATTACATTGGTCGAGCTGGGACGATCAGCAGAGATAGCAAGCAATACTTTTTCCTTGGCTTAAATTGCATCCTGACACGACTCGTATTGTGTCATATAGGGTTATAGAGCATATAGTAACGCCCACAAAACTCCATAAAAGGTCAAGTGCACTGGCAACTGGAGCATAAAATGACTGACATGGGGAAAAGCTGAAAGACAGCGGTTGAGGTTGTTTTGTGTCTGTGTATATTTTAATAATTTTTAATTATGATGATAAAAGCGAAATCGGCTGTATTTACGGCTCTGCATGAACAGCTATACATGAACAGTTTATTCAGCGCCATTTCTTTTGTCATATTTGAGTGATTTTGTTTTATTTGTCTTTATTCATGTGTTGGTGTTGGCTCGCTTCTTTTTTCATATTTTTTCGCAGAAACGCAGTAAACCATGGAGATTATAATATTTTAAGTTGGTCGAGACGAGGTTTGAATTAGTTTGTCTTAAAATTAAATCAAAAGCGCCGAAGAATATCTAAAGAATAAATGAAGTAAAAAGTAATTTAATTTAATCTTTGAAAGGGGCAAGATTTAAACTTTATAATATAAACTTTATCTTTTTGTAATAATTTAGTGTTGTATGTAAAGTTGTAAGAGAATTCTATGATACTGATATCTAGTTGTACTGTGAATTTTCTCTCTCTCTATTTTTCAATTTTTTTTCCCCACCTTGTACTGGTTGTTGCGTTTTAGTTTTTAATAGTTTTATTGGTCTATGCTGAGTTTTTTTTGGCTGGGGCATATGTGATAAGTCATCCATTTGCAGTCAGAGAGACAAAAGAGGCATTATCATTAAACATAAGTCATTTCCTGTCTGCTCTCCCTAACGGGAAATTTTCTGACCAGAACGTAACCTTCATTTGTATTGTGCTCGAGTTCCACAGAGATCGAGTAATAAACCAGATCTGATGCCAAATCTCCCAATCTGTGATGTTTAAACATGAAAGTTAAGGCTTTAAAATGAAGTGTTGGGGGTTTTATGAATCCATCCAAACGCCATGTATTCTTTTAGGGGGAATCGTAGGGTATTGAGGTATCGCGCACAATTTTACAAGCAAATGTAAGACATCAGCGCTCTTGCTGCGTTCTGGGGAAAAGTAGTTTTCTGTAGTGTATTTTCTTTTCACCGCAGTATAAGTCTATAAATCAGAGTTAATTTTTTGATGCGGTGTTTGTGTGCAGCAAGCGAGGGCGGAGCAAGAGGAGGAGTTCATCTCCAACACCTTGTTCAAGAAGATCCAGGCTTTGCAGAAGGAGAAGGAGACGCTCGCCGTGAACTATGAGAAGGAGGAGGAGTTCCTTACAAACGATCTGTCTCGGAAACTCATGCAGGTAAGTCAGCAGAACGACCAAATTAATTTGACCTCGCCAATTGTTTCTTTACGCCATGTGAGACAAACATTAAAAAAAATAATTATGAGGATGCCAAATGTGTATTAAAATGTACCCTCTGCTGGTGCCCATGATAATAGACCTGTGAGAAATATTATGCAAAACAAACATTAATTAATTATAGTTTATCCTTGTGTTTGTATAAAAGCTACATATTACATATTAAGGTGTACACTATCTGGCCAAAAGTTTGTGGACAACTGACCTTCACATTCACCTCTGCACATATTCCTAAAACCCCATAGGGGCAACTTATTTTATTATTATTTTGTTGTAATTGCTTTATATATTTTCCTCTTGTATTCATGATGCTGATTTTTGTTTTTGTTTTTTCCTTTTTTAATGAGTCACTACTTCACACTGCCAATTTTTTAAATATTTATTTATTTTTTATTGCTAAACATGATTAAAAGCCCGATATGTTGTTCTGTTCTTTTGCACGCTCTTGAGTGGATCTGATCCTCCATCAGCCCTCGTGCATTTCCACACATTTCCTGTTTCGCCCTCATCTCATGATGAGTCACTGATGGCTTGTTTTTGGGCTCGGTCCTACCGAAAAAAGGAAAAAAAAATGAAATCTCCGTACAAAAGGGTGCAAGTGCTCAGAGGTCGGAGCGAGTGAGTCAGACTGCGCTCAAGCTGAGGAGATGACACGTGTTGCGGGGGAGGTGTGGGTGTTTGGTCGAAGGGTGGGTAATTGGAGAGCCCACTTGGCCTGTGGGTGCGTTTGACCAAGGATTAGTTACTGAAGCTCTGCATGATGGATGAGTAACCGAAGGCTTGGTGCACCACACACTTCAATCCACATGTCTTTGTCGCTGTTCGGTTTTCTTCCCACCCATTTCATTTTATAGGAGAGCCATGCCATCTCCGTTCCTCTGGAAGTCTGCAGCTGCGTACGTTACGGTTAACCTCTGTAAATATTTACTTACTTTGAGAACGAATTTCGCAAGTCACACGCGCATGGTCTTTATCAGTCTTCTGTCTGACAATTCCTTCAGTGAGAGGTAATCATAAACCGATTGTTCATGTGGCCCAGCCCAGTGGTACATCTCAAATGGTCCAAAGTTCATCTCAACAACACGGCTTTGTGAAGACTAGGAGAGGGTTTTTTTCGAGTGGGAACCATGAGTCATCGTGACCACCATATGTGGCTCGGCGTGTAGTGACACACTGTCTGGACCACAACCAGACTTTCTGTCTAAACAACACACGACCTGAAGGGATTGAACTTGCTCGTGCGGTTTAAAGGAAAAATCCACCCTGGAAGATTTGAATATTAAGATTCATTTCGTAATAAATAAATCCACCCTACATCTGCGTTTCTAGTTTAAACATTTTTCATTCACATGTTTAGAGTTTAGTGTGCGGTTTCATCCACAACCCTGTTCAACTGCATGTCGAAAGGGAGAGAGAGAGTGCTGCGGCGGGGTTTTAGACCTTCACTCTGTCAATTTCTTATCATCTCACAATCTGAACGCTCGACTTGAACTGCTTCCTAAGCACGAAACTGTGAAGAACAGCTGGTCTGAACGTTCTGTAGCTTTATCACATCCTGGGACTTTAAGACAGTGTTTGTCAGTGTTTGTCAACGTATCTACTACTTCTGAAATAGATTTCTCGCTAATTCCTAATACTGTTCACTAAAAATGCCACATATATTTGAATTTAAACAGGTTTTTAGCTCTTCTTCCATCACTATTTCGATTTTTACTGTCCTTCACTCTCTGCCTGTATCCCAAATGTTACTTCATACAGTGATGGAAGATTTAATTAAAGGGAGAATGAAAGTGAATGACTCTCAATTAAAGGTTGGATTTATGATTTATAAATCAGTAAGGATTTTTTGTTTGTTTTTTCCTATATATTTAGTTAATAGTATTAAGTTAAAAATATAAAATATCTTCGCAAAGTTTGCACAAAAACTTTTTTTTTGTACAATAAAGACAATGATGTGAACCATGAATGCTCAGCCAATCAGGACAAGGAGGGGATTCTACTTGCCTGTCAATCATATTCCTGTTGATACACACAGCTCAGCTCCTTCTTTTACACTAAAATTGTGGGTCCAAGGTGTGGCTTTAAACACCGCTGAGCGAAAGGGTGAATCTTATTTGCCTTTCAATAAAAACTGTAAAATATGATTTGACTTAAAAAAAAAAAAATCTGGGACATGAATGCTGTGCTGGAAAGCTGCAAAGGAAGGTGTTGGAGTTTTAGCTCATTGTCTGCCGGTTTGGTTTCAGATGGCGGGTCGAACCAGAGTCACTGATCGTTCTCGCTTTGTCTCCGCAGCTTCAGCATGAGAAGGCCGAGCTGGAGCAGCACTTGGAGCAGGAGCAGGAGTTTCAAGTGAACAAGCTCATGAAGAAGATCAAGAAGCTGGAGAATGACACCATCACCAAGCAGCTCACCTTAGAGCAGGTAACACTGGGGATGCTGTCAGCAGTACTACTGTAACCACAGAAAACAATTAAGGGGGATTCTAAATTCTACAGCACACGCCCAGGTTGCCAAGTCATGGCGAATTCAGATTCCAAAATACTTTAAAACTTCATAAACAAAATACAGGGTGTGGTGGTGGTGATGATGATGATGATGACGATGATAACTTTTCAAATGAATATCTTAACGGAATTATTTATAGAATAGAATAATAGAATTTTATACACACAAACACACACACGTATATGGATACACACATTCACACACACACAGTCAGCCAAAAACTGGATACACACTTCAGGAAAAGAAAAACTTATATAAATATATAAAAAATTATTGCTATACATTAAATATTGATGTATATACAGAGTCAGCCAAAAAAAACACCAGGAAAAAAAATATATACGCCACTCTTCTGACGATCACATGATGGTAGTGCGACTACTACTGACTTCTTTAGAGGAAACAATCCTACACATTGCTGCCATAATTTAATTCAAGCTTTAAAAAAGGGCCTAGATAACAGCTATTGAAGTGTGTTTACATTTTTTTGGCTTTATACACACCCACAAGAGTATATATTTTTTTGGGTGTGTATAAAAATAAAATAGTGGTCTTGTAGACTTTGCTGTCTGACACTGTGGACTCCTTCGTTAAATGTCTCTTGTAGAAAATGACATCATGCAAAAGATCTTATAAGAACATTAGCGACAAGTACACTGATGCAGATTTTTTTTTTAAAAAGTTGAAATTGCTTGCATTCTGCTTGAGAAACTGATTATTTTGTTTGTGTTTTCGTAGCTGCGTCGTGAGAAGATCGACCTGGAGAACACATTGGAGCAGGAGCAAGAGGCGCTGGTTAACCGGCTTTGGAAACGCATGGACAAGCTGGAGGCTGAGAAAAGGTGCGAATCAGAGCACTGATCCAGGATCAGCTGCAAGCAGTCGTGTGTGTGTGTGCGCGCGTGTGTGTGTGAGTGAAGGCATAAGGTGGTGAAAGTTGTTACATTTGAGGTCATCAGTTGAAATACATCAAAAATAAATGGCAATCAGAATGGGATCAATGTTTAAATAATACACTATATGAAATAAATCCCGATGTTGGATCAAGACATACATTTCCATTTAACAATCGTTGCGATTAAGTGACTTATGCAAGGTGCAGGATAGGTCACTCAAAAGCTACATACACATTTTTACTCTAGAGAAAATCCACCACAATGTTTATCATGCAGAACCCAGTTGTCCATCAAACATATTTTTTTTGACTTTAACTCTTTTACTCCTTTAAGGAACTTGTTTTTTTTCTGTTGACACTTAAAAAAAAATTTTTTTTAAACAAGTAAATCCAAATGTAGTTTTAAAGTTCTTAGAAAAAAATAATTTGAAACATCTTATCTAGTTTTAATATTGAATAACAAAAATGACTCTCGCCATGAATATAACCATAGAAGCTGTCAGGGTGTTAAAAAAGAAAGTCATCAATTAAATCCAGGCGATAAACCTGTGTCCAAATTATTTGTGTAGAGATCCAAAACCTTGGATAAAATATTTTACACCACTAGACATGATCAGACCCAGATTGAGACTAGCTAAGCCGTGATTGGTCACTAATTATATGGGTGGAGCTTGGGCGGAAAAAGTGTGCCAGGTAAGGTGATTCCATGTATGTCTATTGGTGGTGTGCATCGTGTGTGATCTTGTCCCTCTCTGTGTCGATCAGAATCCTGCAGGAGAAGCTGGACCAGCCGGTGTCGGCCCCGCCCTCCCCGCGGGACATTTCCATGGAGATCGACTCACCTGAGAACATGATGCGGCACATCCGCTTCCTAAAGAGTGAGGTGGAGAGGCTGAAGCGCAGCCTGCGCACGACCGAGCTGCAGCGTGAGTAACACACACACACACCTACGGTGGATCATACCAAAAAACAGTTCTTGAAATTACATCACACGTCAGTGTTAATGAATGTACATCCTTAAAATATTATTCACTGTCTGAGTGGTTAGCATGCCTGTCATTCGTTCCTTCCTTCTGTTCATCTTGAGTTTCCTTCATTCATCTGTTCATTTTGCTTCATCTGCTTTTTCTCTTTCCTGATTCACCCTTTCATCCTCCTTTCTTTCCACTTTACTTCCTTCTATCCTTTTCCTTCTTGCTTCACTCCCTTCCTCTTGATTTCATCCTTCCTTTACAACTTTTTTTCCTCTACTCCTTTTTTAATTTTTCCAACCCTTCCCTACTCCGATCTATTTGTTTGCCTTTTCCTTCATGGATTCAGTCGTTCCTGGTTCATCCTTTCATCACTTTTGCTTTCATCCGCATTTCTTTTCTCACTTTTCACTGTTCTTTCTTTCTTGCCTTTCACACTTTTTTCCTTGTCAGTTTATTCAGCTTCTTGATTAATCATTCATTCACTCTCTTCTTTCTTCTATAACTTTTTCCCCTCTTTCCTTTTGTGTCCTTCCTTACTACCTTCTTTTAAACTTTTCATCACTACTTCCTTTTCCCTCATATTTTCTCCTCCTTGTTTCATTCCTTGCTAAATTCTGTCCTTCTTTGTCATTCATTTCTTCCTTATGGCCCCAATTCATCACTCTTTTCTTTACACCCTGTTTAAATTCTCTGTGTTTCCTCCTGCCAAGATTGATAAAATTTTTACAATAAATAAACAAATAAACTTAATAAACAAACAAACTTCTCCATTCCAAAAAGGTTGCTGCTCCAAATTATGGTTATACAGTTTTCCTGGTCTGCAGAGTGAAAACATGAGCTGCGTTCCATTCTAAAGTGTAGGTGCTCCCTACTTCCTGCTCCAACTTCCCTCGACAAAATTCCACCATTTGGAACACCCTGCGAAGTCACCAGCGCTGACATCACTTCCTCTGTGCGTTACCATGGTACCATAAGCACCTCGGATACTTGCTGCTGCTGCTGTGGATATTTCGCACTAAGGGGATTAAATATTACATATTTATTGAAAGAAAAACTAATACCATTTTAAAACATATGCTTTTGAAATGTCTATAACTTGTACATAAATTACAGATTAATAATAATCATAATTGTTTGGAGTTATATTACAGATTTCCTGATTAAATAAAAATGTTATTAATTCGTTCTATTAATATGATGTCCTCGATAATAATGATAACAAATATATAAATTCTTGAGAATAAGTTTTTGCTCCATGACTTGTGGGAAATGTTTCATTCCGTATCTCGATGAAGTGAAGACCCGTTATTCCCTACACCGTTTGCAGTTCCCTTTGAACTGAACATTTTGTAGATCGCACAGATTATTCAGTAAGGATAAGTACGATGTCGGACTGCTCGGTTCAGAGGGAACTGTGGACAGTGTATAGAACACATGAGCAATCCTTTATCACTTTGCTAAGTGAAGTGGGCAAGCAAAGTTTCCCATAAGTCATTGCACCTCGGATGGAGCAACAAAATGGAGCTTGAAATGTAGATTTATATATATATTTTTTTATTATAAGTGAGAACAACATAATGTAATTGTTACAATTTGTAATTTATGCAATATTTTAATTAAATTAAAATAATTTAACGAATTATTACTATTATAAAAGCCAATAAGAAGTTAACTTCACAGTAATAATAAATAAACAAAAAATTATAATTTTTCTGGACATCTTGTAAATAAGCAGATCAATTTAATATTTACGAGTTAAACACAATTCAGTAGTATGCCTTTTATAATGGTATAGTTTTTTGTTTCAATAAATGTTTAATATTTATTTGCTGTAGTTCGAAATTTCCACAGTAGCAGCAGCAGGTACCCGACAACGGTGCTTTCGTTACCAGGGCAACGCACAGAGAAAGTGACATCTGCATTGGTGATGTTGCACAGTGTTCCGACTGGTGCAATTCTGTAGAAGAACGTTCCCGAAACTCACATTCCCTGCACAGAGGGTACACTTCAAAATACACATTGGAATGAAATGCAGCCAATCTTTGCACTGTTGTTTTTCCCCCCATAATTGATAATGTTTTATTTGTTGTTGATTTTCAAAAATCTCCTGTGTGTATCTCAGACACGGAGAAGCGAGCGCAGTACATCGAGGAGGAGCGACAGATGCGGGAGGAGAACATGCGTCTGCAGAGGAAGCTGCAGCGGGAGATGGAGAGGAGAGAGGCTCTGTGCAGGCAGCTGAGCGAAAGCGAGAGCAGTCTAGAGATGGACGATGAGAGGTACGACCTGACGAAGCTGTGACGCAGCTGAGGGGGGAAAAATATAGACATGCTCGGTTGTTACACGTTCATGTGTCTGACCTGCTGAATTTGTTTTTCCCCAGTAAATACCTTTCACACAGTTAAAGATAAGGTGAAAAGAGTGTGTGAGACTTCTGGAAACCGGGGTTAGATTAGTAACATGATCCTAAACCTCCAAATGCAAATCTCTTTCTTTTTGTATTTCTGGGTCACCATTTCTTCTGGTCTCTCTTTCATGTTTCTTTGTGTCTGAATCTCTGTCTTTCTCTTTGCCTTTTCCTCTTGCACTTGTTGTTTGTCTCTCTCTTGGGGATATCTTTGTTTTTTGTGTCTTCTTCTGTTTCTCTTTCTGCCGATATTTATCTATGTCTTTTTTTTTTTGTTGTTGACTGTATCTCTTTCTCCGTGTCTCTATGGTCCTGCCTCAGTCTCTCTGATATTTCTTCATGCTGCTCTGTCTTTGTATCTTTGATTTTGTCTCTCTCACTCTTTGTTTATGTTGCTCTGACTCTTTTAATCTTTGGGAATTTCCCTTTCTATCTGTCTGTGTTGCAGATATTTTAACGAGATGTCTGCTCAGGGACTGCGAGCTCGTACCGTGTCCAGTCCAACCCCCTACACCCCCTCTCCCTCCTCCAGCCGCCCCATCTCTCCAGGTGCGTCACCACAGCAACACCGCACCTCACAAATACACAGTTTTTTTATAGTAGGGTCAGTCTTAATCTTAATTAGTTTGGATTTGTGCTCAAACTCCAGTTGTGAATATACAATATATTTTACTCGCTCAGTAATTCTGATGTAACAGATGTATGTATATATCTTCTGTGGTGTTGCAGGATTGTCGTACGGCAGTCACACGGTGGGGTTCACACCCCCGGCCACGCTGAGCCGGCCCCCACACGCACACTACACACCCCCTGGACTGCACATCCACCCTGGACCCTCTCACGGAGTTCAGGTACGAACACAAAACACAGGGAGGTCGCGACACACTGTTCAGTTCAATTTGTGAATTTCTGTTTGGAATATTATGTGCTCTTTGGGTGGGCCTCCTTTTCTCTTCCTCTCCCCTTTTTTAGCACCTTCAACAAGTCATGGAGTCGAAGGTAGCTGTAGAGACTAAGCAGTTGCTAAGAGACTGTTGCTTTGGCGACATAGTATTTGGGCTTTTTTATGTTCTTGATGAAAAATTCCTCCTCCACGATGATCGTTATCCCCTCCAACACGCTGACTTATTCATGCATTCATCTGTTATTCATGTTTAATGCCTCCACTCAGCCTCCACTCACTCACATGCGTGCACATACATACACACACGCGCACACACACACACACACGCGTGCTACATAAGAGTCAAGTCAAATTTATTTTTAAAGCACATTTAATACATCTTAGTTGACCAAAGTCCTGTACAATCCTGAAATAGCTGCAGACAAAAACAACAGACAATAATAAGAAATTAAAATGAATAAAATTAATTAAAAAAAGAAGATTAAATAAAATAAAAATAAAGTCCACCCTCATTGTATAAAATAAGCAAATAAATAAATAGTAAATAAAAACGGGGAGAAGTATACCTCATCGCTCTGTAGTAAATGCCAAAGTGTATAAAAAGGTCTTAAGGTGAGGTCTAAAAATAGGAAGAGTCCATGAGCATGTGACATTCACACCATATATAAATAAAACTAACCTTTTTATAACGGCATCTCAGTCATGCTGTAGAAAAATAGCAGTTGGAGCTCAAGAGTAAATTCCATATATTATGACAACCAGACTTCCTGAAAATTTTCAGCGGTCAAGTTTTATTAAAAATGACCCATATTTGATTGATTGTAAATGGTTTTATTTACATTACATTAAAGCATTTATCAGACAACCTTATCCAGAGCGATTTACATTTCTATCTCATTATACATCTGAGCAGTTGAGGGTTAAGGACCTTGCTCAAGGGCCCTACATTGGTGACTTGGTGGTTGTGGGGTTTGAACCTGGGACCTTCCAAACCGTAGTCCAATGCACTGAGCTACCCCTTGAATTTATTTATTTATATTATATTGTATTTCTCACATTTCATATGTCTAAAATATATTTAAAAAATTTTTTTTTTAAAAAGCTTAGTTTTACGTAATGTAAATGGCTTGGCATTATTTTGGCCGCGAAAAGCGAGCGCAAAGCCGACGAGCTCCAACAGTGGAAGTGGAATCAACAATGCTGTAGTTTCATTTATATGGACCCCAGTCTTCCACTAATGATTAGAGATGGGAATCACCAGGATCACCCGATATGATATCACAATACATAGTGTCGATTCAATTTGTATTGCAACATCACAACTTTATAAATATCCTGATTGTTCATATATTTCTCAGTGTTACAATTCTAAACAAACTTTCCAAATAATTAGTTCCTACCACACAGGATGCTTTGCTGCCTGCCAATGTGTGAATACTATAGAGCGCACCACCTGTAGGAATATAAAGGAACTGCAACATTTTATCACCTCAAATGTTAATACTTTAAAGATGGGAATTGCCACACAAAAGAAATCATGATGGGTAAACGAATTGTTTCCTCCCCCAATCTATACTACTAATGGGATTTAGGATTTGATCCTGCTTGATTAGAATGAATTTTCAATGGGAATGAGATTATGACCTTTGATGATCTGTTCAATAGGTAAATATGAGCCATGTAAACACCTGATCTCTGATCTAATCGTCTCTTTTTTATATAAATGCTGTGAAGCATTTAATCAGCTGGGAATACAATAGAAGTAGTAGGATTTTTCTCCACAATTTTGTATAAAAAAAAAAGATTGAATTGAAACACAGCTCAGCATCCGCGCAAACAGTTCTTCTGCAGTCTCTAATTGGAATGATTTTCAGTCAGATTAAAGATATATTGTACATGTAAATGTAGCTATTGTTACATCAGCAATAAGTGATGTTCTGACTAAAGATGAAATAGAATAAGGATATATGAGGGCTGTTCAAGTTAACCTGGGATTTGTGATAAAATTTCTGGTGAATGAAAGTAGGGCTTCAACAACGAATCGATAAAAATCGATTACTAAAATAGTTGGCAGCGAATTTCATAATCAATTCGTTGTGTCGAGCGACGCGGAGACATTTGATTATTTAAAAAAAAAAAACTTTAGTTGAGCGCGGAGCGCAGTGAACACACACGGCCTCACGCACTGATGCTAGCAGAGTTCAGCGCCTCAGACAGGGCGGAGCAAAAAAAAATACGAACGGCGGTAGAGGTAAGATAAATGGCGGAGGCTGCTGGGTCTTAGTGCATGTCTCTTACTGGTATAATAGTAAACAGTACATGCGTGCACGGATGCTGATTATACCAGTAAGAGACGCACACACGCATACAGACATTGTTATAGTAAACAGTACACGCGTGCACGGATGTTGATAACAATGTCTGTATGCGTGTGTGTACAGCAAAACACGACAAGTCAGACAAGTCTCATTAGAGACGTTAAAAATCC
>JAOVVB010000002.1:23889759-23905212 GCA_028570985.1 Heterobranchus longifilis | reverse complement strand
TGAAAGTCTAATGTTTATCAGTACATTACAGAAAATAATGAACTTTATCACAATATGCTAATTTTTTGAGAAGGACCCTGTATTATAATAAATAAAATTGAATTGAATATTAATGTTCGGGACTCAGACACAGTCTCAGTGTTTAAGTCTAGGCTAAAAACCTATTTATTTAGCCAAGCATTTGTATAAATAGATTATCTTTAGGTATCTGGGGGACTCATGGACGTAGAGTATTGTGGTGAACTGGTATGTTTAGATGCTGTCCTCCCCGCTCTCATTGATCACTCAGGTTTGTTGACGGTGAGGTGATTGATCGCTTTACATCCCAGGGAGCCCTCATGTCTGTGTTTCCTTCTGGCTCTCCCTTTTAGTTATGATGTCATAGTTAGTCCTGCTTGCACTCTGCACTTAATATATATATTCACCTTATTCGATCAGACTGCAGTTCTACTTCTTGTCCAATCGTGAGCTACTCACGTGTATTGTACAAAAAATAGACACTGCAGTGCACCAGATACCAATAATTACAATTATACACTGTACAATATTTTCAGTGTGTAAGTGAATGTATAAAATGTGTAAAGTCCATGTGTAAAGTGGGGGTGCGGGAGAATTCAGTCGGCCTCACTGGTTTCGATGAATCAGTCCGGAAGCATGACGATAGAAAATGCCTGTCCTGTGAAGCTGTCCTGATGGTGAATAATCCTAATTTCGGAAAATCTTTAACAAAAAAAGGGTAACAGCTCTGTGGAAAAATGGTGTCCAGGATTCCCCTCTCGATTTAAAGGCACAGAGACAACATCTGTTACATTTGAAGTGAGAGATTAATTTCCTTAGGTGCAGTTACGGTTTTTGGGGAAAGGGGACAGAGATTTAGTCAAGTGGATTGGTATCCTTTATATCGTATATTCGTGTCAAAAGCAAATAAGACTCTGTCGGACTTAAGAACAAATTGTTCTTACAAACGTGCTCCCAGAACTTAACTTGTTATTAAAATGTCTTTCCTCACCGTAGCATTACAATTTCCCTTCACTGAAACTAACAGGCCCAAACCTGTTCCAGCATTACAACATCCCTGTGCACAAATCAATCTCCATGAAGACATGGTATGCTAAGGGTGACGTTAAAAAACTCACAATGACCTGACTTCTTCAGGCCCACTCAGTACCTTCCAAAAGAACTGGAACCGGATTCTCCCAACATCAGCCCCTGATCTCTTTGATGCTCTGATGTTAATGGTATGGCTGATCGGTGTAATAGTGGTATTCAGGGTCCTTAAAATTTTCTTCATCTTACGAAAAGGCATATTGGAAGAGTGGTATATTTTAGTTCAGTTTAAATCATCATGATCCTGACCAGGCTAAGAATGAATAAATCAAGAAGAATCAAACTTTCTTGTGTTCCTACTTTGTCTCCTTCAAGTGTTCGCTTACCTTCAAGAAATAAAAAATCCCTTGTGTGCATTTTTTTTAGTTATATCCTAAATACTCTTTTTTAGTTATATACATGGTCTATTTAAACCTATTATGAATTATGTGTTTGGTTACCTTATAGTGTGTGTATATACAGAACATTATTTTATTTGCTTCTCTTACACATTCATAAGAAAATATTTCAATTCCAAATGGCAGAAATAAAGTGTTTTAATGCAATGTTTGGTATACGCCAGACTGGTTTTGGACACTGATTGGCTGTATGTATGAAACTGTCTACCACTCTCCTATTGTGACTCTGTTGTTCAATCACGTTCCTCATCCAGGAGCCGTGCTGCACTGACCTGTTACTCAACCTCTACTGGTTTTCTCACAAAGCTCAGTAACCCCACTGAGTCACACACACACAAACACACACTCGCCCTGAGCCTCCTGTGGCTTTGGACTTCAAGATGCATCTGAGAACATTTGGCCTCACCTGGTTCTGGCCGGTTTGGACCTGGCCTGGCTGGGTTGAGGCAGTGGATTAATGCGATGGATTATAGGCATGTTTGTGTGTGTAAATGTGAGTGTAGAATATCTTGAGACAAGGGTGGAACATCCCTGCTGAGAGGCACAGTATGAGTGTAAGAATGAGTGTGTGTGTGTAGAGAGAAACCCAGGATGTCCTCATGATCTGGCACCTGAGATGAGCGCATCTCGGCAAGAGGACCGGGAAACTCTCACTGAAAGCAGAAAAACAACAACGCAGGGTGATTTTGATTGACACACACTGATATGTTGTGTGTTATGGCCTTTCTGGAAAAAGTTCAAGTTTACAAAGTGTTCCCGGATGCTCTGCCTCTTACACTCAAGATCTATGTGTGTGTGTGTGAGTGAGAGAGTGAAAGTCAGCTTTATATTAAACATAAGGGACTGCTTCATACTGTATATTCTGATCTCTCAATTTGATTCTATCACAGTAGCACAGTGTCAGTCTGTGTAAGGAATAAAACATCTAAATGTCAGATTCTACTTTTCTTCTTTTTGTTTTGTGTTTTCCCTCCTTCTTAGAGATTTTCTTGATTTTTGACCAGTCTGGCATTTGACGTTCTCTAGCGATCCCTAATCCCAGAAGCAAGTGTTTTTCAGTATTTCGTCGCTTTCTTTGTGCTGTAAGCTTGTTGAAGTGGAGAGGCTTGTGTGTCCCAGAAACCCTTGGGAGCTTAACCAGTAACCAGTGATAAGATCAGTTTTCCTGAAGTCTGAACAATTACAGTTCCAAAGGAGAAGGTCAACACCATGTTGAAATGGAGAATGCGACAGGTTAATCGGGGCATGCTTCAACTCTAAGCACTGCAAGCTTACCACCCTCCAGTGTTACACACTAACAAATAGAGCTGATGAGGAAAATGAAGACAACTACAATGAAGTACAAATGCCTAGTCCATTATCATGATATGCTCCTGATCACAGGAAACATGAATGCGAAGGTCAGAGCTGATAATATCAACAGTGACAAAGCAATGGGTAAACAGATACAGTGAGAAAAATGACAGTGGTGAGCTCCTGATTGACTTCTGCTCAGGTAACAACTGTGTAATCAGTGAAACCTTCCTCTTACACATTAAAGTTCCACAGGCTCTCATGAAAGTCTTCTGATGATTCCACTGTCAACCACATCGATCAAATCCTGATTAGTGTAAAGTCGCTCAGGTCTCCTCAAATTGTTCCAGTTTGTTATGGAAAGTGGCAAGAAGAATCAGTCAAGGAAATGCCCTGATGTTGATAAATAAAAGTGTCCAAAAACCACCAAAAAGCTTGCTCTGGAACTGAGAAATTGCTTTGCTGCTCTGGTTTTAGATAATGAAGACCGCAGTATTCACAAGTGGTAGTCCGTCAAGAAGAACCACATAGAGACAGCCACCAATGCCTATCGAAAGAAAAACAACAAGGAATATATAACACCTGGTGCGTGGGTGAAGTTGGAAGAAGTAAACAACCGAAAGCCTAGATTTCAAGCGCAAAGTCACCAATGGACCAGGTCCAAGAAGGCTACAAGGCCTAACACAACGAAGTTAACAAACGCACCAGGCTAAAAAGAACCTTTCTGTAGTAAGCTGTAAGCTGAGAGTGCTTATGCAGGAGAAGAAATGGGTGCCGTTTACAAGAATACAATGCAACTCAGTGGCAAGAACACGTTGATGCATCCATTGACCTTTGGGAGGATTTATTGGTGGCAGTGATGCATAGACCATATCTTTGCTCTTAGGAACATCATCAATCAGTTTGAATGCAGTGTCATGGTAGATGGAAAGTTGTTAAAATGGTTTAGAGACTGGTGTACATCAGAGATGTATCATGTCTTCCATCCTCTTTCTGGATTCCACTGACTGGATTATGCATAGGACAATGGCCAACAATTCCAGAGACATAAAGGGAACATCATTGCACCAATGTCACTTCAGATAAACATCCTGGATGAAGTGCCAACACATCGCAAGGCACAAGCACTCTCAGTCTTACACTGTTGACAATTTGGAAACAACTCTTGAAACACTGTATGTCTTTGAACTTTGAGCGGAAACCAGAGTGGCCAGAAGAAACTCATTAGGCACAGTGATTCCTGGAGGAAAATTTGAACCCCAAACCCAGCCTGTGAGAGATAACCACTGTGCTGTATCAATCACAGCGAATAATAAGCCACTTGAGTTTGTTGGGGGATTCACTTAACTAGGTAGCCTAGCCAATAAGGACAATGTAGCACAAAAGTATCTCAAAAAGAGACCTGGGGAATTTTTTGTGCATTTTTTATGCTTTAGCCTATCTGGAAGTTGAAGCAACATAGGTCCAGCTGTACAACAGCAATGTCAAATCAGTACTGATGTGAACAAGATCAAGGCCTTCCACAGTGGATGTCTCAGGAGAGTATGTTGCATCTTCAAGCAATCAAACTTTGACAATGAATGATGTCTTTCGGCAATTTATCTACCGATTCCAGGCAATTCCTCTAATTTTACCCATCGGGTGATAGTCAAAAGTTGTTTTGTCGCACATACAGTAAAAGATTTACCTAAGTGATTTGTTATACCTGATCTTATTCACGACTCCATAGACCAACCATAGACCTTTGCAGAGGTCTGTAGGGTCTTTGCAATTCAACTGAAAGGTTTTAACCATAGAAGATTTCCACAATAATAAAGATGACTCTACATTTATTAATTTTGAAAGAACCTTACAAAGAATGACGTAAAGCATCCTAAAACTTTCAAAGCATCAAATCTGAAACGCGGCAGGTTCTTTATCAGTCAAAAATGTATCAAACTTTTATTCTCAATCCTTTGGGAATGGGTAAGGAATGTGGGTGGGTGTGTGTGTCTGCTTGTTATTGTTTATGGAGAATGGGTTTGTCTGAGCAGGAGGTTTAGGACAATACCTTCTCCTTCACTCTTCTGTCCCACACTGCAGCCTAAATTTCTCCTCCTCTTGAGGTGTGGTCACACCGGGGCTCTGCTCAAAACCAGACTGGCTCGCCAAGCTGTACAAGACAAGTCCTGCAGTGCATGTGAGTAGCCTGGGCTCCATCCAAAGCAAGAGATAAAGCCTGCCACCTCTTCGTGCTGACGGTGAGTAAGTTTATTTATCAACTACCTACACAGCATACAGTTCAGCATCAAAGAAATAAATATGTAGACCTTAGTCAGCTCCTCAAAATGTATTAACAAAAACTCAAAGAGTCTCACTACTGGCTGTTTTTCTACCATCTGTCCATCCCTTCCCACACCTGTCTCTATCTGTCTGTCTGTTCAGCCCTTCCAACACCTGTCTCTGTCTGTCTGCCTGTCTCCTTTTATCTATTTACACCCACTGGGTACTTTTTAGGAACACAAAATTAATACTGGCCAGGGACTCCCTTTGCTTTCGAGACAGCCTCAGTCCCTCATGGCATGGATTCCACAAGACGGTGGAAATTCCACAAGACGGTGGAAAGTTGTTCCTTTAAGATCCTGTTCCATGTTGACAAGATTGCATCACACAGTTCCTTCAGCTTTTTAACGTGCCCTTTCATCCCAATCTACTACATCCCGAACTCTAATCTGGTGACTGGGAAAGCCAATAAAAGACATTGATCTCATTGTCATGCTGATTAACGCAGTTTGAGATTACTTTGTTCATTGTGACACGCTCCACTGTCATGCTGGAAGCAGCTATTAGAAGAGATTTATTTGATGGTTCAGTTGTGGTCATGAAGGGACAGACACGGTCAGCAGCCATATTCAAAAAGACTGTGGTGATGATTCAAGCAGTTAATTATTAGTGTTAACAGCCCCAAAGTGTACCATAAAAAACATCCCCCACATTGTTACTTCACTTCCACCAGCCTGGACTGTCAACACAAGATGGATTGGCTCCATACATTCATCCTGTTGGTGGCAAGCTCTGACCCTAATATGTGTCTATCTCAGCAGAATTTGAGCTTCATCTGACTAGACTGTGTGTTTCAGTCTCAACTTTTTCTTTATATATTCCATCCCCCTCTCCTGTCTGTCAATGTCAGTATCTATCTGTCTGTGTGTTCATCAGCTTTCACTATCTTGCACTGCCTTTTTTCATTCTGTCTCTCTGTCTGTCTATCTAACCGCCATTCTTTTAATTTCTCTCTCCTCAGGTGTGTGTGTGTGTGTGTGTGTGTGTGGGTGGGTGGGTGTGTGATTAGAAGTGTAACTGTGTGTTATGGCTGCTGTGCTGAAGGATACCTCTCAGGACAGTTCCTGGTCCATTGTCTTCGTCTCCTTCATGGCTCAGCTGCTGGCGTTCGGTTCCCCCCAGGCTGTGGGAGTTCTTTACCCTGAGTGGCTCAGCACCTTCCATGAGGGCAAGAGCACCACAGCCTGGATCAGCTCTACTGTCCTGGGGGTGGGGCTAATCACCGGTGAGTCTGTGCTTGTGTCCAAAGTCGCGTGTTCCATGTTGCTGTGTTGTTGGCGTAATTCTGATTAACTCTGCTTTATGTCAAGCCACATCACACTGTTCCATTATGATATTTACCTGTGCTGGGGGTTTTAGTTCTTACATAGTTTGTCCAAAAGTTCGAAAGGGGAGGAAACCCACCAAGCAAGCATGGGGAGAACATACAAACCCAGACCAGCGTGTGCCCACTGTATACTTATTTCTGCTAAATAGTTTGCTGTAACATGAATGTAATGATGTGCTGAAGTATATAAGTTTAAATCCAGAGCCATTGTTGTGATCTCTCTCTCTCTCTCTCTCTCTCTCTCTCTCTCTCTGTGTAGGCCCGCTCTGCAGTGCATGCGTCGATAGTTTTGGATCCCGACCCGTGATCATCTTCAGTGGTGTAATGGTGGCAGGAGGTTTAATGCTTAGTGCCTTCGCCCCTAACGTCATCTTCCTTATCTTCAGCTACGGAATTGTTGTTGGTGAGTCTCACCTTGTATTGTACTGACTTCGTATTGGACTGACCTTCAGCTGATTTTTCTGATGAATCAGCTACTGTGGACTGCTGAGAATAACCACTAAGTCTGGGCTTGTGCTGGAGTAGAGATAGCTCACTAGTTAAGATGTTGAACTACTGATAGGAGGGTCACAGGTTAAAACCTGTGTCCTAAACAAGGCCCTTACCCCTGAACTGTGATGTGTAATGTAAGTCGCTTTGGATAAGGGTGTCTGCTAAATGCTGTAAATGTACACTGTCGGGCCAAAAAAAGGCACCACCTGGATTTAACTAACCAAATAGTTAAGATCTTATCGCTGGAAATTACTGCAGTGATTAATATGGTTCATCTGCAACAAGGTATTTAACTCTAACTGATGTGCTGAGTAGCGTCTCATTTCTTAAACAACCATCAGAAGACATATCCTGTGATTGTGGCAAAGATGTTACTCTGGTTCAGAAAGGTCAAACTATTGTCCAGCATTAAGCAAAGAAAACAACTAAGGAGATGGTTAAAACTACTACAATTGCATTAAATGCATTATTAAAACCTGGAAGGGTAGTGGTGAGCCATCAGGTTCAAGGAAGAAATGTGGTTGTATTTTTTTTTACTTACTATTAATTTTTAATTTTTTAATGATCATGATCGTAAGTTTGGTGAAATCAAATGATTAAAAAAACAATAGTGGAACTCAAAGCTATGTTTAATAGTGAATATAAGAGCATTTCTACATGTGCAATGTGAAGAGAATCCAAGGGATTAAACAGCTGTGTAATCTTAAGAAAACCACTTACCTGTGAGGCTAATGGGAAAAAAAATACTAGAGAGCTTAAAGAATGGACTGTGACTTTACTCAACAGTCTGACTCACCCATCATCAGTACAAGATCCTGGAGAGATCTTCTCAAAGATCTTTAAAAATGTGATTCTGCATGAAAATAAATGTTGAGGGCAGATCCTCTACAACCATGGATTGGAAACATTGGTGTTAGGTGTACAGATGTTTCTAATAGTGCAGTCTAATTTTTCATAATGAGTGTTTGTCTGTTCACAGGTCTGGGCTGTGGGCTTGTTTATGCAGCTACACTGACAATCATCTGCCAGTATTTTGATAAGAGGCGTGGTCTTGCTCTGGGCATCGCTACCACAGGTAATAACCCTCCTGGGTTATACAGTATGGAGTTTCTTCAAGAATTAATCTTCAAGGATTAATAAAGTTTAAGTCTAATATGGAGACCAAAAATTAAGAGATTCAAGAGTGTCAACTTTGAAGATCTGTCTCAGATTGGTAGCATGCTACTAAAATTATATTGTAGCACGTAAAAATGTTTTAAATATAGTCGAATGTATGTAATATTTTCTGTTATACGTATAACTGTTGTAACTTCTTTAGCAAAAGTGAAGCAACTCTCTTGGATATTATGAGATTTTTTTTTCAAGGCTCATTTTACATCCTGCACCAACAATGGTTACCAATTATGATAATGGTGCTCACACGGACTGTGTAAAACCAGACTGTAGAAGGTTTATTGCCTTCTATTCACTTTAGTAAGCCTACTAGATTTCGCTCTTGTTGATCCAATCCCCAGCCATAGCCACTATAGTCCCTCTGAAACCCCAGTTAATCATAGCTGGCTTCTGGGATCCCATGCAGGGGCCATATTTTGATATTTTATGCTAGCCTCCATAATTTGCCATGTTCTGGTGGATTTCGTGGTTTCTGTTTCATGTCACTGAAATGGCCTCTGAAATTGCTTTTGTTGCCAAAGAAACAGTACACTGTATGCACAATCACGTCAATGTGAAGTTTCTTGGAATCCTGAATTTGAGAAACTCATGCTGTCACTGGTCCACTACAGCTGCTGCCACAGACTGAAGACCTTCTACCCAATTGAGTGGATCATGTCACTCAGCCCAAATCCCTGTCTACTGTCCCTCTAAAACATCTACAGAGGTGGTCTCTGACATCCCTGCAAGGGCAGCTGTGCTGGGTCTGCATTTTACCATGTTATGAAAGATTTCTAGGGTTCTCATGACACTCAGGCCTTAAGAGCTGTATAGATTTTCTGAATTTTCTGAAACTTCTGAAATCTTGAAGCATAGCTGCACTACCAGCCACTGCATCAATCTGTAGGTTTATGGCCTTCTTGCTTTTAAGGAACAGTAAGAAGTATGCTGTCAAAAACCCTTAAGGTAGATTCCATATTTTCTCTTTCTTGATCTGGGCTTTTCCATCCTTATGTCAAGTTTTCTGCTTCCCTGCTCCTGCCTTGTGGTCTAACCATGGTCTAGACTGTATAATTCTGAATCTTAGTGAATATACACCACCCATTGGTTAGTCTGTTGTATTGTTGTATTGTGTATCACCAAACTATCCCACACAGTTGCACCTTAGCTCTCCTTCATGCCTTCTGTTCAATACTTGGCCAATTTCCGATCTTACATATAGTTTGTTTAGTCATCCCATTTATAGTATATTTATATACCTCTGTATGGATTTTTTTATTTTATTTGCATCATAGGTTTTGTGTTTTAATATGACAAAGATTTCTCTCTCAAGAAAACAGACTGGTGCTACAACTGTATATGTGTGTGTTGTTTTCAGGAACCAGTGTAGGCGGCTTTATGTACGCCTCCATGCAGAACAAGCTGATTGACAAGTATGGACTGGATGGATGTCTACTCATCGTTGGTGCTCTGGCACTAAACCTGATTTCATGTGCTGGACCCATGCGACCTTTAAATCTTCCTGGCTACTACATCAATCAGAAGGCTACTCTGAACTGTGCGAATGAGCCTGTTTATGACAAAGAACTTGGGACAGAGCTTTCAACAAAACCTCGGACGCTGGTAGGCATCATCAAAAAGCGCCTCCAGCCAAACGCACAGTATATGCATGATATGCATGAGTGCTTGCGAGAGCCCTCGTTTGTGGCTCTCTGTGTCTCCTTCTTCTTATACAGCCTGGGTTCGATGCCGCCCATACTCCTCATGGAAGACATTGCTCAGAGTAAGGGCCTCCTTGAACATGTCGCGTCCATTCCTCTTGTATCAATCACCACTGCTGCAGCAGGAGTGGGCAAGCTGGCATTGGGCATGTTGGCAGATGTGCACTGGGTGAACAGCTTGCAACTCTATGCTGTGACAGTTGTTGCAATGGGCGCCATTTTGCTAGTGTTGCCCATGTGGAAGAGTTATGTTGGGCTTCAGGTGCTCTCAGCTGCCATTGGCTTCTTCTCAGGCAACTGGTCAATAACATCCTATGTTACAACGCGCCTTGTGGGCATCAAGCGCCTCGGCCAGGCACACGGACTCCTCATGTGCTTTGGTGGCTGCGGGATCATTCTGGGACCTCCTGTTGCAGGTGTGGAGGTGGACAGCTCAAACATACACATACTAATGCACAACCATTCACCTCTTATCTTTATGATAGAACAAACTATTTAGGACAAAAGGGCTTTTCAAATATCAAAGGCAGGATAGAAAGACATTAATTTCGTCATTAGTAACTGCTGTATTATAGTCATGATGGATCTGACGTCTATCCTGGGAACATGGAGCCCAAGGCAGGAATACACCCTGGATGGAATTCCAGAGACCCATCAGCAGGCACCACAACACACACACTCATGTAGGCCTTGGAGCAGTTTAGAATGAACATGGTCATGGCATATTTTGGTAAGGTCAGAAGAACGTGTGAGAACAAACAAGCCTCCATTAGCTAGTCTTCAGCTCCTACAAAAAGAGAGCTATGTTCATAGACCTGTGGGTTTCCTCTGACCTTATTTTGAGAACAAAGGTTATTCAGAACAAAGGTTATTAATTACAAAAATGTGAATAGAAGAACAGCAGGATATTTAATAAATTTCAAGCACACTAACATATTGCATGTCTCAGTTTAAATACAGTGCGGTGGCTGTAGACGTGGTAGAAGACATAGACGTTTGCGTCTTACTATTGCTGCTAATTATCTGTGAGACTAATTATCTGTGAGATAATTAACAAATGCTCACACTGTATTGTACTTTCAACGAATGTGCTGCTGTTCTTGAGTCTCCGTAACATTACTAGATCTAAACTTTCTGTTCTTTTTCGTAGGAGCATTCTTTGATTGGACGCAATCGTATGACATGGCATTCTACTTCACCGGGTGCTGTTTGGTAGTGGGCGGCTCTGTTCCCTTCCTAACCTCCTTAATCTGTAGGAACACTTTGGGTGACTTTGATGGTAACCTTGAACCAGAACTCAAAAACAACACTGAGTCTAACAGAGTCACTTCTGTGGCCTAAGGACTGGGATACATCAAGTTGTTGATGAAGAAGCAGCTCCAGTAGTCTCTTATGGCCTTACATATACAGTATAGTGATACCTGCAGATACTCCAGCTGCTGGTCGACACATGCACATTTTGCACCATGGGTAAATGAAATGGTTTGTCACACCTGGAGCATGTTTTGCATTTGTGATTAAAAAACTAAATTATGGAAAAACTGTCATGTGACAGCAAAGTCTATGTCACAAATCATATACTCCTATACTACAGATACTGTGTTACTACTGTATATAGTACACTACTGTAGGACTGGGATAAACTAGTCTCATTACTGTTTCCCTGCAATTGTTTGCAAATGTGATTATTATTATTTTTTAAACACTACTAATCTACGACAGATGAATGTACCTCCACAGTTGGCAAATATGAAGCAAAGGAACCAAAATGCTTTGAATTTGCCCTGCCTGTCGCACTGGTTTTCTCAGCCAAAGAGCCAATCAGAGCAATCTTCCTTCTGCTGTAATACAATGCTTATTCAAACATTCTTAGTCAGAATAAGCAGTGCCTCTACTTTTAAGACTTTCTTCTGTATTTCTTTTTTTTTATTTATCAGAAGCAAGTGCTAGCCATTTAGGCACTTTGGTTCTTTTGCGAACCTTAAAGTAACCATTATGTTTTTGGTGACCCATACAGTATATGAGCCTTAGTACTGTAATCCAGCAAGAACCACAAAACGTTGCAAGAGGTTTTTTTTTTTTTTATCATGGCCATGACTGATTAGAGTTTCTTGAGTTTTAAGTAAGTTAGTATGAGTCAGATTTTTGAAGAAGTGGATGAGATTGGTCTGAATTTCTTTGGAAGCACCCAGCATGGATGTGCAACCAGGGTGATTCAGGACTCCTCTGCAGCATGTGGAATAGGTCTGATTTCCTATGCATGAAGGCAGGATTATTGCGAATACAAGTAGCAATTTTCAGGATTGGCCAGAATTTGTTTGTGAGTAGACCAGATTGGTCAGCATTCCATTGGGAGAGAATTTGTTAGAATGGTTTTGATCAGTCAGTATTGGGAGTGGGCAAAATTGGTCAACATTCCATTGGGAGAGGACAGGATTGGTCAACATTCCATTGGGAGAGGACAGGATTGGTCAACATTCCATTGGGAGAGGACAGGATTGGTCATAATTCCTTTGGAAGTGGTTGGAATTGGTAAGAGTGGTTGGGATTGGAAGTTAATTTGGAGTGGAGTACATTTGAGAACGTCTGAGTGTAAGATTTAAAAAAAATTGTTGTGTGGTTGCACAACTTGGTGCACTCTCAGTGCCTGTCCCAAGCCCAGTTAAAAATAAGCATGGTTGCATTAGGAAGGACATCCAGAGTAAAAACCTGTGCCAGATAAAATATGAGGAGCGGATAATTTGCTGTGGTGACCTCGAACAGGAACTGCATTGCATTTCTCTGATAAACAGCTTGAAACGAAGTCCAGTATCGGGTTTCAATTAATTAAAAAAAGAATGTTCTTACTGACTCAAAACAGAAGACAAGCTGTCATGGATGTGTTGCTTATTGGAAATGAATTTATTATTGTTATTTGCTAAGAGATTATAATCATAATACTGTGTTATAATGGAATTACTATAATTACTAACAAAATTGACATTTTTGTTATAACAACTAACAAAATAACAAAGGATCTGGGTGTATAGGCAAATTTCTATTTCATTCCACAAATGAAAATGAAATAAAATAATTATTTCTTAAATGCTAAACATCATGTAACTACAATTTTCTAGTTTTGATAACTGGTTAAAATGCATTTAAAAGGTTCTTAAATTATTATTATTATTATTATTATTATTATTATTATTATTATTATTATTATTATATATTTTATGCTCTTTGTTTTAATATGTTCTTAGTGCTTTCTTCTGCTGCTTTCATAATTTTTAAACCCAAACTTGGGCCTCAGTTTATTCCAGTATAAGTATTAAGTAATGCATTCAATCGATGTGTGTTATTCATGCTTTAACTAAAGCACATGTTACTGAAGCAGTCCAATCATGACAAAATAAACTAAATATATAAGATGAGTACAGACAATAACTCAAAATGTACAGGCTGGTTCCATGCCATTTCTTATATCTTTTTTTTTTTTTCCGTTTAAATGCTGCTATTAGAATGGATGTGTAATACAATGTTTAAAAATGTACCATTCCTGTTTTTAAATTTCATTTATCTGTTTTTTAAGAAAGTACTAATAAACTCTCTATAGGTTGAAACCTCATTCCATCAGTTTTATAGTGTTTAAAACTTGTTAAAAGTGTGTGTGTGTGTGTGTGTATGTATGTGTGTGTGTATGACTTCTACTGTTCATAAAATAACACTAATATGCTCAGTCTATGTGAAAAGCAGCAGACTGAATATTATTTTAGCTCCAATTAAATTTTGAGGATCTTGGTTGTTATCTGACTTTTCTTGAAAAGATTTTTAGCACATGTACATTGTGTGAATAACTATAGATATTTGTAGATCTTATAATAGTGCTCTCCTTTATCCTGCAGCAAAAAGCAAGGAATATGACTTGAAGGTAATGCATGTGCAACACTAGTTCTAACTGCATGCTAAATATAGTTTTAGTAAACATGTTGCTGTGTCACAGATCCAGGGTGACTGGTTTGATCCCAAAACTTGGCTTAGTGTCTGAGTGGAGTTTCACATGCTTTGCCTTGTCTTGGGTTACCTTTAGGATCTCCAGTTTCCTGCCACGTCCCAAAAACATGATAGTTGGATTGGCGACTTTCAATTGCTATTAGAGGGAATGAGTGTGTGAATGAGTGTGTACAGTACCAGGCAAAACTTTGGACAAAAGTTTTGAGTTATTTTCTACATTTAAAACTATAACATCATGTGTATGGCATTAGGTAATTAAGTAACGACAATAGTCAGCTGATAAGACATGAAAAATCAGCTGTTCTCGGACAGTTTTAGCAAGAACACAGCGCCATATCCAGTCTGCACAACAACTTGGCACAGGTTTTGCGCCGGACGCCCTTCCTGACGCAACCCTCCGATTTATCCGGGCTTGGGACCGGCACTGCGTCCAGTGGCTGGAAATCGAACCCTGGACTTCCGCATGACAGGCGAAACACCTACCACTGAGCCACAAGTGCCCCTTTTCTTGCTATACAAATAGTTGTACTAATATAACTATGTAATAAATAAATGTAAAATATACTAAATAAACATTTATAACTTAAATCCTAATTTAAGAATTCAGCTATTAAAACGGTCATACGCTTTTTTGCACCTCGGGGGTCCGGGTTCGATTCCCACCTTGGGACTGTGCATCTGTGTATATATATATATATATTTAGTACAACAGTCCGGGTTCGATAACTGTGTGCCCTGCAATGAATTGCCACCCTGTCCAGGGTGTACCATGCCTTGTGCCCTAAGTCTCCTGGGATAGGCTCCAGGCCCCTGTGACCCTGAATACAGGATAACGCAGTATAGACAGTGAGTAAGTAAAGTGTGTATACATTTTTCGGCTGATTTTTAAGGTTTTTTTTTTAATTAATTTATTTTTTTACAATTATTATAAACCAAAGGAAGAGGGGGAACTGAGGGGAGTGCAAACTTTTAGACAATATCGGTACAAAGCGTAGACTGAATGGATGAATAAAGCATTTTGTTTATTTTTATTCCACTATCCGTATTGCAGAAGACGACACCTGAGATGTATTTTGATTGGCCGCCATTTTTGTTCCCGGCCGGAAATGAAGCCGCTCGCGCATCCTATCGGCACTCCTGTAACCATGACAACAGGTGTCCTCGTGCCTTCATAGTAACGCAGTGTTAGTCACCAGAGCAGCGGATTGTAAACAGCAACAGCGCGGGGATGATTTGTAGGGCTAGCCGTGATGCTAACTGCGGGTATACAGTGCAAGAGTGTATGAGAGTTGAGTTTTAATATAAACGACGTGTAAGTAATGCATTTCGTGTGAGCTATTGGAAGTCTTCAAAGTTCCAGAAACATGGAGACAGCCCTGGCGTTGCTAGCTAGCTGACTAGCCGAGAGGCTGAGATGTGCTGAAGAGGAATGCAGCCGGGATTAAAATGGGAACAAGCGCATCTTCATCACTGTGTGTGAGTAACTAACTCAAATACACACCCACAGCTCTTTATTTAATTCAGTTTACTTGTATTTGTGTTAGGGCTGCACGATATTGGGAAAAAATTACATTGCGATATATTTTTTTCCTGCGATATATATTGCGATGTGTATCAATTCAGGCAAATCAAGGCTCTAATATGTTAT
>JAOVVB010000002.1:23863176-23875700 GCA_028570985.1 Heterobranchus longifilis | reverse complement strand
TTCATTTTCCTTTCCTTTTTTTTTCTTTCTTTTTTTCTTTTTTTTTTTTTTTAAGGAGAGCACAGAGAGATGACCGTCTTGTCATGGCGGAGGAATACAACCGCTACACGGCTCTAAAGGACAGACTGAGGCTACTGAAAGGAATGCTGGGAATAAAACCTCACAACAACAAAGCAGCCAGAGACAGAATCACCATCTGACACGCGCACACTCACACACACTCACACACACACACACACATACACCTCCGTGTGTCAGTGTGAAGTGAAAGTGTACTTACAGGTGTAGGGGCTGTGTAATTATGTGCCATGTGTATGATCACTGGTGTTGAAAATGATGAAATAATCGTGTCATACTTGTGTCAAAAAAAAAAAAAAAGGCAAGCGTTTGTATCAAAATATAGCACTTTAGTTGCAGGTTTGTAAACCAAGATGCACAAATCAAGCGTGTAAGCTCTGATTTCACAGTGAAAACAGGTAGAGAGAGGATTAAACGAGAACACAGCGCTCTCCCTAGCCTACGGGAATTTAATTAAAGGTGTGTTCGAGTTCAAGCTACAGTGTTATTTTGTTTTTTCGTTTGTTTTTCTAATGCAACTGCACTTTTTTTGCTTTCTATGTCTAGAACAGGCGAGGTACTGTAGAATAAATGTATTGGGTGTTTTATATGTATCGAAAGCTAATTTCTAGGATTTAACGTGACACGACATATTTGTGACACAAGGAATAAACCGCTGCCGTGTGCAGTCACAGGAAAACAAGCAACAGTTACGGTGTGACGCAACCTGAAGCGAAGCAGAGATTCTGTTACCACGCTGAAGCTAATTATATTCCTAAAAAATGTAGTCATCACATCTTGCCGGTCTTTCTTTAGAGAATTATGGGTAATGTTATATACACTACGCTCATTCAGTAAGCGCAGTGCAATTATTTTTTTTTTAAACAACAAATTATGTTACTGTACATTTACAATAATAGTAATAATAATAAGTCTGTACAGTTAAGGCTGGATACAACTGACTTTGTTACATATTTTTTTGCCTCTTTATATGGAACAACCTTCTATCAATGAGAAGATAATATTTTCGATTTCTCACTCGTCCCTAAAAACCTAACAGATTTATTTTGTATATTAACGAAAGTGAAGCTTTTTTTTTTTCACCGTATGACCTTTGGCATACAAGAGCACAGTTTTCGAGGGTACACGAACATAAACTTGAACACACTTCACTATGAACATGCACAATAATCACAGCCGGCCAATACAACATCTCTGATAAGACACACACTCAGTGCACAAATATACATGCTGCTCTTTCTGGAAAGGAAAACGCCACCATGAGAAACCAAATTAAAAGCGAAAACTTTTCTTAAAGGAAAGCTGTGATGAGAGCCCTGTGTAAAAAAACAAAACTAGTCCCTAAAAAGTCAGCCGATGAATTGGGGCTTGAAATTAAGGATGTGTCTGTGATCTCTTCCGAGATGTTTTCTTGTCAGATGTTAGCATACATGGATGATTTTCTGGATGAAGAGTGTCCTGGATGACAAGTTTAGATCACGGTTGAGATCTTCCAAATATAAGCTTAGCCCTAAAGTAGTTATCACCGCCAGTTGTTTTTCCATCTTTATCTAAATCCTCAGCAGCATTCAGGTGTAAATGGGAACCGAGACCTTTTCTTTGTTTTTGTAGAAAGGTGGACTCTAGTCTTTTTAGCACGTGCAGCATGTGTGAGATTACACAGGCAAGAAATGTCTCACTTGGTTCTTTGTACTGAAGAGCAAAAAACCTGATTACTGAATTAGGATAAACATCTAAGGGCAGTATTGGGAAAGTGGTTTGTAAGCAGGCCGGGTCAACCTAAGGAGTGTCAGGAGAGCTAAGCTAACGTTCGATTAGAGCTTTAGGGTTTGCGATTAGGGTTGTCGAAGTTATGCAAAACAAACCTTATCAGTTAATTTATTTTTAATTAGTTAAATTCACAACTTGTTTAATCCGCTATTTGTTTATTCCCCATACCTGCTGCTCTGAGATTTCCATTATAAGTGAATTTTGAGGAGAAGAGTTTTCCTTTTTTTCAGTATAAGAAATCATGATAGAATTCTTGCCTGTGACTGTCTTACACACTGCGGATGCAGGAACATTTCTCTGTTTGTACTGTAATATCCAAAAGTTTACAGCAGTGAGGACAGGAGACGTCTCTTCAGTCACGTAGAGAATAACATACTTTTTGCTTCTCTTAGTAATGTAAGCTCGTGTCAGGATAGACAGGTGGTTTCGCTGTTTCAGAATTTTTTTGAAGCCATGAGTTTTTTCTTTTGTTTCTGGTGTAGGATCGAAGGATTGGTTACTGGAGTTTGTTTTGCATGTTAGCCAGATTTAGCTTCATGTGCTGATGATGCAGGTTCAGGATTGTGGGATCTAAGCACACACAAACACACACACACATGCGCGTGGACACACAGTAAAAACTCTTCTTGGAGTCATCTAGCGGTCTTCTTGAAGCGTTCTTATGCGTACCATTTACACACTGTTGCTTAGCAAGTTTAGACTGAGCTTGTGTGTACAGTAAGTCTTGGCACCCCATGCTGATGTTTTAGGACGGCACGGTGGGTGTAGCTATCAGAGTTTTTAAAATCTGATGATTTGGAGACAGCTCAGTTCGTGTAAATGTTAGTTAGCGGTTTGTACACAAGTTTTAGCATCCCACGCTAATGTTTGCAGGTTTTGAGGTGTTGTCAGAGGATTGGGTAGTTAGCATACATGCTCATATATAGGAGTTCTTCCTATTGGACACAGTTGGATAGTAAGTCCCAGCTGAGCATTAGCGTCCCACGCTGATGTTGCACGTCTTGCAGCTCGGGTCCTTCTTGGCGTTGATGGTGGACAGACTCATGAGCTGATGGCCGCTGATCTGGGCCACGGTACCGCGGTTCAGCTCTACAGGATCTGTATAGATTATCTCAAGAATGACATCCTGCGCATGGCGGAACTCCACACGCCCATCTTCACCGCATATGCGGGTCAGGAAGCGGTTGTTGGTGACGTCGAGCTCAGGCAGCCTCTCACTGCAGTAGATGTCTCCAGGAGACCCACGCGGCGCCAGCACCAGGATCACGTAGTGGTATGCCGTGTACATGCAGTAAAAGTCGCCGAAGTAGACGCGCGTGTCGGGTCCAAACAGCTCATCAGCGCTTATTTGGAAGCGGTAGCGACCGTACGGAGAGTCCTGCGGCGGCTCACCTGTGTTAAACTCCGTATTGCAGCTGAAGAAGATGCCCTCGACTTTGCCGCTTAGCGGAGAGCCGTGACTTCCGCTGTTGTCTTTCACCGAGGGGAGCATCCGGCCACCTTGCACATCCCTGAAACAGAGACAGAAAGAGACAAGAAAGAAAAAAAAAAACACTTTTACTGGATTTTTTTATTTGACTTTATTTTTCTAAAATCTGGACGATTTTGTATATAATATTTACTGTAAGCACCAATAGTTTTTTGTTGTTTTTTTACCATGAAATAAAATAAATAAAAAGGTGTTCATCATAAATAATTCCCTTTCTTTTCATGTCTTATGTCACACACACACACACACACACTTCTGTCTTCCGGAGCATTTTCAAACATTTACCGGACTTTTCAACACATCAATCATTAGTAATGGAAGAACTTTATTCATATACATACGTGTGAAGTAAAAACCAACAAAGTGTTTTGGGAAGATTGCTGACAAACCTGAACTAGACACAAGCAAGTTGGACATCTCTAGGACCAAAACTTCTTTTCATCCCAATAATTAATTAAAAAAAATTTTTTTTTAAGTCATTTGGATTTAGGACATTTTGGCTCATTTTCTCATGCCAATCTAAGAACAAAAAAAGCTCAGCCCAGACTGCTTAGCATTTTGAGACGTACCTCTTCCAGCATTCCTATTACTTTTATCATTCATTTCAATATAAGGCATATGAGCAGTTTGATGTATTCTTCCTGTACATATCTTGTTTTTCTTCTTACCCATCTTAGTGTGTTACTAAAATTACAGCACGTATGTGTAAAGCCTCCCGGTAAACCACACGACAATCCAACATGAGTGTATCATGGTTTATTTTTAAGTGTGTAATTTATGGTTCCGGGTTCCTCACCTGCAGTAGTCAAAGTACTCTTGGTTCTGATTGCGGTAGAAGACGGAGAAGGGGAGCATCCTGCCAACGATGACCTCAGCCTTCTGAAGTAGCTGATTCAGATGCACAGGGGAGTAATCTATGAAGAAAACAAAAACAGACACACAACAAATCTGTTATCTACAATGTCTGTAGAAAAAAGGCGCCATTTCAGAACGGTCAAATTATTGGGCTGCATCGAGCAAAGAAAAGAAGAAAATTTGAAATGATTGGATCTGGGTTAGGAATACTTCAACACATCAAAACCTGGAAGGATAGTGCAAAACTGTCAACTTTGTGGAAGAAATTCGGTAAAATAAAATTATGAATGAGGATTAAGAGCTTAAACACTTTTTTTTAAGTTTTTTTTTTTTGAAGTTGTATGATAAAAAATCAACAATAAAAACCAGAGCTATGTTTAATAGTGAAAGTAAGAGCATTTCCATATATACACACACAGTGTGATGAGAACTCACAGGACTGTGTGTCCATAAGAAAACCATTTGTTAGTGAGACTCATCACAAAAAAGGCTTCAGTTTGTAAGATAGCAGAAATATATCATGTGGTCTGATAAGTTTAGATTGAGAATATTGCAGAGTGATGGCGTCTCGCCCTCCTCCCTGTCGTGGAGCATTTGTGTGTTGCAGCACGGTCTGTTGTTACATGGCATCACAGATGCCGTTATTGGAAAATAATCGGCTTTGGGATGTTTACAGAAATGTGTTATTAAAATTATACACAGACAAGCAATAAATGGGCGGCACCTATATAAAAGGTATAAATGTTGGATTTATAGATTTTCACTAATACAGGCTTTTTAATTATCCGTCATCTTTTAAGGATTTTGCATTGTATTTTTTTTATTTGTAAAAGTTAATGGAAAAACAGCTGGTTTGGTGACTTTGCTGTTGATGTTTCTCATTTGGATCAGACTGGATGAGGTTATCAGCGAGGTGTTTTAGTCTTTTAAGCCAAAAACGTTGTTTAGGATCGCTGTAAATGGATTGGAGGTAAATTTGGATTACCTGCAGTGCAGAACTCCACAATATCGCTCCACTCAGACACAGTGTAGTCTCCATCGCCCTGCTTGGCCGCTGTTTGCACGGCAACCGTGTACTCAGTTCTCGGGCTCAGGAACCAGTGGCCTCGCACGGTCATCGGCAACGGCACGGCCTTGGCAACCAGTTTAGTGGGTACATCCTGAATACGGGGAGGAGAAATTCTGAATGAAGCATTACAGTGGATTGATTTCTAGGTTGGAATTATGTTCTATTAGAGCTGTTCTAAGCAACCAAGAAACATCATATGGTACTGAACACATATGGAAAGAGTTCAATGAGTGATCATGTGACAATAAGAACTAAACACTCAGCAGTCTCCAGACATTAAGGGCACTTTTACATTAGACACGACTGATTTGTAACATGCCCAGGAACGATTGCTCCCCCTCCCCCTCCTTCTCCCTCACTGGCCAGTGTTCATATAGTTCACTTGTGAATTTTTTTCTATTTGATACAGCAGGTGGCAGTATGTACCTAGTATGTACCTATGTACACTGACAGCACTGACAGTCCACTTCTGTGTTCAGGTACATTTGGCTTTCTTATCTGATTCGATTTGTGCCAGAGTTTGCCATACCGTGCTCAAGAACACCTTTGGTTCCTGAGCCTGGTGCGCTTGTGTTCACACTGATCAAAATGAACCAGACTTTGGGTGTGAGTGTTCTCAGCAACTATCCTAGGTTTATTAGATTTATGAGTGTATTACTGTTCTAACATGAAGCAGTTTTATTCTGATCAGGCAATTATTCCCATTATTAGTGCAATGGTAAAGTCCATGTAAGCACACCTGTTGACAGCACTGAGAGTCTGCATTTTCTATCCCATATTTCTTTGTTTTTCTGGTTTGAATTATAATCTGTGTATTAAAGATGGTAGTCAAAACACAACTACAAACTACTGAAAAGGGAATCCTGTAAACGTAGAGGCAGGGCATGTTTAATCTGAACAAGCAGATCAGAAAATCAAATTCAAATCAAGTACGAGCCTAAGCCGGGCCTAAATACACAGATGTTTTTCACAGTGTAAATACTTTTGAACTCCAAGAGCAATATGTACGATGTATGAAAGCTGTAGCATGACTGAATGAAAGCAAGAGCAATATGAAGTGTTTAATATTTAGACTGTGTGTGTGTGTGTGTTCTGATCTCTTCTAACACATCAGCACGGCCATACCTTGTGTTTGAACTTGTTAGAGTTCTTGTTCTCTTTCTTGTTCAGGTCGATGAAGTAGTGTGTGATCTTCTCTTTGGTCCGAGGGTCCATGTCCCAGCAGATCTTAAACGAGTCGCAGGTGATGTTGCTGATCCGAATGTTCACAGGGACAGGGAGCTCCATCTCCACCACGCCGCTCTCCTCTGCCTTACCTACAAACAAACACACACACACACACACACACACACACACAGTTACTTACAATTTCACTACTGCAGAATCCAACTGAGGTCATTTCTTATTGTGCTTTTAGTTCTTATTTCCTGGAGTAACCTTGGAGCAGCACACACACGCACACACGCACACACACAGACCTTACAATAAAACATTTCTTTCATAATGAGGCATAAAGACAGTAACTGAAAGAGCTGCGATTCTCATTTATATCTTCTCTCTCTCTCTTTCACTAGACGCTCCACAGCATGATACAAACAAACAAAGAACATCATGACAGATTCGGCTTCGTTTCGTGTTTAAGGTAATCATACATGTACACATGAAACATTTCACTAATCACAAATCCACAGTTACTGTATTAATCCTAACCTAAAAAGAAATGCCAGCAGGAGTTATTTAGACAAGCGGTATTTCAGAGAGTAGCATTTGGAAAAAGCGAGTCTTACTCATAATATTTTTTAAAAATCGGTCCGCTGTCTTCAACATCGAGTAGGCTTTAGACTGTAACCTCAAAAGACTCAGTTGTGTCCAAATGATAAGACACAAAAAGCTTATCAGTACGTACCCTCCCGGGTGTACGCCGCCACACACCCTAAAACATGTGATGGCATACAGTATACGTGCTTAAGCTTACTCTCAGTTCTGATCTGTTTTTTCAATAAGATCACGTCCTGGAGAGTTGTTGTCCTCTTACACACTTTGTATTTGACAATTTCTATTTAGTAACCCTTAAAATCCAGAGCATTTTAAATAAATTAAAATAAATATGCAGTGGAACCTTGGATTCGTTCCGGAAACGGGCTCGTATTCCAAAACACAGCAAATTTTCCCATAAGAAATAATGGACACTCAAATTATTCGTTCCACAATCCCCCCCATAAAACATTGCTCGTCATTATATACTACATTAGGATTGACTGATTGACAACTCACACAAAACAAACCAACTGTGCAAATACAATATATACAATGTATAGACAGAACAAGATGAGTCGAGTATAAACCCACTGTAATCATAAGCGGTGGTGGAGACTGACACAGCCCTCCCAGCTTTGGTACCGTCACTGCATTTGGTAGCTGGGTAGACCTGAGAGAAGGGTGTGGCAACTACCGACGGCAAGGCTCGAACCCGGATCCTCAGATCCCCAAATCAACAACCTAGAGCAGGGATGGCCAAGTTCGATCTTAGGGAGCTGCAAAGCTGCAGAGTTCAGCTCCAGCTATCAGCTATCAAAACAAGCTTACACATTTTAAATCATAATAAGAAACTGTTCTTTATGGATGAAATTGAAGAAGAACCCGGGGCTCTGTGGTCTCTGTATGGCTAAACTCCTAAACAAAGGAAGCATCTTTCTCAAAAAACACACAACCTGCGCTCTCCCTCTCTCTCTCTTGCTCTCGCTCATTCACACACACAGTAGTTTCCATGGCAACCTGCCAAGCTGATAAGTAAATAATTCTCCTGATGAACACAGTGCTACGGTGAACTGAGATCACAGTACATTCTGGAAAATGCCTGAAAAATGTCAGTTCTACATAACTTCATTTCTGACACGGTTTAATGAAAGGTTGCTTTATTACAGGATTAGAGTAGACTTGTTTAAAAAAAAAAAGATGACAAAGAGTCTACATCTCTATTATAAGCTCAGTCTTAAATTATAAATCAGTCTTAAAAAAAAAAAATCTATAGTGATTTACTACGAAGATGGTACGCTGCACATTTCAGGACATGATCAACCATTGGATGTAGGAAAAAAAACATATTTAAAGATTACAAGCATAGCATTGTGCAAATCAATTGTGCAATTGAACATGCAAGGAAATTCTACCAGGCAGAGAAAATGTAATATTTACAACAAAAAAATCCTTGCATACATTATACTACCAAACAATATCGATATCTGCCCATCACTGCCTGCACATGTTAAGCATCCCATTTCATATTTATTCCATCTTTTCTGATATAACATGTTCCAGTCTCCTGTGAAGGCTTTCCACTAGATGTTGGAAAGTGACTAAGGATAAAACTAGGGCTCCAGTTTTAGTTTATTCCAAAGGCTTTTTTCGTCGGGTTGAGTTCCAGTCAGGGCTTTGTGCAGGACACTCTTGTCTTCTTGGACTAGCTTTGTGTACAGGTGCACTGTCATACTGGAACAGGTTTGGGCCTCTTAGTTCCACTAAGAGAGACTGTAATGCTTCAGCACATGGAGACATTCTATACAACTGTGTGCTTCCAATTTTGAGGCCATAGTCTGGGGGAGATATGCAACATACAACTGTGATGGTCAGATGTTCACATACATTTGGCCGCATATTGTCCAAACCCCCCTTTTCAATTTTCTAAAACCACATAATAGACCACTCACTCACTGTCTACACCACTTTATCCTATATATAGGGTCGTGGGGGCCTGGAGCCTATCCCAGGAGATTTAGGTCACAAGGCGGGGTACATCCTGGACAGGGTGCCATCCATCGCACACACATACACACACTCACATGCTCATTTACACACTATGGGCAATTTGGGGAATGCCAGTCAGCCTAATCTGAATGTTTTTAGACTGTGGGAGGAAACCGGAGAACCCGGATGAAACCACCAAGCACAGGGAGAACATGCAAACTCCATGAACACAGACCTGAGGTGGGAAACGTACCGGGAACCTGGAGGTGCAAGGCGACAGTACTAACCAGTAAGCCACTGTACCGCCACAGAGTCTTTCCTAAACTCACAAATCTGTGGCTTATAATCCTTAGGCTAGAAAAAGCAAATCACAGTACCATCCGAATTTGTATTATTATGGAAATTTGTGTTACTAAAGGAAAACTTTGTTGCTTATTTTTCATTTAAAAAATTGTAAGCAAAAAAGAAACAAGAAATAATCAAAAAAAAAAAAAAAAAATATATATATATATATATATGGTTAAAATAACTGTAAGAAAAAAATAAAGGATTTACAAATCTTTTTATTTTTTAATTCAAAAATGGAGAAATGAGGGAAAAAAACAAAACAAAAAAAGTTAATTAAAATAGTTGTTAGTTAAATTAATTAAAAATTATAATAAGGAAATAAAAATTAACAAATGAAGGAGAGAATAAGTCAAAAGTAATTTAAAGAATGAAAGAGCTTTTACACTATAAATGTGAAGTTTGTGATTTAATGCACCTGGAGTCAATAATTAGAGTTCCTGATTTGGTTTAAAACACTGAGCAACACAATGCCACAAAATAAACTGCAATAGATATCATACGGCACACACACAATGCTCTCTCACAGCTCTCATCCATCACTCTGTATGAACCCAGTGCACAGAACGCAGGTCCTGTGGGGACTAAGAGAACAAGTCACTGCTTTTCATTTTCCGAAAAAATGGATTCACAAAATGGCTGACGGCCAGACGCCGCCTCCAGGTGGACATGTAGCACAGCATGTAGGACATAGAGACAGTTACTTGTAATCCTGTCCGGTTTAAGGTCAGGTCCGATTCTAAATCAGTTCAGCTTGCTTGGAAGATTGAATTTCACAATGTGTTCTGAATATACACACACAAACAGGTTTTATGAACTGCGTTGCCATGGTTATAGTTTTTAATGGTGAATTGAATTTTTATTTTTTTTATTGTTGTTGTTGTTATTGGTTGCGGAGGAAGAGTCAGAGTTTGCCATTTTTGTTTCTGATATTAGTCATAAATACTATTAATTTCCAGAAACATAGCCATGAAATGGCTATACTGGACAGTGGACAGTATACTGTTATAATGTACAGAACAATTCTGCTCTAAAATATAATTGAAACTGAACTGAGAAGTAGTTAAAATCCAACATGTTCACTCTGACTCACTGTCTATAACGCTAATCTTGTACAGGTTTGCGGGAGGCCGGGAGCCTATCTCTGGCGACTCGGGCCACTAGACAGGGTACACCCTGGACAGGCTGCCAATCCATTGTAGGGCACAAGCACACACACACACTCACTTATTCACTATGCGCAATTTGGGATTGCCAATTAGCCTACTCTCCATGTCTTTAGACTGTGGGAGCAAACCAAAATACCCTGAGGAAACCCTCCAAGCATGGGAAAAACATGCAAACTCCATGCACACAGACCGGAGAGACAGACAGATATAGGAACCAATAAACAGACAGACAGATAGATAGATCGATGAATAGATAGAGTGATAGAGCCAGGTTCATAAATTTTGGAACAAGATAATTTTGGAACACTGAGTTACAGCAGGTCAGTGGTTCAAGCCCCAGCTCCCCCAGGTTGCCACTGATGGGCCTTTGAGCAAGGCCCTTAAGCCTATCTGCTCCATGTGTATGGTAAAAATAAAGGCTTAACTTTTTGGCATTTGGCCTCTGTACATTACCACATTTAATTTGAAATGAAACATTCAGGTGTAAGCAAAGACAATTTCCAGCAAGGGGTTTGACAAAAGTGGGACATTACCCATTCAGGAATTTCATACTCACACCCATTTTTAGGGTCTCATAAATAATGGAACAAATGTCTGACAAGCAGTTGCATGGCCAGGTGTGGCCTGTTCTCTCATTACTGCATGACTAATCAAGCGGATAAATGGTGTATAGAAAGATAAGAGTGGCAGGATTAATTCTCGTATAAGGGCGATTCGCTCTGCTCAGATTCAGCCAAATGCTGCAAAACTAATAGGACCCCGCTTCATATTGCTGATGGATAATGACCCAAAAAATACAGTGAAAGTTACCCAAGCCAAAGAAATGGGATATTTTTCACTGGCCAAGTCCATCACCTGATCCTAACCCAATAGAGCATGAGTTTCACTTACTGCAGACAAGGCTGAAGGCAGAAAGATGCACATACAAGCAGCAACTGAAGGCCTGACAAAGCATCTCAAGGGAAGAAACTCACCATTTGGTCGTATCTATGGGTTCCAGACTTTAGGCAGTCATTCACTGCAAAGGATTTTTATTCAAGTATTAAAGACAATCCTTATTTTTATAATTGTTCGTTTGTTCCAATATTTATGACCCCCCCAAAATGGGGTTCCTGAATGGTTAATGCTACACTTTTATCAAACCCCTTCAATAGAAGGTGAAACTCTTGAATTCGCTCACATCTTGAGTGTTTCAAATACCAAAAGCATATTTCTTTTTTTCCAAAATTTATGGATCTGACTGTACATACATACATACATACATACTGTACATATTGGGATAGATAGATAGATAGATAGATAGATAGATAGATAGATAGATGAAACAATAAACAGAGAGACAGATATGCCACATGCTGCATCTCTCTCACTGTGGCTAATACACCATACTTTCTCTCCTGCACATAACAGTTTTGTGTACAGATCATGAGAAAATGTGGAACACTTGAGCAGAGGCGACACTGCCTGCAGCCCAATGTCTGTCCACTTTCACTAATTAATTCTGATTTAAACGAGCTCTTCAACAAGGGCGATAAAAACACTTCACTTGCCTCACGAAGCAAAACAGAACATGATGAGTCATTGTGCTAGCATTAGCATAACATTAGCATGGCCCCCACAGCAACAGATGGATCAGGGCTTTGGACAGTCTCTTACTAAAAAAGCAGAAATCCTGAAAAAGGCAAGCTTATTTGCTTTTTATTAAAATAAATATATATTGTAAAAAAAAATATTCTAAAATGAAAGTAATAAAAATATTTAATCGTGCCGTTTCATTTAATGGATAGACTCCTCTATTGGTGGTTTTCAATAGTTTTGTTTAGTTTATAACATATTATGGTTGGCACCTTGCACCTTGTCTGGGTTCGATTCCCACCACGGGTCTGTGTAAAAGGAGTCAGTTGAGGTGGTTCGGGCATCTAGTAAGTATGTCACCAGGACGCCTCCCTAGGGAGGTGTTCTTGGCACGTCCAGCTGGAAGGAGACCATGGGGCAGACCAAGGAC
>JAOVVB010000002.1:23813506-23830230 GCA_028570985.1 Heterobranchus longifilis | reverse complement strand
CAGTTGTGTTGGACTAATGGCACTTAGTTATTAACCTAGTTAACCCAGTGTAAGTATGTATCCAATGATGTAAACTTCAAAGCACTTTTTGTAAGTCGCTCTGGATAAGAGCGTCTGCCAAATGCCTAAATGTCAATGTAAATGATGAACATAAACCTCTCTTAAACCTGTTATAGACGAGAGACTTGTACCAGAATGATTGGAAGAGAAGAATATGGAGAAGCAAAAGAAGGGCTCATGTTGGCTTGGGAGTGTACGGCTGCCAGTGGAACTGGGTCGCTAGTGTTTATTGATGATGTGACTGCTGATAGATGCAACAGGGTGAATTCTGAAGTGTATAGGGCTCTACGTTTTGCTCAGATTCAGTCAAATGGTGCAAAAGTGACGGGACAGCACTTGATAGTACAGACAGATCATGACCTAAAACATTCTGCAAAGACAACCCAGGGCAAAGACACACAGTGGAACCTTAGCATATAAATATAATCTGTTCCAAAGGTCAGTTCTTAAAGCCATAGGAAATAATGTAAATGCAGATCATCTGTTCCAGCCACCCAAAAATATTACCAATATTAACAATTTCCAAAACTGTAATCATACTTTTGCATATTAAAAAACAATTAAACATTTAGACATGTAATTGAAGTGACACAAATATACATTAAACACCACTTAATTTATGATTTCTCTTGGCACTGGCTGCTTTTTTTTAGCTATGATTTCTTTCTTAATTTCCACTAAACATGGCTCCCTTCTCTCCTTGCTACCGCCCTTCCTCACTTTCTTGTGTGCAAAAAACCCACAAAGAAATTTGGAAAATTCGTAAACCCGCTTCACTTGGCTTTGCACTGACGTGAATGGGTTTTGAACGGCTCCTGGACGAACCTGCAACTTAGCCGGCATTCGTTTCGTTCATTCGCATGCCGATGCACATTTCTTGCACAATTACAATTATTAAGGGAAAAAGTTTGCGAGGGAGGGCATTTGTATGCCGCGGTTCTGCTGTAAATGCTCATAAAGGGCTGAGTCAGTGACCTGACTGCAACCAGTCTGAGCTGCTTTTCACTTACTGAAGACAAAACTGAAGAAACAAAAGACTCACAAACAAGCAGTGACTGTCTGAAGTCTGGGACACATGTATATCACTGAATGCGGAGTTTCCTCCCCTGAGCTGCTTTGCCAGTTCTTTATTGCAGACGGCTTCAGTCACTTACTGCACAGGATTTGTACCTGGGTATTAAAAATAATCGTAATATTTATAACAGTTAGTTCGTCCAGTTACTTTTGAGCCTGTGAAAACAAAGACTTTTTAAAATAAAGGCTGCAATTTCTGCAAAACAGTCATTCCAATATTATTGTCAAACACCTCAAATTAAAGCTGAAAGTCTTTTTTTTAAAATCTTTATTATCTTATCTTTAATATCTTTATTGCATCAGAGACTACATAGGCCCATTTACAAAAAAACAAAACAAAAAAAAACCCTTGTTCAATTTTTAAACAACACCTTTTGTAAAGTTAAAAGAGATACAAATATTTCACTTAGACCAGAGGTTTGTATATTTGTAAGGATACTTCTATTCACTCGGGAAAATAAAGCACCGCCATCCTTGTCTCCGTGTGCACTATGTCCGTATCTACTTTAAACACGTGTACACACATGCACGCTAACGCAGGAACACATTGTTCCACATGCCAGTGATGAACAAATTTCTCATCCTCGCCTCCTGTCTAATCATCTCTGAAGGGTTGTGCAACAGGGTTTCTGTTCCATCACCGGACCCTTTAGTTTAAAAAAACTAAACTAAAAAAAAAAATAAACAAAATGTTCTCATCTTCGAAGGAAAACCTTACAGCAATGTACAAACAGAGCTGCTGTCTTAAATCACGGCTGCGCTCGTGCAGCTGTAATCTTTATTTCAAGAGCTCTTAGACTAACTGCACACTTTCATCGCATTGCTGACGGGAAACGGAGGCACGTGCAGAAGTTACAGAAAAACATAATAGCCGATGTCGTTTGAGGGTGATGAGACATCCAGTCACGGCACTCAAACATGCACAATCGAGACTTCAACACAATTCATTTACACCCGTCCACTCACGTCAATACCAAAGCAATAATTTTCAGTAGTGTGTAAATGTTCATGTGGCACCTTGAAAGACTCAAAAATAAGAACCAGCTGGTTTTTTTTTCTCCAACATTTTATAGCTTGTTTTAGTTCCGTTTTGCCAACATCAGCGTCGGAACCATTCACACTCTCGAAACCTTGTACACTGTTGGAATACTTTTATCAGCGTCAATACAGCTTGCGTCATTCATAAGCTATTTTGCAAGGATGCATGAATAACAACTCAGCATTTATAGTGGATTTCATGGAACATACACTTTAAACACTTGACTTTGTTTTATTTTCCTACTTACGCTATGTTCTTGGAGTCTCGTGGCTCATAAATGATGGAAAAGTTGCCAAAAAGCTGTGAGACAGACATACACACAGTGCCCGTAACAAGATTCTTACCGGTCCTAGCAGGCTTTAGCTCACTTACTAGCCTAGCTTGATTTATTAATTAGATTTATGATCGTCAGCAAAGCAGATGAAATAATGACTGGCATAACTCTTGTGATCAGGAGAGTGTTTTCCACTAATTCTGCACATTCACTCACTAAAAAGGCTCGTTTGGTCAAAATCACTATGCTGGTTTTTCTTGCTTACATGCCAACCAGATCGATGCAATAAAGGGGGGGGGCCACTTGATATCACTCAGCACCTTTCTGAAAGCATTTATGGATTTACTCCATGATGATCAAAAAAATCAAACATGACATGCTTATGTATGAAAGTTAGTACCCGCCGTTTAATTCTTGTTTTTTTTATGTAAAGACATAATCTTCATCTCATCGTAGTGGGTCTTAGAATTAGGCAAATACAGCATCAGACAAAGAGCAACTTTTTTCACTGTGCCTTTATTTATTCAGCAAAAATCAAGCCAAAAAGGGGTTAGGGTTAACCCCCCAGATTCCTCTTTACAACATTAAATCAGTTCATTGAGGTTTTTGGGCGTTCGCCTTCGCACAGCTTTCTTAAGGTCCCGCCACAGCATTTCAATTGGGTGAGGTCTGGATTTCGACTAGGCCATTTCAAAAACCTTGATTCTTTTTTTATTTTTCAGCCATTCTGATGCAGATTTGCTTCAGACCATTGTCCTGTTACATGACCCAAGCCCAAGCCCAAGCTTAAACTGTTAGACAGATGGCCACACATTTGCCTCCAGAATACTTTGGTGTACTGGTACATGGTTCACTCAATACCTGCAAGGTGTCCAGGTCCTGTGGCTGCAAAACAACCCCAAATCATAACCCCCTCCACTGCCGTGCTTGACAGTGGGTAGGAGGTGTTTCTGCTGAAATGCTGTTTGGTTTTCGCCAAACATGGTGCTAGGCATCAAGACCAGACAACCCGACTTTGGTTTCATCGGTCCATAGCACATTGTCCTTTGTGCAGAAGCAGTTTTACAAACCTCAGTCATCCTTCCATGTTGTTTTTATACAGAAAAGACTTTCTCCTGGCAACCCTTCCAAACAATCCATACTTGTTCAGTCTTCTTCTAATTGTGCTGTCATGGACTTTACATTTAACATGCTCAGTGAGGCCTGTACGGTCCGAGATGTGGCTCTTGGGTTTTTTTGTTAAATACAACTACAATCTGATTATTTTATGATGTTTTTAAACAGGAAAAAAGAAAAAAAAAACATTTGAACACGTTTTTGACCATGAAAACAGTAACTAGGAATGGGAGGGGCAATATTGTATCTGGACATTTATAAACTTGTAACACAACTGGAATTCACATCTGGGTGTTAGAAAAATATGGTGGTATTGGCTGGGCCCTGGAGTTTCCCACGCCTAATCATTAGTGACTGTGCTTTATTCCTGACTCGTAACGGTGCATGTGCAGCAGTTAAAAAAAGAACTTCCTTTTAAAAGTTAAAAGGAAAAACTTGTTTCTCAGAGGAAGTATGTTATGGCCTTCACAATGTTTGTTGAATAAATTTTTTAGTCAGCACCCTCAGGCACGCTCAAAAAAAGCTTTGTGAAAAGCCTTCCCAGTAGAGCAGAGGTTGCTGCAAGAGCAGCGGTGGGCCAACTCCATATTAAGACCCATATAATATTCTTTTAAGTTTGTGCAGTTGGTGCAATACCGCCACCTATTGGACTGGAGTATGGAGCAAAGGATTGGAGAAATGTATTGGGTCATTTTCAAAACCTACAGTACTACTGCAGGAATTTTTGCGGATTCAAAAATTGCAGATTTAAAAAGCCAGCAGATGATCGAGTGTTTTGCTAACCTACGTACAAATAAGTGACACGTGGTAGTGTGCAACTGAGCCACAATCTGTTAGAAATTATTTTGTGTGAATGTAAAAACCCCGTGTGTGACCAGAAATAGTCCTACAGAGCTATACACAGGTATTTGGAACAAGTGTGATAAAATAATAATACTCATAAAAAAATAAAATAACTATTAAATTCTTCGTTGACGGTTATTTGCCGGTAAGTGCGACCCGTCATTGCAGCGCCCATTCCTGTAGAAATCTGTGCTAAAGATGAGATAATGGAGTTTGTATGGTCTTTTAAAGTGAAGAGGCTGTGTGGTTTGGGACAAAACCACAGTAAGGAGTAATTTGGAGAAGATGGAGACGCTTGCAGCAGGATTAGTAACAATGCAGGGTTTAAAAAAAAGGAAAGGAAAAAGATGTATTGTCTACATCAGTGCGCACTGTGGTGTTTCTGCAGTGTAGTAGATAGTTATTGGGAAAGTGTGGGGGAAAAAAAAAAGACTCCATGTCTTGTCTTCTACTTCAGGAAGCGGCTCATTATGGAAGTATTCGGTGGAAACATGTCTGAGGGATATTAAAGTTGCAGTGCAGTGACTGCGGGAGAAGCTGAATGAGTCGTGCTGCTGTAGTTCTCCCGTCTCCTTGTGCACTCACTAAAGCCAGGACTATCTATACATCTAGTGCGTTACTTCATTTCTGCTGTTTTTGGCTGACTGCTACAGATGGAGCAGATCAGTGTAAGACCCACACACACACACACGCACACAACAATCAGAACACACCTCTCGGATTAAAACATTTAAACACTCCTTGTTCACTTCCTCTGCACTCAAGCGGCCTCCATTAGAGAAAGCCAAACCCTCTGACACTCCGAGAAAAGAGCGGAGCTGTGTACACACTTGGTATCAACATCTGTCTCAAACGCATCTCCGCTGACCACTTGGGGTTGTAGATTCGTCCTAAACCAACCTGTCATAAAAGACAAAACGAACACCTCGGTACACACCAGAATATTCTAGAGGCAAATGTGAGGCCATCTCTCCGTCAGCAAAAAACTTGGGCCATGCAACAGGACAATGATCCGAAGCACACCAGTAAGTCCACATCAGAATACATTCTGATGTAGACATTGAAAAAAAAAAAAAAGAATCAAGGTTTTGAAAGTCCAGACCTCAACCCAATTGAAATGCTGTGGTGGGACCTAAAGAAAGCTGTGCATAAGTGAATGCCCAAAAGCTTCAATGAACTGAAGTAATGTTGTAAAGAAGAATGGGGCAAAATTCCTCCACAAAGATGTGAGATACTGATCAAGTCATACAGGAAACAATTATTTCAAATTATTGCTGCTTCAAGTGGATCTACAAGCTATTGAATCATGGGGGTACTTAGTATTGCCCATATTCTTTTTGGCTTCATTTTTGTTAAATAAATAATGGCATGATGAAAAAAAAAAAGTTATCTAATCTAATCTTACAATGTGTACAGGGAGATGGGGTCTCTTGAGATGACATTCGAGCAAATATTGTGCAAGATTATCCAGCAGCTGAGAGAATAGCCACACAAACAATGGCAATTCACTCCTCATCAGCAACAAGGTCAAAAATAAATTCCCCAGTCCTGAAGGGACTCTTAAAAAAGCCTAACGGCTCTATAAGTGAGTATTTTGTTCCTTAAGGTCGATGTGTTGAAAGCAAAAAAAATTGTTTAAGTATAAGGATTTGAGGGACTTGGACAAGAAAATTGTGACCTCTAGACGACTCCAAAACTGCAGCTGTTATGGGATCTTCCACACCCCACAAAAAGACTGGCCTGTGTAGTCTGATCCAACAGAAGAGCTACTGTAGCTGAAATTGCTGATAAAGTTAAACTTGGATTCCATAGGTAAGGTGTCGGAAAACAGTGCATCGCAGATGTTTGTGTATGGGAGTGTGGAGCTGCAGACCACCAGGATGCCCATGCTGACTCGTGCACCTCCGATGGTACCAACAAAAATCAGACCAGAGAGCAACGGAAGAACACAACAACAAGCTCGAGGTGTTGACATGGTCTCCAAATTCTCCAGATCTCAATCCAGTCGAGCACCTGCAGGGTGTGCTGGACTTACAAATCTAAACCATGGAGTTAAAAACCTCACAACTTCCAGGACTTAAAGGATCCTTTACTCACAGGTTGGTGCCAGAAACCACAGCACACCTTCGGAGGTCTAGTGGAGTCCATGCCTCGACAGGCCCGGGGACTTTTGTTGGTATTATTGAATAATTGCCAATTGGTTCTAATGTTATTGCTGATTGGTGTGTGTATGTGTATATGATATGTGTATATATAAACACACACACTTGCACGCACGCAGTGGAACCTCAGTTCACCAACATTATTCGTTCCTAAATTCTGCTCGTGACCCGATTTGGTCGTAGACAGATTGAGTTTTTTCCATGTAAATAAATACATGTTAATAGAATGAATCCGTTCCCCATTAACATGTACTATATTTTATTTTTTATAAAACCTTTTTTGTATTTTGTAATTCTTGATGTGTAGAAATTCATATTCAATATATTTTCAGCAGTAAATAAATTTATATAAAAATAAAATACAGTAGAGAGCGAACGGTTCATTTCTACATGTACTGTTCACGCCCCCTTCTTAGGGAGACTTGCTGACGAAGGAAGGAATGGAGGAGAGAAAGATGGGTGGGGAGGAGGAGGTTAGTGTTTGGAAGAAGAGTCCCCTTTCATAATAACACAGGATAATTCTCCTTCTGGGGTTTTTTCTCTTTTTTGTTTCTGTGTGGCTCAAGTCTTTTATGCATTCATGCACATTTATATGCAGAGATAGTTTACATTCAGATTTGTGATTTAAAACCAGACTGTTTCACCATGCTAGGAGACATTTTAAATGCTTAATGTCGCCTGTTTATATTTTAATGAACTCAAACTATCCTTGCGTAATGAGAGAAAAGTCACAGATTCCTGCCTGTGACTCCGGCGTGCGAAACACAAGAGTTGTGCGTCCATTTGAGCCAAAACGCTTAAGCTTCTTTTGTTTCTGAACAATAGGAAATAAACATGGATGAGGACAGCAGTAGTTCTGTGGTATTCCACACATTCGGGGACAAATTTTAAATGATTTTCTCAAGAACGACAGGAGCAGGGAAAAGTTTACAGTATTCCCATGGGAATGATAAAAAGTGAATTAAGAGCAATAACGAGAGGGAAGAAATAAAATGCAGGATACAGGCAGAAAGATGACTTAAAAAATAAGAGAGTTGAAACACCAAGTTACTAAAACTTCACTTGTCCTTTTCCCTTCCAACTTATTTTTTCATTTTTTTTTATCTTCTCTTCACCACTCCTCATTATTTTTTACTTTTTACTTTTTTCATTAGTTTTTACGTTTGTCCTTTTCTTTCTAATAATTCCAGTTGCCATTTTTGCCCTTTCATTTCTTTCACTTTCTTTTTTACTTTATTTCTCATACTCATCCTCTTCTTTAGCCTCTCACTCTCAATCGTATTCTGTGACTTTTTCTAATTTTTTTCTCTCTCTCTTATTTCCTACTTTTATTTTTCTTCATTTCTCTATTTTTCTTTTGTCTTCTTTTCTCTTTTCCCCCTTACTGTTTTTTTCTTATCCTGTTTATTTCGTCTCTCTTTTTCCATCTCTCATTCTCTCTTTTTCGCCTCTTATTTTCTCTGTCTTTTCTCTTGCACTCATTCGATTACTTTTTTACCATCTCATCCTTTTTCTTACACTTTTAATCATTTTCTTCTCTCACACCGCCTTTCCATTTTCTCCTTCTATCTGATTCATTCTTCTTTTTTCCCCTCTCCTTACTTCTTCCTTAATTTTTTTCTATTCTTCCTCTTTTCTTAATCTTTCTTCCTCATTTTCTTCTTTCTTCACTTCTTCCTTTCTACTGCTCTAATTCCCCTCTTCCCCTCACTTTCTTTTTTCCTCTCACATTTTTGCTTTCCGTCTCATCCATCCATCATCTCCCATCTGATTCTACACCATAAATTGCTTAATTAAAAAAAGCATTTTATTCATTTCTTATTATTCAGCATTTTTTTCTCTCTTTTCTTTCTTTCTTCTTTCCTTTTCCTCAATCTTTCTTTCTCGTCTCTCTTGCTCTATTTTTTTCACATTCACTTTTTATGACCCAATATATTATAACTAAATGATCATATAAAAATATATAACCGCTAGATGTCCTCGATCAATAAGTATGAAATGATCTGCAAGTAACTTGTAACTCCACTGAAAATCGCTATATACAGAAATTGACATGTAACACAGTGAAGAAAAAAAAAAGAAGAACGTGTGTTTGTTCTTTTAAAGTTTACCAAAGTTCCCGCCCATCTTCACTCACACACACACACACACTCCACATGGTCATCTGAGCTATAATTTAATAGCTTGCTGACACAAGTAATGTACTTATGTATTAAATATAATATACCAACTGAAAATATTAACATCAGTCAACATTTACACTCAACACAGCCTTTCACACAAAGGTTGGGGAAAATTAAATCCCTGCCATAGCCGAAGCTATTTTTTGGTTCATCATCTACTAACTCCAATAATTCCCATTAAATGTAATAAAACAATATATATATATTGAGAGACATACAGTATATGATCATCTAAGCCTGTAAAAACTATACTGCACCTGCCACTAGAGGGCCTCAGACAGTTTGGCTTTACTTTTGATTTCCTGTAACAACATCAGTCCTTGTATGTGGTCATGGGATTAAAGACACGCCAAATGTACAGTAGAATGTTCAAAAGATGTAGAAACCCTTTTTCTTTCTTTGCTTGTTGAAACTGTAGTGTAAAATAAAAAAGTGCAAGTACAAAATACAACAGCAAAACACAATGACATTAACTCAGGATGAAAAGAATAGGACGTTACTGAAGATCACACACTCATTTCTGATTGGCTACAACGCCCAGATTAACCATCACACGCCCGTTTCTGATTGGCTACAGGACCCGATTCAGAATTCTTGTTTCTGATTGGCTCCAGTGACGCAACTGAACATCAAACACTTGTTTTCTTTCTTGCTTTTTGATTAAACCACAAAAACACTTAAGAGTTACTCCATATATACATTCCGAACCTTTGTTCTCAGCAGTCATCATTTTGAGAATGACCTTGATTAGTTTTGGGGGTTTTGCACCAGCTTCTGCCTGTGACCTTGCACCAATTCTAGTGTGCATGACCTAAAACTGTTTAAGCACTAAGGAATCTGAATTGTGTTTGTACTAAACCTTCAGCACACGAGTGCTCCTCGATTACACATACTGTATGTTACAGGAGATTTTTGCCATCTCACTCCCCTTAGACATTTGTTTGGAGCCATGTTCTCGCTTACTGTGTCGGATACTTGGTACACTTCAACCTGCACGGAGTACAGCATTCAATTCTCCACAGCCCCGGATTGAAATCATGAGTTTCTCCGGTGCTGTTCGTGTAATCTGGATAATGTCTTCTTTTCAGAGTTTAAATTGAAAAATGACAACGCGTGCCACGCTCGCGAGGTGAAACGGCTTTACGTAGAAAGCGCCAACACATTTTTCCACTCCTGGACTACAACTACAGGAACATGTGCAGGTAATGGAAGAGAAATGAAGCGAGATCAGTTAGAGCAGATGGGTTTAATGTTCTCGGTGTAGACGTAATGGCAGAAAAGGTGAATTTAAAAAAAAAAAAAAAAAAGAGAGAAGAAAATGAGAAGTAATGTTTCAAAATCAAACTGGTAAAATATTGATCTGATTTCAGTCGGCTCAAGAGCTGACGTCTGTGATGTTCTGTGCAAAGTCAATGTTTTGTCTAAAGGTGGAGAGAGAAATGTCAACACCTGCAAGAATGCATCGTAGCTATAAATGGATGATGAGCACAATGTGTTCTTCATTTAACAAAAAACTGTAAGGCCTCTGTTATAAAGCGAAACCCATCAAGATCTTGGTCTCAATACCAGCTTCACATCAAGTTGGTTATTTTCCTGTTACAGCATGCCACCATTATGTATCATCATCTGACAGCAACACCAGTGTTTCCTGATCATATCTAACCAGCTCCAGAGAAACGTCTGAAACGGGTCTAAAGCACAAAACCTGGAGGAACAATGGTGGGAGTCATGGAAATATAAAAAGTTGTGATTACCTTTTGGAAAAAATCTTCTCCTCCAATTACTCTCCCTTCACTGGCTGCTACGAGAGAGAGAGAGAGAGAGAGAGAGAGAAAGAGAGAAAGTCATGATATACAGTTAATAACATGCATTTTTTTTTTTTGCTAACCTAGTTATTATGCTAATTTATCATTGATAAATCCAGACATTACTAGTAGAAAAATGATGATTGAACTGAGTGGTATGTTGCTCAGAGGTAATTGTAAAGAAACAAAAAAATGTAAAGATATATTGTTTTTTGTTAAATCTTTATTTTTCCAAGCAACTCTAATATCTAACAACTGCGGTCCGAACTCCCTCTATATGACAAAGTCTTAAATCACAGATTTATATTAATGTGCTTGTTTTGACATGCTAATGTTTCTATAGCAGCAGCTTGTTCACAGAGACGTGTATGGTGGACACTCCGGGTAAAACCCAGAGTAAGCCTTGATAAGGTGAAGTTTGCTGTAGGAAGCTATTTATGTCACATTTTTTGGAAGGAGTCTCCAGTGTCAGACATCTGGACCAGCCAGAGGTAAAAGTTTTCCAACAGCGGAAATTCTGGAGATAGAGGGGCTTGTGTTCTAGGTTGTTTTTTTGTTTTTTTTTTGTAATCACAGGATTTTGGATCACGGTTCAGATCAGTTTCCAGATCAGAACAAAAAAGTGGAAAATGTCATTTTGCTGTCCATTTATTGCTTACAGAGCTTAAAGAACACCTAAAGCAAGGAACGTCTGCCCATAGTCTTAAATTAAAACATTCAAGACGACCAAAAACTCCCAGTAAAATAAAGTTGTTTTGATACTTAAATGATGTGAAAAACTGATGTTTCTTTCTTTGAAAAACAGCAAGTGGAAAAATAGCCTGTGTCCACATAAATTATGAATTAATAATAATTAAAAAAACACACAACTTGGCACAGCATGAAAAATGTGCCACAACACCACCTAATCAGAGTCTATTGGCAGATTAAATTGGCTTGGTTGTTTTTTTTCCCCCAATTGGAGTTCACCTTGTTCCAGTCCTGTTGCCAGATTGTGTGGTTTTCGAGTAATTAGAATACTTATGTCATGGGCTAGAAAAATTTGTTTTGAGCTTTTAATTACAAAAGAATGTGGTTAATTTTAGTAACACAAAAGTGTATGCAAATAAACGAGGGACTTTTCAAAACACAGAATAACAGAACACAGTTATGAGAGTTAAAAACTTTTATTTCTCTATATAATCCCCCACTACACAAATACACTCATCTCAGTGTTTCACTAGTGCTTGGATACCATCAAGGTAGAAAGTTTTCTCAGTACGGCTGAGCCGTGATCGAATTGCCTGCTTCCTGTCTGAAACGCCGGCCTCCCAGGAACTCCTTTAGGTGCCCAAACATGTGGAAATGACTTGGAGCGAGGTCAGGACTGTACGAGGGATGTGTCAATAGCTCCCAGCCAAGTTCCTGTGACGTGCAAGTGGTGTTGTTGGTGAATGATTATGTGTACAGTAACTAGAGACAGATGTGTGTCTTTCTCAAGTTGGTAATAAGTTATCCGTCAACCGCCAAGGATCAAGCGCACTACTCACCGAATGTTTACGGGAACGAGTGCAGAGAGCATTCATCTTTTCTTCATCCTCAACAGGCATTTCGACTTGTACCAAAACAGTTGATTCGAACGCTTTTTGGACACATTTTAAACACGCATGGTGGCATCCGTTCACCCTGGAACACCGATCAGCCTCCAAAACCGGGAGGGAGACGAGAAAGACTTGATCATAAACATATGACATATGATCATATTTCAGCAGACGGGAGGTCCAGGGCTCTTGTCCAAAAACAACATCTGAGCTGCTGACCTGGGATTCAACTGTTCCTTCAGACTAGTCATTAGTTTCACATAGGCGTTGTTTAGTGCTCAGTGCAGCATTATGGCCTGAGAGCGTGCTCTCGACTCGACGTGAAGTGAACCCTGACGCAGCACAACGCATTATGGGTCATACTGTATGGGTCGAACACACAGAGCTAATGTGCTGCAGAAACGGGTGAGCAATGTGACAAAATTACTAAAATAATGATCCGTAAGGAGATTCTGACATTTTTACTGTAAGATGTTATGATACACCTTTTTTTTTTTTACACTTTCACTTTTAAACTGATGTGTAAATAATTGAAGTTTGAACCATAATTTGACACTAAACCTCATACTTTTTAATCGAGCCCTTTCTCTCCAGCAGCATTAAAAAATTGAGACGCTTCCCTCAGATGGTGAATCAGATCAGACCAGATTCCGAATCAAAAAGAATCAAAGCCTAAGTGAGTATGACATCATGGTCATAACATGCCTCTTCCAAGCATGTAAAGCTCCCGGCATAGTGTGTTCACGTCCAGGTGTTAAACAACACCCCCTTGAGTAAAACCAGAACTGTCAGGGAAGGGAAACTGTGTCATTACACCAGCCAGTTCACAGATTATACAACAAGTAAGCAACAATCAAATATCGCAATGGGAAGCGACCAGAATGAAGACTGCGTTGCCAACAATTTCCAGACAGAACTCCTAAAATAACCCATTGCAGAGATATGATGGAATGAGACAGAAAGACAGAATGAGGCAACAGGAAGGACAGATGAGAAAATTACCGAACACACTAACTCTTTTACACAAACACACACAGCTGTTGCACATCTCCAGGAAACCCACCAAGCACAGGGAGAACATGCAACCTCCACGCACGCAGACCCGTGTCGGGAATCAAACCCTCGACCCTGGAGGTGTGACCTATATGACCTTGTGCGGGGTTTTTTTTTTGTCGCCAATACACTGGAGCCGTGATTGGACTGCCAGCTTTTCATGTCTGAAATGCTGGCCTCCCAGGAACATTCTTAATCTCCTTGTTTTTGCACTACAATGCTCGACCTCATGCTGTCCACTGCACCACTTGCTGCCGCCTCGCCTGCATAATCCTGACCTCGCGCTCCAAGCCATTTCCACATGTTTGGGGGATTTAAGGAGTTCCTGGGAGGCCAGCGTTTCAAACATGAAGCGAGTCACGATCCCAGGCACGAGCTCACACACGTCCGTGCCCGAATAGAGTTGGTCTGTAACTCATCTGGTATTGCTGGATTTAACGTTTATGTCTCCAATTACAAGACAAGCCTCCGTTCACGAGTAAGCGTTCAGGCGGCTGTCGCGAACGGTTCTCCGTGTCAGTTTCCGGATCTTTTCCTCTCCCTGTCTAGGTGCAGTAAATCTTAGCGCTTAGGGGAACACATTGAGACAATTAGTTTCTCTCGTTCTCTCGCTTACTCGACACATTCCTCACACACACACACACACACATATATATAAAAAGTGTTTTATTAAATCTGAGCTCCTGCAAACTGAGTGAGTGAGTGTGTGTGTGTGTGTATGAAAAGAGAGCGAGAAAGGAGTAAACCTGCGTCTCATTAGTGCAGAGACTCAAAAACTGAGTTGAGTTCTCCTGAGCTGCATTCCATACAGAACAGGAAAGAACTGAAATCAATGCCTACTGTTCTGCTTTCCTCTCTCACACACACACACACACACACACACACTAACGTTGTGGTCTTGTTAGTCCTTCTCTATTAGACTTTTCTCTCTTTATTGGACATTGCCAGTTTTAAACATGGCATATAATCAGGGATGTATGTTTAGACTGCATCTATCGGTCACTCGGTCACACACACACACACACACACACACACACACACACACAGGCTAAGGGTGTGGTGCAGTACTTTTGTGCTCCTCTACGCTAAGATGGATGTTGTCATTCCTGAAGCCCCACTTCCTGTGACAGGATCACTGAGGTTCAAAAGCTCCTCTATAAAGCCGGAGAACTTTGGCTCGGACGTTGCACACACTCTCCCGTCTCGTTTTTGGACGTTACAGTCACTCGGGATTATAACATCCATCACTGATGATATGTTGAGATTCACCATGCAAATACAGACTGTTGGTTTTTAGAGAAAAAGTGATTAAGTTCCACGTTAAACCAGCATGTTTACATTTTTGTCAAGCATGCATTTTCTTGCACTTATGCACTCGAATTTTTCCCAAAAAGAAAAATAAAGAAATAAATTTAAACAACCCAGACATGCCAACCCATGACCTGTCCTGACACCATTTATTTGTTCTAAGAACACAAGCATTAAAAAAACAGTTTACTTTACGCTGCAAGTCAGACATTCATTCATTCTTTGCTAAGAGCTTTATCCTGGTCAGGATTGTCATGGAGCCGGAGTCTATCTCAAAATCACACCTAAACAAGACAGGAATGCACCCTGAATAAAAAGAATGCAACAGAAAAAAAGGAGGCATCATTTTGCTTTAATTTTATTACTTAGAGAACTTGGTGACAGTTCCTTACTTGAAATTAAAGATATCCAGTGTTTTAATCAAATCTTAAAATAAGATATTTACTAATCAGATGATAAAAATTAAAGTGCAATACGAGGCATGATATTCATTTATTTGCTCATTTTTTTTGTTTATTTAGATTTTTTGATGACGTGAATCCACACACTACCAGTCGAAACTCTGGACACACCTTCTAATTCCTTGGTCTTTCCTGATTTTTATTCCATTCTACAGTACACTGTAAAACAATGCTGAAGGCGTTTATCCAAAATACACAATAATCTCCTTTGAGATGTATCTGCTACTTCTGCTCTGTAAATCCTTCATAACGGCTCTAATCTGAGGTGCTGTTTGTTAAGTGGTGATTTCTGAGGCTGGTGACTCTGGTAAATGAACGTCTCCTCTGCAGCAGAGGTCAGTTTTGGTCTTGCTTTCCTGGGAAGGTCTTCATGAGAGACAGTTTCATCATGATTGATTGGTATAGAAAATGCACTTGACACAATACTGTTCTTGCAAGAACTGTTCCAGAACCGCTGACCTTCACTCACTCACTCGCTCATCATCTATACAGCTTTATCCTGTATTCAGGGTTGGGGGGCCTGGAGCCTATCCCAGGAGACTTTCAATCTTACACAAGGCGGCACAAGGCGGGATACACCCTGGACAGGGTGCCAATCCAACGCGGGGCACACACACATACATACATACACTCACTTACACACTCATTCACACACTACGGGCAATTTGGGATCGCCAATTCGCCTAATCTGCATGTCTTTGGACTGCGGGAGGAAACCAACTACTGACTGTTGTTGTTGTTGTTGTTGTTGTTGTTACATAATTACTTAATTCCATATGTGTTATTTCATAGTTTGGAAATCCCCAGCATTGTTGTAGAATGTAGATCATAAATCACTAAAACAAAACCAAGGAAATTTGCAAGTGATCCTAAATTTTTGAGCGGTAGTGTACTGTATATTGGGCAAAGTGAACATTTCGCAAATCAATTTGGTACACAGAGGAGAGAGACCTCTACAGGTAAGAAGGTCATATCATTTTGATTAACTGATAATTTAGTTAGCTTTTACGGAAGCAATGGAAAGAAATGGTTTATTTTTTTCAGATGTGCAGGTCAATTGTGACTTAGGCAATATTACAGTTCACTTAGGCCTTGTTCACACGGGCGTTAAAATCAAGCGTTTTTCTGGTGTTCGTAGCTTCCGGTGAACGCGGATCAAGCCCCGAGTGTTTTCTACACATAGGAGTCAATGAGAGTGTTCACACAGGCTTTGGTTACGTGCGTTTGTCCGGCTGCGCGTTTATACGGCATCAAAAAAACGTTGCATGCAGCTTTTTCTCAGCGTTCAAATTCAATTCAATTCAATTCAATACAATTTTATTTGTATAGCGCTTTTAACAATTGCCATTGTCCCAAAGCAGCTTTACACAATCAAAAGAATTATTTTTAAGTTTGTATGGAATTTGAATGCGTATGAATCAAAATGGTCAGATAGTCCCTGGTGAGCAAGCTGATGGCGACAGCGGCAAGGAAAAACTCCCTGAGATGGTAATAGGAAGAAACCTTGAGAAAAATCCCAACGAACGCAAGGAAAATGCTTCTAGTGCGTTTTCTTCGCGTTCATTTTACGCTTCGGAGGAGCGGATATATCCCATGATCCTACATGCTATACATAGGGAACAGTGGCGGCTGCTAGCTTTTGAAACAGGGGAAGCTCATATTAGGCCTTCATCATAAAATTCATTATGCTATAGCACCGTCTGCGTCTGCCATTATGCACAGCTTGCTAGCTGGCTAGTTTCCCCTTCCACGAGCTACTTTAATTA
>JAOVVB010000002.1:23773018-23796865 GCA_028570985.1 Heterobranchus longifilis | reverse complement strand
AGACTACAGATATCTCATATAGAGTACATCAGACTACAGATATCTCATATAGAGTACATCAGACTACAGATATCTCATATAGAGTACATCAGACTACAGATATCTCATATAGAGTACATCAGACTACAGATATCTCATATAGAGTACATCAGACTACAGATATCTCAGAGTAGATATTTAAAAAATTTTATGTTTTCTCTCAACAAGTCCTGCCATTTGCATTATAATTGGTTACAAGAATTTGGCGTGATCTATAGTTAGGTCACCAGAGCTCTGACACTGGAGCCAATCCCAGGGAAGCGTTTTTTTGTTATTCAGTGAGAAATGGCAGGGAATTAGTAAAGGGCTAAGCAGAGCACTGTGTTGGCTGAGTAATGTAAATGTGCAGGGCGCGTGCCTTACACTCAGTTCACCCACCCTTACTGTTTTGAAAGGAACGGCACAGTGCGGTATTTGTCCAGCGTGTGGTACAGGTCACATTAGACACCGACGTTGTTGCGTTAAACGACAGCTTGGAGCACGGTGCGACTACTTAACAGTGAAGGAAGGGGTAGAAAGGCAGAAAGTTATTCTGACTCACATCCATGCCTATAAAAATACTGATAGATGTTCCTGCTATAAGACGTACTGGATAATAAGGGAGAAAATGCTCTTACTAACAATTAATGAATAAATCTGTTTGCAATCCAGTTAAATATCGGAGGCTTCGAGAACCACACATAAATCTAAATGAGGTCCACAATTAATCATCTTTTTTTTTTATTATTCAAATTATCTATTTATTTTGAATTAATCCACAAATATTGATTAGAACACACAAACATCACACATATCATAAACCTATATATTTTTTAATATGTAGATTTTTCAAACCTGAAAAAAATAAATAAATGAAATATATAATGTTGCACAGAGGGTTGCCAGGTCCTCCTGTTGCTTTTTTTCATTAGGCAACTTTATGACCTACTGTAGTGAGTTCTGTTTTTTTTCCCAGCTGTCTGTGTGTGATAAGGCCTTTGTTCATTTCATTTTATTTATTTACGTATGCATGTTTTATTTCTGAGCTACTTATACGCTCCTTATGCAAAATAAAATAGACAAAGCAATACATAATGAAATGAAAACACACAAAAATATCCCCAAGCAGCTCTGCTGGTAGTGTTCTAGTGTGTGTCAGGTTACAGTCGGTACCTTTCGACACTGTGAGTGCAGGACTCCACTGAGAGCGCAGGATGTCCAGGCAGATGCTGCCGTTACTGTTGATGTTTGGATGGTAGATTTTTGTTGTGAAGGCAACCTGGGGAAGAAAAAAATAATCCTCATATTTGAATCTTATCGAGAACCTTGGCTGACGTGTCTAATGACAAGTTTTGGGAAACATTTTGAAATGTATTTTCCCAGTATGACTGAATGATGTGTAAATGAAATGAGGCGGGTCTTGTACATATTTGCAGCTTGATGGGTAAAGCTGCTAACAAGTAAGAGGCTGGTACAGGAAATAGTTTAGCATTGTGCATAAGTGTAAGAAGATCAGTGATTTCATTTGTATGTAAATGCTTTAATGAAACAGCAGAATAAGTATGCACTGAGGCAAATAATTAAACTGAAACAATATTTTCACTAATAGTGTTTCTAATGTACGTCATGCTCATGTTTAGTGATACCCAAAAAAAAAAAAAAAAGATTGTGTGGTAAAGTAAGTGATCCAATATGGCAGGGTGCTTTTATCTTTATATAATCCTTTTGTTTATGAGAGTGAGTCATACACACACAGCGTCACATCCCACATCTACAGTACAGGCAAGGATTTACACCAGTCACCAACTGGCAGCCAAATGTGCACAGAGCAACGTATTCACAAAGCGTTCGAAAAGCAAAATGTCAAAAACAAAAATAAATAAATAAATAAAATTAACATAAATAAAATGGGGCATGTGGATTTGCTTTGTTACAGCTTGCTATTTATTTATTTATTTATTATACAACTAAAAGTAGCTAATTGAAAATGTGATTTTTTTTAATTAAAATACATTTTATTCATGAAGTACATACTGTAAGCATGTCAATTTTATTCCTCCTTTCAGGGTTGTTTATTTAAAGAAACAAGAGCTTGTCTTAAAAATGTTCAGACGGGGACATGTGTGTTTTTCTTAAGTTAAAAACATCTATAACTCTTGAACAAAAGCACTGGGAGGTTAAACAAAGCAAAGCGACCTGTGCCCTCTGAGTGTCTATCCCAACAACATCAGCCAATCAGATGCATCTGTGAGCTCGTGTACTGTATGTGGAACAGGACGGATAGGCAAGAGAGTAAAATAGGCCATTCTGTCCAGATAGAAGGATGACAGGCTCTCTGTCAGCTATCAAACACAGGGACACTAGTCAAATGTAGGGAGCAGTTTGAAAAAAAAAGAAAAAGAAAAAAAAAAAGGTGTCGTTGTCTAGCTTTATTAGGTGTCTCTGAGGAAACAGATAAACAGATAAAAGAACATAATCTCTAATGACATCTCATCTGTTCAGAGTTCATAAGTCGCAAAAAATTAAACTTCTTTAAATTGATGGATCACATTTATAGCCCTATGTTTAAAAGGTCACTAGTCAGAATTTCATGAAACTGGAAGTTCACAAACTTTAGTCAGATTTAGTTGAGATTTTTTTTTTTAGCTTATCGATATATAATAATCAGTTTGCACTACGCTAAACCAGCAGCTATAAACCACCCTAACTTAGCTATAACAGCCTTATATCTCCAGTGAGGAACAAAAGAATAAAAAGGACAAAATGTGTTTAACAATTTAGAAAAATTATAAAAGAACTGAAATGGGTTATTTGGAACAAAAGCATAAAGGAACTTGCAAGGATGTGAAAAGTATGTCATTTACATAACCATGTAATAAAAACAAGTATGAAGTGGTTACTAGTAATGAAATGGACTCCACACACACACACACACACACACACACACACACACACACACACACGTTTAACTAATCTGCCACTCGGACTCACCTTCGGTGGTTTAAAGGGGTAGTCTGTCGGGAAGTGAATAGTCAGGAAGAAAACCCCGCCCTGATATGGACTGTCACCCTGAAAGAGGATAAACACGAATGATGAATGATTTAGGGAACTGTTAGGAAATATTTCTAGAAGCTTATGCACAAGTGATACAAATTTATTTCTTAGACATCTAAATAAATTAAATAAAAGGTGTGAGGTGTTAAGAGATAATTAATGTTATGTTTGAAGTGTAATGTTGTAATATAATTAAAATTAAATACATTACTCCAACTGTTCAAGTCTTAAATTTCACTGAAATAAAAATATTGTTAAATTCGAGTAAAACTAAAAGGTTAACAGGTTAGCCTAATGGAACGGTGGTCATTTAAAACAAGAGCAAAAAAAAAAAGTTTGGGTTGTTCCTAATGTAACTTCCTTCAGTATTAATTTATTAAAATTCTCAGAAAATGTAATGAAAGCAGGGGTGTTATTCTGCATGTATTTCCTTTTGAAACAGGAAATCGAGATACACTACACCTCTCGTGCTGAATCCAAACAGGCCCGAGTGACTGAACGCAAACTGGATGAGTACACAAAGAATCGTATAAAATAATAATAACTAGAGAAAATGATGGTACAAATTATGAAGTAGGGGTCCAACATTTCTCCTGTTTAAAATGGTAAAAAACAGCTCATTCTCAGCCCATATTGTTCAGTCCAGTGAGTGCATGTGAGTGGAGGGGGTGTGGTTTAGCCCGGTTGCCATAGCAACTGCTGACTCTCTGATGAGGTATTCGTTTGTTATATCTAAAACATTGACTTTATAGTTAACTGTTTCATCTGAATTAACTGCCTAGCATGTTGCTAACAAAACACGAGCGTGAGATTGTCTGTCGAACACGTTGAAGTCGGAAATGACATAATTCAGAACTAAGATCTGTGTCACATACACTACAATGTACGAATCCTGCGTTCGCTTGGCGTGTAGCTTTTGCACGGTTCCAGAAATTAACGAGATGTCCCTATGTGTGCTCGCAAGATTGAACAGGTCCACAATTATCTTCACCCGTATGATGCATCTTTACTGCTGCACAGTCACAAACCTGCATGTCATAACAGCTGGTGAAAGATAAGTGTCGTCATGAAAACTTGGCTCTTCAAGTGTCGCTGTGTTTGTTTTAACTGTCTGATTGAATTCTCTGGTAATATGTGCGGCACATATTGTATACAAGTATGTCAACAAATACGCAGGTTGACCAGACGAACACATGGCATAGCAGCGAGTACATTTCCTCCATAACTCTCTCATGACCCCCACTGACGGCCATGATGGATAGAGTTTTCTGTTACGGATGCTAAATTCTAAAATGTTGTGTTGAGTAAAATATGAAATGAGACCTTTTGGAAAATGAAACAATCATCATGGGACAAAACACAGAGAAAAGATGAATGTGTGTTCTTACTGGTCCCATTATTGTAGCCTGCCAGTGAAACACTATAGATAGAAAGAAAAAGAAAGAATTAACACAATTAAACACTTATAATCTTTTCTATAACAAAAGATCTAATGGCAAGCTTTGTTAACAACTTGGTATCCCCAGTATAGACAATGAGTGAGTATGTAATTGTTGTAAGAGTGAAGTTTTCTATGGGGACATGTTCACTTTGCATTTTATGGAAGGAGTTTTCAGTGTCAAGGCTTTGTATCAGTCAGACATATTGCTCTGTGATGTTAAACCTAACTATAAACGAATAAGAAATGTAATCGGTGTCGACCTGCCATAGTATAATAGGAATGAAAGAGTTTGAGAGTCAATGTTTTAGGAAAAACTTCATGTAACAATAACCCCACTTCATGTCCTATTGCATCACATCATTCCGTCTTAGAGTATTTTCTTGTAACAGCCTGCCCCTTAGTGTGCGTTTAAAATGCAGCTCTCGTGTAAAACATCCCTTTCATGTTAAGATTAGTACGGAGTTAATCAATACTCACGGTCCTCTCCCATCGGTCCTGCTGAGCATTGTGAAGGAGGGTCTCGCTGCAAGTCCTGTAACTCCTAAATAAAACACAAACAGAGAGAGAAAGAGACTATACACAGTGCATTTGAAAATGTTTTTGCATACAGTAATGGAATATTCCATGGAAAATATCATTAATTGTAAGACTCCTCCAAGCTCGGCCAAATACATTTGTGAAAACCCCATTAAAAACGTATTCAGTACTTTTTATGTGATGCGTGCACAAACAAACCACCTTGATGTGTTTGATTACTCATCTTACATTCCCCCAAATTATTTTTCCACAAATGTCATGTTTAAAAACACGTCAATTTTACAATTTTATTATAAGTATAGATTGGGATATTTATACAATAGTGATGCTTAAAGAATTGCAATATAGATTTTAAATGTATTGTATCACCTGGTCCCTGGTCATTCATATCCTTATTAGCTAATAAGGTTGAGTTACATGTAGTAAACTGAAATAAAATCCTAATGATGATAATATATTATCATTTTGAAATCGGGTGCCATAGGTACAGTATATCAAAGAAACAAACTTGATTTTGCCGTAAAGTCGCTGGAAGTTTCAGATTGTTTATTATTTTCACTTAATAAACTTGTTACTTGGAGCTTAAATATAAATAAATAAATATATATTAATGAAGTAATCAGGACCATTTTTCTCCCACATCACCCAGTCAGGAGCTAACACAGCCTTCATCTTTATATTGCTAAATAAGACATATTTTCAATCAGAGTTCATGCCAGTGTTTATCTTCTGGCTGGGAAAAAAACAACACTTGATTTGTCAGTGATGTGACAATTCCCATCACGGCTACAGACACAACTTAACCATGTAATTACACTGGCTTGTAAACAGTGCACCGATTACCGTAAATGAAGTCAGCTTTGTGAGGGGAAAAAAATATGCCAGAAATACGCCTAGGCGTATAAAATAGAAAACAATGTGTGTGTGTGGGCTATTGTTGTGGTGACTTAAATATTGCAAATCAAAAGGTAAAAGAATTCTTCAAATAAAAATCTTAGAATAAACTTAAGAAATCTGTTTGAAGTACATGCAAAGGCAAATTTATTTTTCACATATGTATAACTTCATTATAATATTTTAATAACAGGAGGCAATTTATTATTTATACAACTTGATGCATGGCTTTACATCACATCTGTTATTATCATAGTGTTTTACATTGTGAGTTTTGGGACTGGATTGTTTTACTGACAGTTTGGGTTTGTTTAGTGACCCGCATCTAAACTCTAAACTTTAGGTGCGGGTCACAAACACTAAACTCTATAACTACATGCTGTTTTTAGTTTAAACATGACTTTTCCGAGACAGCTTATAATCCTATGATGTAAAGTACTGACTCATTATAGCTGGTTTTAGATGCTGTTATTTCAGAAGCCTTTTAGAAATACGGCTCGTTGCGCTTTAAAATCTTGACTGAATTCTCAAACAGAGTATTTCATGACGCGTGTTCTCCGTGTTAGATTATGTAATGAAAATCCTCTGTGTACGTCATTAATCTGCGAGTTTCGTGCCATACTACAGTGTGCTCCTATAGAGTGTTGGAAGTTGGCGTCACCGCTTGGCCTTGATCCACGGCTGTTTTCATTTCACTCAATCCTATCTCTAGCTTGATTCCTTACAAAAACAATGCTGAGGAAGAAGTCTTGTGTGTACCGATGTTTCCAGCAGAAGGACAAAGAAAAATAAATGTATTTGGACAGAATCTCTAACCCTGACCACAGATTCTGGTGGACAGTAGCCATAAAATGGTGCTTCCGTGACGCCCTGTGGAGCACAAAATCTGTCAAGGGGTGAGAGCATACTCAAATTCACCACACATGTAATTCAGCTCTGTAATCTCCACAGTCTTTACAAAGTGTTATCTATTAAAATAATAATAATAATAATAATAATAATAATAATAATAATAAAGTATACATTTATATATAATTTATATCCCCCTCAGCATTGTTATTGATATTATACGGCACTACAAAATATTCGTAATCAAATATTATGATTGAATACGACCGACATTCCTGACCTTGCTGCAAACCATTTCTACATATACGGGCCATTTATGGAGTCCCTGGGAGGCCAGCGTTTCAGACGTGAAGCAGTCAATTCAATCATGGTCTCCGGTGTACTAAGAAAATGTTCTACCTTGATGGTATCCAAGCACTAGTGATACACTGGGATAAGTGTATTAGTGTAGCAGGAGATTATATACAGAAATAAAGGGAGGTTGTACTCTCATAACTGTGTTCTGTTATTCTGTACAACCAAAAGTCCTGGGCCCGTTTTTACAAAGCTTCTTAGAATTCTCTCAGAGAGCTCCTATCTTAGCTTAAAAAGTCCTACCTGGAAGACCTAGATGCAAAGAGATTTAGGAAACTTCTCAGAGCACCTCTGAGTAAGGAAAGTACAAAAACCTTTATCTTAGTGAGGAGGTGTGGTTGACCCCGTTGCTAGGGATGATGCAGCAATTTAAGGACTGTGACTGGTTGATAAAAAATAACCTCTGACCTCTGTAAAGGTCTTGAAATGCGCTCTTTGTGAAAATAGAATACATGATAATAGAACAGACAGTGAAATCATAATGTTTGTACATAAAGAAGTTGTACAATCATGACTACAGGCTACTTTATGCAAAGTTTCTGTTATAGGCTAAATATCTTAAATATAATTAAAACAGCCAAATTGAAAATGTATCTACTTTTGAAGCAACCAATTTCCACACAGTAGTTACTATATTTAAGTTCTTACATTTATTTATCATACTGATTGTATTACTTGTAATCCATTTCAGATTAATGGGAGCAAAATGGCTCAGCTTTTACCAATTTACATGATTGCAGGACAGTCTGGTTAAGTTAAACTTTTGGATGTTATGTAGTCAACAGTCCAAGAAAGATGAAAGAAAGTAAAACAACAAGAAAACCAAATTGGACGAAAGAGCATTGTTTACTTTTAGCTTTACGTTGTCCTCTACCATAGAAACTCTTTAGGCTCTTAAAAGGCCTCCTATCGACTCTTAACCATTTTTACCTTAGGAGATGTTTTTAGGGCAAAGATGTTTCGTGAATCATTTTTATCTGTACTAAGATTTAATTTTACATTTAATTCTAAAAAAATTTTAAAAAAAATCTTAAAAAATGTCATAATTCTAAGAATTTTCTTTCTTTGTCATAATTCTAAGAATTTTCTTAGAATTTTGTCACTAGGAGCAACTTTTACGCTTAAGAAGCTTTGTGAATACGGGCCCTGGTTTTGACACCACTTTTATTAATATAACAAGCAAAGCTACTTTTTAATAATAATTTTTCAATTAAAATTAATTCAATTACTGCAATAATTATTACAGTTTTTACCTTTCAAGACCCGAACAGGTTGACCATGATAATAATAATAGTCCAGAGTTGGTAAATCTGACATATAATCAGATTTAAACAACTTTAAGACCTTCAACCTTTAAAAAAAAGTTAACTCAAAAGTTTCCTACCTAACTAGAGGGTATTCGCGGCTCTATGCTACATGCAGATCCTGACGCAGCCTATAGAGCCGTCATTCACCACAATTATTAATTCTAAACAAACTAAGCAAATACTTCACTCCTACCACACGAGATGTCAATATGGGTATAGTGTACCTGTACTGTAGGGTTATAAAGAAACTGTGATTTTTTTTTTATGGCTTAGGACGCACTGCATCCAGTGGCTGGGGTTTGGACATGGGGTGGGAATTAAACCCAACGAGAAACCTACCACTGAACTATCGATGCGCACAACTTTTGATAATGCAACGGTATAAACTGTGTATCATAAATTTGTGCACTCATCACAAAATCGGTCATGTGATTATCGGTGATGTCTGATCAAGCTGGCAATAAAGACAAACAATTCTGCCCACTGGCAGTGTATCTCTATTATAAATGTAATAAATTGATTTTGGAGTCAGTGTGGCGATTCAGCACAGAAAAGAATCATAACTCAATCAATATTTCCCCTCATCTCTAGTATTGATTCACTAACTACAGAGAAAGCTTAGACACACGAAATATCGCGATATCTCACGTTATCCTTAAGTATCGCGATATTTCGTGACATCGCCCACCAATTACAAAACAATTAACAATTATTAAATATTATATTAAAATATATTGTCTTTTTTATAATACACAATTTCGGCGTGAAAGTACATACGTTAAGAATGTTCACTTTTTAAAGGATTGTAATTTGGTTAAATAAGTTTAAAGAAGATTTAGACAATTTCAATAATTTTACCTTTTTAACCTTGAAAGCTAGGTAATTTAAGGAGAGACATTATTAAAACTCCTGCACAAAAAAATACACTGCACCAAAATACATATTTATGTTTTTCTCTAAAAGGCGTATTTTGATGTTTTGTTGACAGCTAAGGTTAAACTGAGCCGGCTTTGTTCTCGCTAGCAGAGATGTAAGGTTAGCTAATGCTAACAAACACAGCCTTCAGCCGGCACCATGGCAACCTGACCAATCCCTAATCCATCCTAATTACCTGTCATGAGTGTTTTATCATCCGAACTGTAAAAAGAACACTGATTTACCTTCTGAATCCTTTTCAGAGCCATCACATCCACCGACACAGCACCTCTTTCCCCTGTTTCTGGATCCTCTACAGCACCGCGCAGTGAAGGAGGAAACAGTCGTGGGCCGCGTCCCAAACAGCGCCAAAGTGCACATCTAGGGCACTAGGGAACGCAACACGCTATTGTTCCACACGACTGTGTAGTGCACTTACATAAGGATCTGTAAGGATTTTGGAACCCAACCAGCAGCTACGAAGAACTTGAACATGTATTGGTTTCAAAATAAAGGTGTCAGTGGAATAATTCACCATATGCACAAAATGATTGAACAGTCAAGCAAATAAACTAAGAAATAAATAAAACATCCAATATTTATATTTATATCTAAATACATTCATCTTTGCAACCTGTCAGTATAAGCATAAAATAGGGGAAAAAATTAAATTCTTTTGAAATATAGAAATATCTTGAATATAAATTGTGGCCTCGCACATCCAGGGTAAAGGGTTTGATGTGTGTGAGGTCTGTGTGCATGGAGTTTGCATGTATTTCCTGTGCTTGGTGGGTTTCCTCCAGATACTCCGGTTTCCTCCCACAATCCAAAGCCATGCAGGGTAGGCTTATTGGTGTTCCTAAATAGTCAGCAGTGTAAATGAGCGTGTGTGTGTGTCCCGCAATGGACTGGCACCCTGACTGCCCCAAGTCTCCTGGAATAGGCTTCAGGCCCCCCGTGACCCTGTAGCACATAAGCAGAGTATATCTCATGATACCTTTAAAAAAAAAAAAAAAATTCATAGAATCTAGATGTGGAACATAAATCAATAGATAGATAGATTTTCCCAACCCTTATTAAGGGTGGCATAGTCTCAGTGTAGCTATCTTTAAATGTGTGCAAAAGCTAAAGCAAACAACACTTTTTACACAGCTACTGTATAGAGATGTTTCAAAAAAAGGTGACCTCCTTTGTATTACCATACAGATGTCAATCCCCTTTAAAGTGCAAGCTGTGGTCCTGACACTCATTTGCACTATCGAATGTGACGGACACAAATGCCATAAAAGGTCAACTGCACGAGGTTAAAGGATGAACAACAGAAGTGGAAATTCTTTTGATTCATTTATAGGCTAAATAACTTTATTATATTACAGTTAATAATAGTCTCTGGAGTAATCCATGCAACCCATTCAGTCATGTGTTTTGAAGTTAGTTTGAGGTTTATTATATACAATTTCAATTCCTGCCCTTGAATCTGTGTGCAGATTCAAACTGTCTCCAGTTTCCCTCTTACGCTAATTAGCATTCCCAAATTGCTCTGCGTGTATATGCCTTGCGATGGATTGGCACCATGTCCATTGTGTACCTTGCCTCATGGCCAAAGTCACCTGAGATAGGCTCCAGGCTCTTGCACAACCCCGTATACGGAATAAACAGTATAGAAGACGAATGTATGAGTGACACACACACACACACAAAAAACAATACAAATATGGGTGAAAAATAATTAAATTAAAAAAAATAATCCTAAATTATTTATTAACAGGATTTTATGAATACTAACTTTTCAACTATGCATACATAAATTTCCAATGATGCATATATCATCTGTAATAAATTTTGCAGTTACATAATTACAGTATTCAGGTCCAAATCACGATTTCGATTTCGTGCAATCAACCGTGCAGCATTACAATTTAGACAAATCTGTTATATTCAGCTTGATAAACAGGGCACTTTGAAGCTGACATTTGTCAATATAAAATACAAATTTCCCCTTCAAGAAAATAGTTAATTCCATGAAAAATAATTTGAACCTGAAAAATTATTTTTTTAAGGAGGAAACAAAGACAGACCCGAGGAAAACAACCGATCAGCCAGGTTTGGTGTTCCAAGTTTTTTTTTAGCTCTCAATTTAGCATCAGGCAGTTTGTCACATCAAAGGTTCAAACTGACATTACTGGAAAAAATATGGAAGGGTAGCTGGTGAACTATTTTATTATTTTGGCACTTTCCAGAATAGAAAAAAAAAATCTTAAGAGAATTTTTCATGTTTTCATTTTGATTCACCCTCTATACCACATGCTGTTACAGGTGTGGCGCAGGGCCTGGAGCTTATCCCAGGAGACTTTGGGATAATGGACATGGACAAGGTGTCAATCCAATCCAGGGTGCCCACACACACAATAGGGAAATCTGGAGAATTTTCAAATCTTTTCGACTCTTCGCTTGGAATCGAACCATCGACTGGATGTGCAAGGCAACAGTGATAACCAGAACATATATTAATATTATTATTAATATTATTATTATTATTTATACCTTCAATCAAGGCTGATATCTGGAATACAGGTCTTAAACCCTGTCCACAGAGACATTTTGTTCTTTCTTGCTTTTGGCACTTCTTTTTTGTGGCTTCTTCTCCCGTTGCCTCTTTGCACACTTGTGGCTCAGTAAAGTTTTCATTCCTGAGAAACTTCTTCCACATTCAGGACACGTGTGCTCTTTCTTCTTTAAATGCATCTGTGTGTGAGCTCTGAGACTAAACTCGACACGGAAGCACTTCCCACACTCGTCACATTTGAAGGGTTTCTCTTCAGTGTGTATACTGGCATGTCTGAGAACACTGGATAAGTGCGCGAAACTCTTCCCGCAGACGCTGCAGGAGTACGGCTTCTCACCGCTGTGCGTGCGCTGGTGCGAGAACAAGCTTTTCCTTGTCGCAAACTGCCTCTCACACACCCCGCAGCGGAAGCCGTTCTCCGTATGAATTCGTCGATGGCGCCCAAGATCGACGAGGGTGCTGCAGTTCTGCCCGCACTCTGTGCAGGTGAAGGACCTCAAGTGTGGATGAACCTGCTGGTGTGAGCGGAGATGGCTTGCTGTGATGAAACTCCTGCCGCACTCGTCACAGCGGTGCAAATTCACTCCTAAATGGATCTGCTGATGCCTTCTTAGATACGCTTCCGAGCCGAATGACTTGCCGCACACGGAGCACGGAAACGGCCGCTTGTTTAAGTGAATCTTCTCATGCAATCTGAGAGCCAAGATTTTATTGAAACTTTTCCCGCAGGTATCGCAGGCATGTGTTTTCTTGCCCTCATGTTCACGTTGATGAACGCGTAAGTGGTCGGCTTGGGCGAAAGTCTTCTTGCAAACGTCACAGGTGAAAGATTTAAAATCCCTGTGGCTCTGCTGATGTCTGGCCAGACAAGCTGCCAGGCTAAACTTCCTGCCACACGTTTCACAGCTATACGCCTTCTCACCCGTGTGAACTCGCCAATGGACGTTAAAGGTGCTCTTGGTAATAAAGGTCCTACCGCATTCCTCACAGCAATATGGCCGCTCTCCTGAGTGAATCCGCTGATGGGAGCTCAGTCCACTCTTCAGCTTAAATCTTTTACCGCAGACCTCACAAACAAAGGGTTGAATCCCCCGGTGTTCAGTTAGGATGTGTGCACTCAGCACGCGCTTGTCCTGGAAGTATTCGTCACAGCTTGGGCAGTTCAAATGTTTGTTTCCATTGTGACTAGATTGATGTGCTGCTTTAGTTGTTGTGAACATTTTCCCACACTCGTCACATTTATGCTCAGAACTTCTGTGAGCCATCTTGCTGCATTTGGCAGAGAAAAGCTTCCCACATAATGTGCAGTTAAAAGCGTCTTCTTTGTAGACAGTGTGCACTTTGTGGTAGCGCTGATTCCTGAAAGTCTTTCCAGAGTAGTCACACTTTAAATGTGGTAGGAGGTTCTGCTCTGATTGATGTCTAGGAAATGGCAGATTTGATGCATGGTCCTCCTCAGATTGGTGTTCAGGAGCAGACAACATTAAGGTGTCGTCATCTCGAGATTGGTGTTTAGGAAAAGACGGGTTTAAGGTGTGGTCATTTTGAAATAGATCCTCATGGGTGTTCAAGTTTGCATGGGGGTTCTCTTCAGATTTGTGTTCATTAAAGGACAGGTTTGTGGATTGGTTCTTTTCAGACTCATGTTTATTCGGGGAAAGGTCAGAGGTGTAGTCTTCTTCAGATTGCTTTTCAGGACAAGACACACAAAAGGTATATTCCTCTTGAAATTGGTGTTTGGGCCAGGACAGGTTTGAGGTGTGCACCTGTCCAGAACTGTATTTTGGAGAGGAAAGGTTTGAGGTGTGCTTCTCTCCATCTTGGTTACTAGTTAAGGACAGATTAGAGGAAGATTTCTCATCAGATTGGTGATTAGTTAAGGACAGGTTTGAAGTGTGGTGCTTCATTGATTGGAGGTCAGTGAAGGAAAGATTGAAGGTGTGGTCCTCTCCAGATTTATGGTTAGTTGAGGACAGGTTTGAGGTGTGGTCATCTTCACATTGATGGGTAATTGAGGACAGGTTTGAGGTATGTTCCTCTCCAGATTTATGGTTAGTTGAGGACCGGTTTGAGGTGTGGTCCTCTACAAATTGATGGTTGGTTGAGGGCAGGTTTGAGGTTTGCTCCTCCACATGATGTTCATGGTAGGACAGATTTGAGGTGTGGTCATCTTGAGATTGGTACTCAGTAGATGATGGGATTGAGGTGGATTCCTTTTCAGATTGCTGGTTAGTTGAGGATAGGTTTGAAGTGTGCTCTTCCACATAATGATGTATATGGTAGGAAAGGTTTGAGGTGTGGTTATCTGGAGATTGGAGCTCAGGAGATGCTTGGATTGAGGTGGATTCCTTTTCAAATAGTTGAGTAGTTAGGGACAGGTTTGAGGTGTGCTCCCCTCCAAATCGATGGTTAGTTGTGAACAAGTTTGAGGTGTGCTGCCCTCCAGATTCATGGTTAGTAGTGGACAGGTCTGAGGTGTGATCATCCACATCAAGTTGTTCATGGTAGGACAGATTTGAGGTGTGGATATCTTGAGATTGGTCCTCAGTAGAAGAAGGGATTGAGGCAGATTCCTTTTCAGATTGGTCCTTCAGATTCAAGGTGTGCTCTTCAATAGACTGCAGTTTGTGGTAGGACAGGTCAGAGATGTGGTCCTTTCTAGACTGGTGTTCAGAAGTGGACATGTGCGAGTAATGCAATGTGGACTGCTCTGGTGTGCTCTCAACTTGGCATGGTTTTGAGTTAATAGCATTGCTGGAATTTGTCTGATGTGTCTGAGCAGGAGGGCAGTGTACCGCTTCAAACCTGAACTCTGAACACAAGGAGAATGGACAAAAATGATAAACATTACCAATAGAAATAAAGTGCAATCCAAACATACTAAACTGCAACAAAAAGAATGTGCTAACTAGATCAGTCATTAAAGCTGGCAGATGCTGTGCAGACAAACATTAGTGATCATACATAAAAAAAAATAAAATAAAAATATTTAATGGTTACATGAGACACAGTGATTCAAGATCTTTATGCTAAAAAGTATGAACAAAACATACAACAAAGATAAACACGCAAATAAAGTATAGGTTAAATCGAACTTTATAGATTGCAGAGACCCAACAAAATTCAGGGTCAACTTATGCATTATACGAAACAAAAGTACAAAAAAAAAAATAATAATCACTACGCAAAAGAAATTGAAACATTTAAGATTTCACAAATTTAGGTACAGTAGATTCTCTTAAAAACACATTTTCATATGTATTTAAAATATTAATTTAAATCATATGTAATAAAAAAAAAAACAGGTTCACATGCAATTCACTGTAATTGCATACACTGAACTTGCATTCATACATATGCTATCACAACTAATATACATGTGATCATGTAAAAAAAAAAAAAAAAACATTATTTATAAGAGAAAACTACATTAAAAATGACCATTTTAGGCCTCCGAGTGGCGCAGTGTAAAATGCTTCAATTTCATTGGCTGTCACCGAGTGCCAGCTATTCACGACTTGCCGTAAAGCGCTCGCCCTATCATCCGGGGAGCGCTGGTTCGAACCCCGGGTGATGCTGTTTTCCTCTCATAGCCGGAGGTTTAGAGAGAGCTGATTGGCCGAGCTCTCTCAGGGGGCAGGGATGAGAGGCATTTTGTGCTCCCACATTAATCACGGCTCTACAGCCAATCAGGGGCGTCTGTGAGCACGCGGAAGGAGCGACTAGCGCTTTCCTCCGAGTGTGTTACTCCGCCCCTAATGCTGCATGAGCAAGCAGTTCGAAAAGATGCGGTCGGCTGACGTCACGTGGTTCGGAGGAAACACGGGATAGTCTTCGCCCTCCCGACTGAGTGGTAGTAGTAGCCTTAATGCGGGAGCCCCCTAGTGACGGGGAGGAATTGGCTACGACTAATATTGGGGAGAAAATTGGAACCCCCCCCCCAAAAAAGGCCATTTTAAGTTTTATGAATACAAAAAAAAAAAATAATAATAATGTGTGTCTAAAACCTCAGGCGTTTCCCTGATTTTTCTGTTTGGGTTAATTAAAATTTTGTACATGTACTAGCTAATATTTTATTCTCTCCTAAATCCTGAGTCAATGTTGTGTACAGACTCCTGACTGCTTCAGGAAATAAACAGACGTCAACATCTTACCTTTAAACAGATTCCAAAAAATGCTGCTTTGTCTCCGAGGTTCTCCATTTGTGAATAAGTCTGATCTGATGTCTTCCATTTTTGATTTCCTGTGTCAGAAAAAGAGATGATATGGGTTTGCATGGCTCTCCTGCCAATAATAAATCATGACCAACACAAGATGCTGTTATATTGCACTACATATCAGTGCACTGTTAATTCATAAAGGGAATTTAAATGCTTTCCTACTATATTTAGAACACAACTGTTTCTGGTGCTCTTACACACTCAAACACATGCACACACTTGAACTTCAGAAGGGGGTGTTAATTAACTAATTAGTTGCATCAGGTGTGTTCAAGCAAGGACAACACTAGTCATGTGCAGGACATGTTGTTCTCTATGGCCGGGGGTCTAAGTTCTTTGGTTTCCTCATTGGTTCCAAAAAACATAGCAATAAATGATGGATTAGTTTTATTTATAAATTGCCTTCCACAGTAGGTGTGTGTGTATTCCCACTCAGGTTCAGTGCAACCACAACTTTGAGCAGGATAAAGGATTTAAAGAAGAGTGATTCAATTCAATTCGATTCAATTTTATTGGTATAGCGCTTTTAACAATTGACATTGTCGCAAAGCAGTTTTACACAATCAAAAGAATAATTTAAGTAGGGCCTATATATTATGTATAAGATGTGAATGTGTATGAATCACGATGATAATGATGAGCAAGCCGAGGACAGCGACAGTGGAGGTCTAGATCACTGGCAGCTCAGGAGCGACATGAGAGACAGGAGTGATGATGATGATGATGTACACTGATCTATAGCATAGCTGGTGAACTGGTCAGTGCCCTTTTCCTGTGCATGTGGATTCATTCTGTTTGTTCAGGCCCTATTGTATTTTGGTAGTCAAATGATCGAATGTGATCGTGCTACTCCTCAGCCAAACCCATTCTGAGTGAGAATTAGCATTAAAAACACCCTGGCTTTTCTCAAAACTTTTAATATCAACAAAATGAATCTCTTACTAAAATACAGTTAGTATGTAAAAAAAACAACAAAAAAAAACAACATAAGTTTAAAGTATCAGAAGAAGAAGATTAAAACTAAAACAAAACTACAAACCTGGATTAAATAGTGCTTTACAGTATATATATAATGCAGATTTTTTTATTTAGAGTGGTTAAGCCTGGATTATTACTGTTGATAATCTGTAATTTAATGCAAGTAAAATAGACAAATAATAAAATACTTAATTGCATTTAAATTTTAACTTCCCCAGCAAAGCATTAGGAGTTTCAACAGCTCAGTTTTTAGATCATTTTTTATTCTGGTCCACAGCAAATTAGATTCCTTAACTTAATTATGATTTATGGGTAGGGGTGGTTCAGTGGTTAAGGCATTGAGAAGGTCCCAGGTTCAAACCCCATAACTGCCAAATTACCCCTGTTGGGCCCTTGAGCAAGGCCCTTAACTGCTCAGTTGTATAATAAGATAAAAATGCAAGTTGCTCTGGATAAGGAAGTCTGCCAAATCCCAAAAATGAAAATATTGTGGACATTCCTAAGGATTTATTTGTGCTTTAAAGTTACTCAGTAACAAATTATATTTTTATCTTATTAATTTTAAGAGAGAAAGAGAACTTCCTATTCATTGAGTATTACACAAGTCTCTGTGTTTTATCTGTTACTATAGAAATTATACCAAAATAGAACAAATGATTTAATAACAGTGATTAAGACTGAGAGATATGGCCATATAATATTAATATCAAGATGAACTGCCTTATGATAAACTCTTCTACTATATCCTGGGTAATATTTTGATGTAGGATGAGTAATAGAACATTTTTTGTCTGTTTGTCTGTTTGTTTGAGCACGCCTCACGTAAACACTAATAACCGAATTTTAATGGTGTATTTGGCTGAGCTTGAGGAAACGTATAGACTGGTTTCATCGCAATCGACCCACGGGAAGAGAAGATATGCTAATTTGCTATTTAAATAGAAAACGGCCCTTTAAAAAAATTGACCTTGAACAAATCATTAGTTCATCTCAAAATTCAACAGATGGCGCTGTAATAAAAAATAAAAAAAAAGGCTATTAACTTCTACGGCAACAAAGTCGTGGGCACATCTACGTAGTGATTTAATATACCTTACAAACTGTGTTTTTAAGCCTTTTCAGTTGAATTTATTATTGTACAGTATTATTGTTTTCATTCATGAGTTAGCAGAATTTAATTTAATGATAGATCCAGGGGTAGCTCTGCAGTTTCAGGTCCCAAAGCTGAGCACCACCAAGTTGTGGCTGTTGGGCCCTTGAGCAAGGCCTTTAACCCTCAAATGCTCATATGTGTAATGATATAAATGTAAATCACTCTGGATAAGGGAGTCTGCTAAATGCTGTAAATGGGAATGATACATGTCGTAAAATGTCACCCAGCCCCTGCAGCTGGAACTGCTTTCAGAACTGCTTTACATAGCAAATTAACCAACACCTTCTGACCAATCCCAATCCACAATTGAGCAGTGCTGTGAAAATCCCGCTGTTTGTTATTTATGTCACAATTTATATAGAATGACCAGTTATATAGAATGATGCACTCAGTTTCTTTCAATGTGGATTGTAATGATTTCGAGTTTGTCCATCACGCAATTAATAATTCACTTCTCTGCCTAGACCTGGTCTTTTTTATGGTGTTTCTACAGAAAACAGGTTGACAATACTCATTGTTCCATTTAGTTTGAATCGATCAGACCGGACGACTGTTGTTCAAAAATCTTAATTTAATTATCATGAGCTGAATCTGCAGTTTGACAATAGCTGGATCTGATGGTGTTAAAGGAGGTTTTAATAAAACGGGTCACATAAGTTTTTGTAGTGTATGTAGTTTTGGAGATGCGTGTGTCTGTGTGTGAGAAAGTGTGTGTGTGTGTGTGTGTGTTAGTGAGGAGTAAGTTTATTTTCTGTCCTTCCTGTTGCCTCATTCTGTCTTGTAATCTCTGCAGTGGCGTATTTTAGGAGTTTTGTCCTGGAATTTGTTTTCATTCTGGCCTTGGATGTTCCTGATCGTTCTGTCTTTACTCCTGTTAGCCACCAGGGGGGGGGGGGGGCTGTTTAACACCTGGATGTTCTTTATACACGTGAACACACTATGCCAAGAGCTTGACCAGAAAGGCATGTTATGGCTGTGATGTCACACTCATCTAAGGTGCAAACCTCAGGCTTTGATTCTTGACAAAACAAATTGCTAACATTTGATTTAAATGAATCTGGTTTGATCTGATTAAGCAACTGACTTATTAAAGTATTTACACTTTAGTTTCAAAATCTGAATTATTGTTTACACACCAGTTGCTTGTTCTTTTTTTGATCACCTTGTAAATATGACATCAAAAAGAATAAAAGTAAACATCTCACTCACTCATCGTCTATACCTTTAGCGTACAATAATCCAGATTAACAAACACAATTTACTACCACCAAGGATGAAATGTTTTCCTCTACAGGGGCACAGTGACTGTAGAACAACCCCAGGTTGGGCTTAAGAGTGTGGACTCTTATCTTAAGGACTGAGAATGAAAAGCACCACCACTTTTTCTGTTTACATGCGAGCTCTATGCAGCTTTAGTCTGTTGGATACCATCTATGGACATAGGAGGATTATTATGTTTTAATTTCAAAAGATTGTACATCTCTCTCTCTCTCTCTCTCTCTCTCTCTCTCTGATGCTCCTTGAGGTTCATGGCTTGTCTCCATAGTATACAGTTATTAGTTATTACTCTTTTTGTGAAAGAGTAATAACTCATCCCTGTATCTGGTTGGGTTCCATAGGGTTCTTCTTTATGTTATTTAGGAAGTGTTTCCTCACCACCATCGCCTCTGGCTTTGCACAGTCAGGATAAATCTAAATCGGTATCCAGATTTCCGTAAGCTGCTTCGTGTCGTTGTTAAAAGCGCCACATAAGTACAACTGAATTGAATTGAATCAGAAAACATACATTAGAGCTAATCCACTATCAGACAGAATTACAACACTGCATAAACATGTTTGTTTACTGCTTTGGCGGTAATCAGCTTGAGCTAGGTGTGACTTTCTGCCCAGGTTCCATCTTTACAAATCCTGCTGTTTGTTATTTATGTCACCAAAACAATAACATAACGAAACAGCACATAATGAAAAGCAACATTTCATTCTAAAAAAAAAAAAGAAAAAGAAAAAAGAAAAGCACAAAAATGAAAATTACATTTAAATGAAACCAGGTTGCTGTTTATGTTTTGATCAGTTGATCCTCTAGAGGGCAATGCACATTTAATCACAACTTAAAATGAGTCAGGATCTCACTGAGCAAAAACTGTTCTGAACACAGTTTTTGTTATAACAAAATTATGTTTTTGTGTGTATACTTTTCCTATTTTCTTAATAGTAAAGTTCAATTATAATTACACGAGGCAATTGGGTTTGAGTCTTGCATGTGTACTGTATTTAGACAATAAAATAAAAATAACAGCTTTATTTATTTATTTGTTTATTTATTTATGCATTTTAGCCAGAAGGTTTCTGTCCAATCAAATACACGAACCCACAGTCAAGCTGAATGTAACGTTTTCCCATTAATACCCCTATTAAAAAAGTGCTCCTGCCATGGCATTGTTAAATGTTTCATTGAATAACTCAAAGATTTTTTTTTTATTAGCCTCTTAAAGCCATTATTTGTTTTGCTGGATTTATTTATTTATTTATTTTTTAAAATTCTTGTTCATTTTAACCAACTTCCCCAAACATGACTGAGCGAAAAATTCAGAACTGAAAGAAATAATAATGATATGTTCATCTTTCAGTCACATATTCATATTCTGGTGGTGGTAAAATTGACCAGCAAGGCTTCTATATACATTAAACACTTTTATTTTTTATTCGTCATTAACCTACTGTATGTTGTGTTGCCAGTACGTATCTGTGCTGCGTGTATTTAAAGATGCAAACAATACACTAAGACTGTTCATTTAAACCTGGAAAAAACACATCACACTGAAAAGCAAAACCTTTGTTGTCTTGCACTGTTGCAATATACTTTAGTAATAAAATTTAAATGTGTCACATACTGTACACAGCAGTAAACAGTATAATATGCAGTGAAATACTTATACGACTGCCTGTGACCTAAAATCATAATAATAAAAAAAAATAGAGCATTCAAATCGAGGAATAAAATATGAATTATTAGAAAATGCTAAAAATATAGAAAACCTATAGCTGGAAAATATATACAAGGTTGCAAATAAAATAAAACTGAAATAGAAGTGTATGTGTGTAAGTATATACTGTAAGTAACTCAGTTATCAGTAAATCAGTAATTTGACTCAGTATTAAAAAAAAAACATGAGTCGCACTGCAATAACTCATTATACTGACAGTCATTTTATATTTCTTTCATTTTTAAGCCCTAACAAGCCCTTCAGGTAGCAGCTCAAAGCTTATGCATTTCTATAAAAAAAAAAATGAGAGTTGCTATGAATTCTTTCAATGCTTCAGAAGTCAGAAGATTTCTTTGCATTCACACTTTTAGTGAGATTTCAGCAAAGAAGATTCCTTTGTGTTGCATTATTGTCTTTTCAATAACAGGCAGGATTACTCGTTCAGAGCTTAAAGTGGGTCCATCATCTCTTATTGTTATTTTGTTAAGGACAGCGGAGGAGAGGCCGTGGGATTATCAGGATAAGTAGTGATTGATGATATTTTAATAGATTTAATCCCTGTGGAGTGGTGATGTCTTGGGGTTGAGGGTTTATAATCCCCTCTTCACTTCTGCTAATCTGTTCTCTCCCTCTCTCATTATTTATAAGCACATCAAAAAAGGAAATTTTATGTCAGTAGATTTCAGACATTACTCTATTTTATTATCCATTGAGTCATGACGAATAATGATTACATTTAGAACCCTATGTATGTACACCTGTAGAACTGGCCATTTTTGGAGTAAAACGAAATTAAAATAACTTTTTTCATCAAATTTAAAATATAAATGTACAAATTTAGAAATGAATAAGGAAAAATTCAAACCTTGAGAGAGCAAAATGTGAAGGTGCTTTGTTATTGTTGTTTTGCCTCTTTTTAAGAGGATTTTTAGAAGAAACCAGACAGTTGTTAAGAACTGCATAATGGAGAATGGAAAGCAAAATGAATGTTATGTAGAAAATGAGATATATATAATTTTTGACCTATTTGCAATAAATAAAACAATCAAATAAATTAGTGGTTAGACCTGTGGCGTTGCACCTCCAGGGTCGAGTGTTCGGTTCCCGCTTCAAGTCTGCGTGCATGGAGTTTGCATGTTCTCACTGTTCCTCCGGGTTCTCCGGTTTCCTCCCACTGTCTAAAGTCATGCAGATTAGGCTAATTGCCGTTTCCAAATTCCCCATAGTGTGTGAATGTGTTTGTGCTTGTGTGCCCTGCAATGGATTGGTACAGGATGAGTAGTATAGAGAATGAGAGTGAGTGAGTAAAACTTACAGTATTTATCATATAATTAAGATTTTTTTTTTTTTTTTTAAGGATTTTCATTTGACTCACTTTTGGTTTAAAAACAGTATTAATTTTCAATGTTAATTTTTGTACAAATGTTTGTTTTTGAGCATGATACCTTTTTGCTTTCCTGATTTTTGGTTCATTTTGTATATCTTGCATATATTTAATGAATATTAAACCGGGCCATTAATCTAGCCTGCAATGCTATAATTTTCTATACATCTTCAATTTAATTTCAAATTCTGTACAAGAGCTATTCTCCAGCTATAAAATATACACCAAAAATAAAGTAGCATAGACATAATTTTATACACCGATATTACTAGAAGCAACAGTGCATCCATCAAATGCCAATAATAACTTAAATGCAATAGTTCCCTGCAGTTCACTGGTATTTGTAAGTTTACACAAAAAGAATTATATACCTATTTAAATATAAAGTCCAGGACTTGAAGAACAGTGTCAGGACACAGAAATAAAAACAAGGTCAGAGAGCACTGAGCCACTCAGAGGGAATTACACATGATTATGTTAAGGCTTTAAAGATTAAATGTGAACATTAAAACACAACTGGATGGATATTAATGTGCTTCTTAAAGTCATAGAAGCAAACTCTGTGTCTGTGATAAACATCAAGCGTAAATGTACATGACGCAACTACGACACACCTAATATTGAGTAGGTCCCCCCTTCTGCCACCAAAACAGTGATGCACTGGGTGTTCTGACACCTTTCTATCAGAACCAGCATTAATCTTTTAAACAATTTGAGCTACTGTAGCTCTTCTATTCTATCTTCACCAATTTTCTTCATAGAACCACTTTTGGTAGGCAGATCAGGTCCATTGGTCTATCGTTTGAAAAGTCCCAGGTTCAAACCCCACAATCACCAAGTTATCACTGTTGGTCCCTTGAGCAAGGACCTTAACCCTCAACTGCTCAGATGTGTAATGAGATAAAAAATGTAAGTCGCTCTGGATAAGGGTGTCTGCCAGATGCCATGATGTAAATGTTAGAGCTGCAGTTTTGCAGCAGTTTTGCAGCAGTTTTGCAGTTGCTCTGACCCAGTTGTCTAACCACAGCTGTTTGGCTCTTGTCACAATAGCTACTGTACATTCATAATATCTTATTACAATAGCACCTTTAAGTGGGTGAGATATATTAAGCAGCAAGTGAAACTTTTTTTCCCTTAAGGTTGATGTGTTGGAAGCAGAAAAAAGGGATTTACAGTAAGTGACTTTCACATGA
>JAOVVB010000002.1:23741344-23770044 GCA_028570985.1 Heterobranchus longifilis | reverse complement strand
AGCCTGGCCGGGAATCGAACCCAGACCCTGGAGGTGCAAGGCGACAGTGCTAACCACTACACCACTGTGCCGCCTATTTTTGGCTCTATAATTTCTTAAAATAAGATTATAACAAGCCAAATACAAGATTAATAAATTAATTGCAGGTCAAATATTACGAAACGTGCAAATGAAAAATGTCTCATTCCTTTGACAAATTTTGCTTCTTTGCAAGAAATAAATTCCTAACAACTAGCAAAATTCTCTACCAATAGATCAAGACATTTTTCACTTTCAATTTTGCTAACATTTTAACTAGAAATAAGTTTCATCTTTTATTTGGTTTGTTTTTCATCTTATTTTGAGAAATTATAGATTTGTAGATTTCTAGATTCATGATTTCATTTGCTACTGTAAGATTTTTGCAGTGTAATTTTGCTGTTAATATTATCAAAAACCATTATTATTAAAAACATTTTATATGAATTTACATGTTTAAATGTAGGATGTAACAAAATTTAAATGCATTTTTCTTTACACGTTTTATGTTGTTTCTTACACAAGCTGGATGGTGATTTGTAATTAAATGTGTGTTTAAGACTGTAAATGAGTAAGAAAGCTGACTGTAGCTCACCCAGAAGCCAGGGCGCACATGAGCCCATCATGCCGTTTTTGGCGGAGTTGAGGATGGATTCTGGTAAAGGGATGGAGTGACGGACCATGGCGCCGTACAGGCCATATTCAGCCATCACGCTGCTGCGGCCCCAGCACTTCTCACGTTTCCTCCATTTGGCCCGACGGTTCTGGAACCAGACCTGGCCAAAGCACACATTGTTAGAAATATACGCATTCCTTCACACTGAAGTAATTAAACATGATTTTGGAAATGCTCCATGGTTTTAATACAGTTTATTAATTATCTTTAATGCATTTTTCTTGTAAAGAGAATTCTCACATACATTTACAGTTTTTCACATACTCCAGTTGTCTTTAGTCCGTTAAATAGATTTTATTAATGTACAGTATTAATTTATTTTTACTATTTCCTTTTTTTTTAAACATGTGAAGACATAGTACTTACAAACTCTCATGAAATAACCAAAATGCATTACATACATATTGTCTTATTATGAGAATTAATTTCAAGATCAGTACGTTCATTATATTTTTTACTTTATTATTTCTTTCAGTATACACCACAAATCAGCCTCAGACTAAAGCAAAATTGCCTAAGCTTGTTTCAGGTCATTTCTTCTATTAATAATTTGAAATTTATGTTATTGAAACTATTTTTCAAATCAAAATACAACAACAACAAAAAATCTGAAACTCAGTAAAAAAAAGTTTTTTGTGTCAATTTGTAATTTTCTGAAAAAGAAATACACTTGATATTCATCATTTAGATATTTTTTTTTTACTTATATGCATTTTGGCAAGGTTAAATTCCTGTGATACGTATAATAATGTAAAAAAAAAATTAACTTGAAATGATGTCAAATTAAATTAAATTAAAGATTCTGCTGTATCTCCTTTAGCAAATCTTTTGTGAACATTTTTCTTCATTTAGTCTTACAAGTGTCCATTAGAAATGGTCAAATGTTTCTAATATAACTTTTCCCAGTTTTGTGTTTCCAGCTGTTTAGGAATCCATCACCCATACCTGTATCCTGTCCTCAGGGAGCTCTGTCTTCATAGCCAGCATTTCCCGTGCATAAACATCTGGATAATGAGCCTCGTTAAAAGCCTTCTCCAGTTCTTCCAGCTGGTGAGAAGTAAACACCGTCCTGATTACAAAAAAGAAATGAGATGAGTTCATACAAGTACATTAAGATGCAAAAATCCAACCCAGGCAGACGTGTATCAGGTTTTATCAATGCAGGCTTTCTCAGGGTCTAAATTTATTTTAATCTTTCTAAATGTCTTTACTATTTACTTTCATATTATTTTTAATTCGGATATACTATCCTAATACATTTAGCTTTTCTTAATTAATTAAATGAAAATTAATGAGCTGAAAATCCATTAAATCTCAGATTTTTTTAATTGTTGCAGTTATTTAGATTTCTTAAACATTTGTTGCTTAAATCTCCTTTATTTTGAACTAATTTGAACAGGTCTACACTGTGTGGATCTTTACTGGTTTCCCATCACATGTAATGTAGTTAGCTGATTGAAGGCTAAATCCTGATTTCTTCTTCATCGAAATTTTTCAAAAAGAATTTAGAAGGTGGAAAAGTGATCAGTGATGAAAATGATCTCTGTATCTCTTTCTGACGCTCTCACCTGTGTCTACGTTTCTTCCGTTTCTGAGGGTTACTCAAGCTTTTCTCTTCATTATGATCTCCAGAGAGACAGTCATCATCTATGAATTTTACATGGAATAATGTTAATTCAAACAACTGTATGCACAAATTAAAATCAAATAGAAGTGTAACTGTTAAGATCAATTAAAAATAATGAAAAACATCAACTGTTGTAAGCTGTATAAATGTAAAGTGTAATGTAACTTGATTTAAAAATACATTTTAATACAATTACTACACTTTATTACAAAACCTTAAGTATTTAAAAATGATTTATTTAGGGACATGCTTTCTTACTTGCCTAGCAAGTATACAGAATATTTAAAATGCCATTTTTATGTAAGAAGGTATGTACAGTGTAATTAAATTTGACAACCAAATTCTTCTTCTTCTTGGTTTATTTATCTATTATTATTATTATTATTATTATTATTATTATTATTATTATTTAACTAAGTTTCTTTCTTATGTATTTATTAAAAATATAAATAGAGTATGACTGATGTTGACAATCCAAATCAAATAAAAATGTCTACTGCCCATTCAATAAATGAATAATAAATAAATAAAGGCCCAACATTGAAATTTTTATTAAAATCCAGAATAATTTTATCAGATTTATGTTAGTATTTTTCCCTGTGTAAAATACTGTATTCTCACCTTCCTAGAATCCCCAGGACAAACTCTTCATTTAGGATTAAACTCAATTTTATTTAATTTTATTTATACAATCGACCTTGTCAAAAAGCAGTTTTAAAAAATATTTAAAATCTGGATATAATCATTTTCAACCATCTAGATTTATAAATTGGTGATTCAACAGGATCCAACATGGGAAAACAGAAAACCAGGAGATGTCCTACCAGAATAGACGTCGGGTCGCTGTGGCTCAGTATTGTGGTTGAAATGGCGTTCGGTGCGGGACTGCAGGAGTGGGATGTGTCCTGGGAGGAAACATGGAGTACCAGGAGGCTGCTGAGCTGCCAGACTGCAGAGGAAACCCAAACCTAGTGGCAGAGACCCTGCAGGCAAAGAGAAGCCTCCGATCCCGGTGCCGTGACCCTCATCACTGGCCTCGTGTTGTCCTCTGACTTCTACGGCACCAGACTGACGCGGCTGGAAGTCAGGCTCGAGGCCCAGCAGGTCGGTGATGGCGAAGCCTTTGGATCGAAATCCAGACGACCCCCTGATGTGTGACTTGTCAGCACCATAACAAGTCGGAGTCGTTAGAAGCTTAGTGTGTGGCTTCTCCTCCACTTTCTCTCGTCCTGTCATGACTACTGTATGTACTGGAGTTCAGGGATTAACTATAATTATTTCCAGACACCAGCAGCAGATAGGAGTAATAGAATGAATCTTTCAGGACAATTTATCTCTCCATTACTCTGTCCCAGGAACTCCAGCATCCAATCAGATGTGAGCTACAGATTTTTACTGAGGCGTTTCCCTTTTTCCTCCCCCGCAATCCCAGGGGATTAATTGCCACCAATTTTCCTTTAAATCCTAAAGGGATTTAACAGCCCTTGCTCCTTAGGTCAGTTTCTATCCTAGTTTTCACTTCCAGCATCTATGCACAGACTATAAGAAAAAATAAGTTAAAATGTGTCAAGAGAAACAGATTATCTTCTATACCAAAAATATATATATATACTGTAGTTTACCTGAATCTTCCTATGATTTTTTTGTTTATCGTTTATGGTTTATAATATTTAGATCTCTTTTGTAAAGTAAAAGAAATAAGATCACTTTAAAACACCAAAGCATCATCCAATGCATTAAAGATCATTTTAACAATGAGACCAGGTTTGCTTTTTATGTTTTATGACCTCTTACAATTATTATTATAATTCTAAAAGCACTGTATAATAGGATAATAGGTGTAAAATCATTATCTTTTAACCTGACTCCCATATGTTTGTGTAAAAAATACATGTAATGTAATATAATGTAAACCTTACAAACAAAAAGCTAAATAAAAATGTAATAAATAAAAACTTTATAATAATTTAACCCCACTTTAGTTTACTTAATTTATTTCAACCCCAAACTTAAACACAAGTTTAATAAATAAAACCCCCATAATAACACATCCATTTTCTATAACTTATATTTATTAACTTGGTCAATCGAGGTCACCAGACATTCTAGAAAAAGGTTGTAATCTTGAAAAAACATAATACGTACATAATTTAGATTTCTAATTTCAAACAGGGTTTATTGAACAATAAATAAACAACTTTTTCTAAATTAATTAAATAATAATGAGACAATAGTTAGTTTTTTAAAGAAAAACATATCTTACGGTATTTTATGTTAATTAAGCCCCAATGTGTGTATATACAGTATAATTTGTATTTTTTTACTTGAGTATTGTTATTAACATAACTTGTGTTTGTATATATTGCACATTAATACAATTATTAATATTTAAATAATTTAAAATAAATACATGAATTTAAAAAATTATTAATAAAATTGATAAATAAAATCATGTTAATACAGGATCAGGCAGCTGCATTTGTAATTAGAAAAGTTAAATGAATTAGTTAAAGACTTGCATGTTTAGTTTGATGTAAGATTAAGAGTAAATGGATTAGTGATGCCATCATGTATGAAACCTGTTCAAAATTTGAATTGAAATGAGAACAAATGCTTGAGTCAATGGAACAAAACATTTTTCAGCAATATAATTAAATTGATCACCTCTGTCCTCATTACAATCAACCCCTGTCTTTATTTAATTTAAACTTTATTTATTAACTTTTCTAAGACTATCTTCATTATTGAATGTATCACTTCTCCGCAGCTATTAAAGTCCAAAAAGACTGCAGGTGTTTAATCGATCTCTTAATTAATGAATTATGGAATTAATTAGACAGTTTTTGTTGGTTACTCTGAAGCGCAGCAGTTACAAACAGAAGGACACAATAATGGTTAACACATGGAATCGGTTTCTGTAAAGATAAAACACACACACTCATAGTGAATAGGGCGTGTGTGGGAGTGTACAGGGGGGAATGAGGGGCGTTAGGACGCAGTTTGCTCTCTCTCTAGAGACTAGGGACAAAGGAAATCCACTTGTGGTCTCGGGGTTAATTAAAAACACCCGCCCTGATTAAATCATTTTAACACACACACAAACACACACACACACACCGACAGCATTCTGTAGTCTGCAATTCACTGAAAACAAATTAGAAATACACTTTCAAGCTATTACTACTATTTCCTGGATAAACAATGACATCAGAACACTATGACTTCAAATATATTTTCGAACGTTTACAGATACAAAGCAGATAAAATACATTTCATTGTTTTTGATAAACTCGCCCTATCAGCTGGAGATTGTGAGTTCGATTCCCGGGTGATGCTGCAACCTCTCGCAGCCGGAGGTCAAGAGAGAGCTGATTGGCCGAGTTCTCTCAGAGGGGAGGGATGAGAGGTTCTTAGCGCTCCCACATTAATCACGGCTCTACAGCCAATCAGGGGCGTCTGTCAGCTCACGCAAGCGTAGGGAGCGGATAGCGCTGTCCTCCGAGTGTGTTACGCCGCTGTCCTCCGAGTGTGTTACGCCGCTGTCCTCCGAGTGTGTTACGCCGCTGTCCTCCGAGTGTGTTACGCCGCTCCCAACGGTGCTCCAGCTGAAATACCTGCCAGATTTTCCACTCCTCAATCTCGCTTTATTTCACTCATCCTACAAATGTGCCATTTCAGTATCTAATGTACTGTATGTAAATGACTTACTGTTGAGCCACGCCCCTCCAGAGAACAGCAGAGCCGAGCAACAAACTTTGGGAGGGGATATTCATTTATGAGGTCACATTGGGGTGAAAACCTAATTGGATTGTTTAATCCCTGGCCAGTACAAAAATAGAAAAAAAAAGCAATGTTTCTTGTTTGTACACACATAAACGACCCATCTCAATAACATAATACTTACATAAGTTATACTTATATTAGAAATTATATTTAGGCAGATATAATTAAAGTGATAGATTGGCCGAAGTGGCTTATATGTATCTTCTTTAAACATCTGAGCAGGTCTTGCTCTAGAGTCGAATCAGTGGCTGTGCTGAGCTTTGAACTCACAACCTTCCAATAAGTATTTCAACTTGTCCTGTACATATGCGTTAGACATTGCCTGAGTTTAAACAGAAGCTTAAAACTCGCAGGGTAACTGTCGCACCCTTAACCGAATACCAGGGCTCAATCAACTCGACGTCAGGATAAAAGAATCTTCCAAATGACTAAACTTATATATATAAGCACATGTCTAATCACAGTGTCTAAGGAGCAGCTTTGCATATTTAATCATAATCATTAAGGCCTAAGGCGGCCCTGCGGCACGAATGTACGCCGTCGAATTGTTTATATTAGTGACAGATTTGAAGTGTGTCTTGACACGAGATGGGAAGTGAGATTATGGAGACTTGTAAATCATTATTATGGCTCGTTTAATTTGCAAACAAAAAAATTAATAATCCCAGGCCTAAGAGTTGTTTATTGCACTGAATTAGGTTAATCTATGAGGAGACTCTTTTGCATAATTAGTGGAGCAGAGGTGGAGTCAGGGTCTGATTGATGAATGTGTGTGTGTGTGTGTGTGTGTGTGTGTGTGTGTGTGTGTGTGTAGGAGGGGTTGTAGGGGGATAAATGTTCAGACCATTGTTTTCTAAGTAAACAATAAACCAGCAACACAATTAGAGATTGTTCCTGGTGTTTTGTGTATTTTGTGACATGTGACTCAAGAAGTTCTTACTGTCTGTGTGTTTTACAGCCTTTATTTGGTTGTAGTTTTAAAAGTACAGGTACTTCAATAGACCGTATAGCATATACCGTATAGCAAAAAAAGCATACTCACTTTTTTCATTTCTTTTATTTTTTTTATTCCAAGTACTGTATACATTTTGTATATGCATTTTACATTTTAAAATAAATACCACATACACTACAAATAAAGAAAAATGTTAAAAAATGGTATCACTTGCAAATTTCTTTGTTTTTGTTTAGTGATTTATTTTCTTCATTCCACAACAATACTGGGGATTTCAAAACTATGAAATAACACATATGGAATTAAGTAATTATGTAACAACAACATCACCAGTCAGTTGTTATTTTAAGACGTGAAGGTCAGCTGTTCTGGAACAGTTCTTGTAAGAACAGTATTGTGTCAAGTGCATTTGCAAAACCCATCAAGCTCCATGATGAAACTGTCTCTCATGAAGACCAAAACTTTCCTCTGCTGCAGAGGAGACGTTATGAAGGCTTTACAGAGCATAAGTAGCGGACACATCTCAACATTAACTGTTTAAAGGAGATTGTTGTATGTTTTGGACGCCTTCAGTATTGCTTTACAAAGAAATAGAAAGAATTTACAAAGAATTAGAAAGAAATTAAAATTAAGAACGAGAATGGAGTTAGAAAATGATCCCAAACTTTTGAGCGGTACATCTTTTTATTTAATTGTGAAACATTTCTTTTTGAAAATGTATTTTATAATTTGATTTGATTGCACATTTCAGCATGTTCTTATATGTGTAATTAAGTGTCCATTTGGTTCTTTTTCAATGTAAATGGAAAGTTCCTCTCAAAGTGTGCTGTATATTAGCCATTAAATGAACAGCCAGTTTTCGATATGGATGTGTAGGAAGCAGAAAAAATGGGTAAGCGCAAGTATCTAAGTGAATAAAAACACTGGATCCTGACATTCACGCGGATGTTACTTTGACACGTACTGCCTACCTAAACATTTCTGCAGACCAAGTACACCCGTTCATAGAGAGAATATTCCCTAACAGCAGCGGTCTCCTTCAGCAGGATGATGCACCCTGACACACTGCAAAAACTGTTTGAGGAACATGACAATCTCTATCTGTTCAAGCATTTGTGAAATGGACTATACAAACAAGTCTGAACCATGGAGGCTCCATCTCACAACTTATAACACTTACAAGATCTGCTACTAACGCCACGGCACACCTTCAGGACTCTCAGAGTCAAAGCTGTTTTGGTGACTTAAGAAGGACCTACAGAATATTACACATGGAGTATAATGTTATGGCTGATGGTTCAGTTGGCAATAGATGCCTAAACTGCATATAACCATAATACAATATACATCCTTTTGTCTATGTTCATCATTATCAAACCAATCTAAGGATATTTTGTTTTGTAGCCATTTCATTAGACTAAATAGCTTATATTTATATATATTTTTATCAATATCTCTTGTCTTCTTTCTCATGAAATTAACTCACTCACTTGTCCTGTACAGGGTCATGGGAGGCCTGGAGCCTATGGCAAGGGACTTGGGCACTAGCCGGGTAAACCATGGGGTGGGGTGCTAGTCGCCAAAGCAGCCTAATCTGCACATCTTTAGTAGACTGTTGGAGGAAACCGGAGTACCCTGAGGAAACCCATCAAGCACAAGGAGAACCCTTAACCCTGGAGGTGCGAGACCGCAATACTAACCACCACACCACTGTGCCTGAGCAAGGAACAAATCTACACAGTCTTACTGTGACTTTTTACCATTTGCGAGTTCCTAGCTTTTGCTTATTGCAAATATCATGAAGGTGGGAACCTGGGAGCTATCTGATGCACCAACTTCAACAAATCCTTGCCAAGTACACAGTAAAGTGTTGAATAGAGTTTAGATGAGTCCATCTGGCCCATATAAACTTTAATGGGTGTTAAGTCAACATGCTGAGTCTTTTTTCAACACCAGAGATTTTGTTGTGTACGCGTGAGAAGTTAACACCAGTCATTTTTACATAACTAGATGCTGGGTTTCATTATTATGAAGGTGTCAGGTTTGGATCTATCCTGGTATCTCAGGTCCATCCTGATATTTAACTATCCTGAGATCCTAATGATCCTGATTACTTTTTGCATTAAATTAGTACATACAGTAATTTGGTTCGTTTGTAAGTGTGAACAGACTGTGTAAATAAAGAATGTGTTTATACCTTTAACTGTTTATAAATTCAGCAATAATCTTTACAAATGTAAATGTAAATTTGTGAAAATAAAAAATATTTTTACTTAATTCTGGGATTTAATTTCCACTTCTGGTTATCCTTAGTTGTCAGATGAACATTACGAACACTACGAATAAAACTGCTTCAAAAATGTAAACCGTTATCTTTAATGCATATCAGATAATATTGTATAACCATAAATAACACCACAAAAGAGAAACATAAATATGTTCTTAAAAACATAAATAGTGATAATAACGCTGATGATGTGTAATGCAGCGGTGCCTTTTTAAATGACTTCATTTTGACTGCTTATCTCTCAAAGGGCCTCAAAACCAAGATAGCCCGGATTAGGTTAAGTCATGTCCACGGGTTAATCTACTCGTCGGCCGTAATGAGTCTTCTACTGGATTGCTTAAATTAAAAGCAAACAGCAAGAGTCATTTGAGCGCGAGGGAGATTGAACGGCCTCATTCGCTAATGCATTAAGTAATTTGATTTCCTTAATCGTTCGTGTAATCGTCGCGGCCTTAGCGAGGGAAAGACGACGAAGTAGACAGGTTAGATCCGGATATTAAATGTTTAAAGACCAATCAGGGGCAACGAGCACAGGGTGATGAAAGAAAGAACAGAAAGGAGTAATATAAAGAAAAACAACAATAACAGCAACAAGAAGAAACATGTCAGTGCTATTCTAAATATATTGTAATTATGGACGGATTTTTAAATACATCGAGAAACCCAGTGCATTTGTTTTCTTAACTTTGTTTCCTAACTTCCTCATACAGTCTTTAAAAATCCCTGATTAAAATATGTTCTAATTTTGCAATCAACCTCGGTAAAAATGTAGTCCATGTATTTAAATACAGAAAGTGGATTTGCAGTAAAGAAGAAACATGTACGTCGGTATGCAGGTGAGAGAGAGTGATATAAAGTAGTGGCTCTTGAATCAGCCATGGAAATGGATCAAGTCAAGTTTATTCCATGACAGGACATATACAGAGGAAAAGCATGGACTAGTAAGGACAATACCAAAGACAATATAATGTACTGTATAGTTTAACATAGTGAAAAAAAAACAGCACATATGTATTACTACCATAAAGTTGTGCAAAGTGACCAAGTGGTAAAAAAGGGTGAGATAAAGGGTGAGACAATTTGTAAGATTTATAAATCATGCAACAAAGTTTTAGCCGTACTTTTAGAATGTACAGTATCAAGGTTTCAGGTCACTTCAGTCATTTAGATTTACCATAAATTTCTTTCAGCCGCCCTTAAGGAGCAAAGATTAAATAAACTGTTAAATTGTATTAAGGAAACATGTTCCCCACATACAATGAAATTCTTTCTTTGCTGTCCCCCAAGGAATGCCATGAAAAAATTTAAATAAACATTAAATAAAATAAATATAGGTATAAAAAAAGGTATTAAAAAAAGCTATATATTAAACATAGAATTAAAAGCAGAATATGAAAATATAAAAATATGAAAATGATAAAAAAGTCTGGAATATGTTTTAGAAAAAAAGTCGACAGTGTGTATGTGCAAAGCTGCAATGGGTGTGCAAATTTTGCAAATGATTGTGCAAATGAATTATTATTATTATTATTATTATTATTATTATTATTATTATTATCTTTCCCATGATGTGACTTTTAAATATAATTATATAACTAATCCAAAGAGCATTAGGTTTTATCCCTTTATTATCCATCTATAAAAGGTAGCAAGCTAGTGAAAGAAAATTGGATTGGGCCAGGCTAATGCCTTAAATGATGAATGATTGGAGTGGGTTCTTACTGCTAGATCGAGGGAAAATGTCAGAATTTATATGAAAAGAAAAAAAAGAGATCTAATCTATTTGGATTGTTTACCTTGCCTTCTACATGATTAAATCTCCAGTAGAGGAATTAAAACGGATGTTCAAAGGGATTTTAAAGGAATTTGTTGTAATGGTGTACGTCAAAACACTGCGGTAAGAAGAAATAATGACTACTTCTTCTAAAATTGCCTTTCTAGACACGTGTGTCACTGCAAAAATACAGAAATATAAAAATATATATAACATAAAATTTTGAAGTTTCTTCGTGTGCCTTCCAAATTATTTCATTTATCCAATGTTAGCCATACTAGGATACTACCTGCGGTGCCCATTCAACAGATAATAATCTATAAGGGGTGTTCAAGTCAAACTGAGAATTTTGTTTATCCCAGGATATCCTTTAATGGCCCAAACGTGTGGAAATAAGTTGGAGCGCTGTCAGGACTGTACGGGGATGATAATAACTTCCAGCCGAGTTCCTGTAAGGTGCAAGTGGTGCGGTGGGAAGTATGAGTTTGTGCATTTTATGCAAAAACAGAGCACTTTTGGTGATCAAACAGGCTGTTTTTTCATTAAAGGAAAGGGCCATTAAAGGAGTTCCTGGAAGGTCAGCGTTTCAGACATGAAGCAGGGAGTCTGATGGGATGGGCGGGATGATGATGTGAAGGTGGCACGCACACACACCTGCATGCACACAGAGACACAGAGACGCATAACTGCACGAGAACATAATTGTATTCAATTTATTGGATAATTCTTTGTTAATTTTAATGATATAATTATATGTTCATAATGCATTTCCCTGTAGTGTAACGTGTCGACTTCCACCCTTATACATACTAGACTACTGTATCATTTTGGTCAAAGTTGACGTTTGACTTCATATAGTTTTTTTTAAACAAAGAGGTAACAAATGAGGCCTTATCATTACTTAAAAAACAAAACAAAATATTTTTGTTGCTTAGCAGACTTTTTTTCTGCAGGCTGGTTTCTCATTAAAGGAAAGGGCCATTAAAGGAGTTCCTGGAAGGTCAACGTTTCAGACGTAAAGCACAATCTGTTATTCTGCACAATCAAAAGTCTCGGTGTGATTTGAACACCCACCATACTGCTCTGTCAGATAAATTACATATTAACTAAGATAGTGTATATACAATTATATATATATAATTATTATTTATTTATTGGGATTTTATATATATATATATATATATATATATATATATATAGAGAGAGAGAGAGAGAGAGAGAGAGAGAATTATACGTATATTCTGGGAATTATATCATATTATAATATAATTCCCAGCACCACCAAGTTGCCACTGTTCGGCCCTTGAACAAGGCCCCATCAACTGCTCAGATGTAAAAATTTGATAAAATGTAAGTTGTTCTGGATAAGGTCATCTGCCAAATGCTTAAGTGTGTATGTATATATGTGTTTTTGAACATATTACTATACACAGCGCTAGCATCAGGGCTAGCAGAGCTACTAGCATCAGGTTGCTTTGGCTGTTTTTTCCCCCTGTACTACTTGTTCCCTATCTATTTATTTCTCTCTCTCTCTTCAGTCAAAGCAGAGCCAATTACTGCCCCATTTGCGTTGTTGACAATATAGCACCAGCTGGTCTCATGTATATATTGAGTTTTTTTAGCTGCTCGGCTCAGGAGCGAAACGCCTGACCCTCTGCGTTTTTTATTCATTGTGTTAATAAACGCCCATTTGTCCTGATAAATGGGCCAATCTGCATTCAATAGCAGCACTGTCTTATGCAACGTGTGTGTGTGTGTGTGTGTGTGTGTGTGTGTGAAGTCCCCACCCTCTTCTTTTTATGTCCAAGTGCATGAATATATATGGCCCATATCGAGAGGCCTGACTGAGAGGCGGGACAGCCGGGAGGAGGAGAGATAAGATCAGTTTAACTGATTTTCAATTCAATGCATTGAGCGACGCCTCCAAAGGACATATGGTCACACTTGGGGGGGGGTTGTAAAGGTCCCTATCTAGAGCACATGGCCCAGAGGGATATACATGCCTTGTGTGTAACCTTTCTGTCTAATCAAAGATCGGTGTGGGTGGGCCACAAGTAGGGCTGAGGCCTTGTGTCCCACACAAACTGTTGCTCTTTTGCTCTCGCCGTAAACACACACGAGTTGCTCATTGCATATGTGACAGCATTAGCTCATAGAGTCATAGAGCAGACGAACAATGCCTCCACCTCCATCTCTCCCATCCCATCCCTGTTGTTATTTAAGAAAGAAAACTAATTTGATACCATTATGGTGAAGTTTACTGTAAGATGTTTATTCATAAAAGTGAAGGAAGGAGTCTCCAGTGTCAGTGATTTGTAAGAGTCAGTTTTTAAAAGACTTCAAAAGAGAGAAATTTATAGTTCATAACGAGCTGTGGGCATTTTGCCTTATGAACTTAAAGAGAGTGAGGGAAAGAAAGAGGTTTGGCTAAATAATTATACTTAAGGGTCCTTATAAGAAGATATATGATAATATTCATGTCCTAACATGAGAACATTCAGGTCACAAGAGGTTAAAGCTCTTATAATTGAAGAAATGATTAATGTTCATAATTGATTTTTGACAAATGTTGAACATTTGTGTGTTTACTAAAATGAATGTAAACATTGGCAAATTGCCACAGTATGAAAACAGTGAACTTCCAGGTGGTTACAGTAACTACGTGATAAGATCAGTCATTTTTTGTAAAAAATCTTCTATAAGGCATGTTAAAGAAGTATCCAAATGATCAGGCAACACATTCAATGTACAATGTTTATTTCTTCAGATTTGCACAAAAGGCAATTTTTTCTTATGTCGCACTTAAATAGTCCATTGAGCTCAAATTCAGGTCCGTGTCTTTGAGCATAAAATATATTATGTTATTTATTTTATCCGATTCATATCATATCATGTTCTATGCAGGAAGAAGGACTAAAAAATAAAAGTGTGTTTCCAATAATTTTTTTTTTAAAAAGCTCTAGATTTCAATGTGAATGCACTTCAAGCTAATGTTTGCAAATTTATTTCACATAAAGCCTGTAAAGTATCATATGCCTTCTGACTCATTTGCAAAGAGCTCACAGGGCAATTAAAAGGATTAACTTGTGAGATGTTTCAACATGAGCGCTTGAACTGGTGTTATAGGTTAACAATGGCTTTACCCGATAGTGCTAGTGGAGGGACATTTCTGAATATAGCTTTAAAAAAAAAAGGTTTAAAAGTTTACACTCTATGAGAGTGTTCAAGTTAAACAGGGACTTTTGATTGTGTAGAATAACAGAACACATTTATGAGCATAAAAGTTCCCTTTATTTCTCTATATAATCTATATAATACACTACATCGCTTTTCCCCGCATTTCACTACTGCTTGGATACCATCAAGGTAGAAAGTTTTTTCAGTACGCCAGAGCCATGATCGGATTATCTGATTCACAGCTGAAATGCTGGCCTTCCAGGAACTCCTTTAATGGCCCTTCCCTTTCATAGAAAACCAGCCTGTTTGATCACCCAAAGTTTTTGCACTACAATGCACAACTCCATACTGCCCACCGCACCACTTGCACATTACTGGAACTCGGCAGGGAGTTACTCCCACATCCTCTGTACAGTCCTGATCTCTCTCCAAGCTATTTCCAAATGTTTTGGCTATTAAAGGAGGCATATTACCCAATGATGAAAACTTTAGCACTCTTGTTGCTCTAGATAAGAGTGTCTGCCCAATGCCTAAATGTACTGTAAATGTAAAAGAGTTCCTGGGATGAACAAAAGTCTCAGTTTGACTTGAACACCCCTCATAGATTACATTTACATTTACATTTAGACATTTGGCAGACGCTCTTATCCAGAGCGACTTACATTTATTTATTTTTTCTGATTATTTTCTGATGTATGGGCAACACAGAAAGTATCCATGCATGGCTAACATAAGGATTATAGAAGAAATGATTGGGAAGGCACACTTCTGTTTGTAAACACACGTCTTATGAGCTTAATTAGTGCCTGAATACCATAAAGGTAGAACGTTTTCTCAGTACCCCGGAGCCATGCTTCATGTTTAAAATGGTTCCTGGCCTCCCAGGAACTCCAGGTTTATCTAGAACCAGTGGTAGTAACAGTATACTGTAGAATGTGTGCATACTAGTCATTCTTAAAACCTATATTGTAAAGTTTGTTAGTTGTATTGCATGAAAGTAACCCAACAGACATAAAAAGGTGTAATGAACCTGTCAAATCGTTTACCTCGCTCTGATATAACCTGTTTTTCAAGGGATATTCTGGATATGATCTTTAAACAAAATGTTGAGAGACAAAATGCAGGGTGTGGAAAAAAGTCTGCTAAGCAACAAAAATATTTAGATTTTTTTTATACTCTCGAGGATGAGCACTTGTGTCAACAAAGACGAGGTGCTTGAGAGAGGAAATTCGATCAGGCTCTAACACGCCTGCATCATCTCATCATCTCCTCTGCTATTGTTCTGCTTTCAGATGTGACGACGATCTTGTATTAATATAAAAAGAAAGGCAAGAACTAATCAAAACTTCATTACTCTTCTAGTGTGATGTTAATGGACGGATGACATCAGAAAAGACGGCTGCTTTCAATACGGAAAAACAATTACAGGTTATATAAGCAATGAGAACACATGACGATTTCTGTAAATGTAGAATTCAAATGAAGTATTTAATTTCATAAAATGCAATTTCAGGTTCTGAAAAGCATCGAAAAGGTAAATTAAGAGCATCTGTGGCTCAGTGGTAGGTTTCTTGCCCGCTATGCGGAATGCCCGGGTTCAATTTTCACCTAATGCCCAAACCCCGGCCTCTGGATTCAGTGCCAGTCCCAAGCCTGAATAAAGTTTAAATAATCTGACGAGGCGACCAACAACAACATGATGAAGGTAAATTATGATGATCTCAGGATGTGATGCTCATGCTTAATCACTTAACAATGATCTAACCCTGGATGATTATTTTTTTATATCAAGCTCTGCTAGTTTTTAAATAATATCACAATTACATCATTGAAAGGGGATTCCTACTGAGCCCCTAAAGGGACATGAAAAAAAAACATTGTATCGCCAGAAAAAAGATCATAAACTTGGACTGAAAACACAACACTTTCCCTATCTTCATGCTCTAGGTCTTTGTCCCGCCTTCATGCTCTAGGTTTCTAACCAATCATAGACGAGACTGGATTCTTCCAACCAATCATAACGAAGAAGGCGGTTATGCCTTAACCTTACACAGAGGCCTGCTAACCATTTTAACAATTACTTTCATCATTTTGTAATTTACATTACAAAGAAAAAGCGGTGATTCTTTTTACAATGACCTCAACAAGAAGGATTTTTTTTGTTTGTTTTTTATTTCCTCCTATTATGTCTTCATCATATTTTCCTTCCAGTGTCCCTTAAGATTCTGAACATATTAGCAGCTGAGAGGCATTATTTGAACAAGGTAATAAGATATTTAAACAGAAATATTACTGTTTAATGAACGCTACAAAAAAAAGAAAAATAGGGCCACTGCTGGGCCCTTGAGCACGGCCCTTAATAACCCTGAACGCCTGAGTTGCATAAATAAGATAGGCGTAAGTCACTGTGGATAAGGGTGCCTGCCAAATGTCATAAATGCATATGTAAATATTTGTACGAATGTTCAGGACATTCAGAGGACGTTGTGAGGTCCTGAGCTCTTAGCATCAAGTAGTTTGTCAGAAAGAGTACACCAGCATGATTATCAACTTTTAAAGTACAGCACAATAAAGGGAATAATTTCTCTGTTCCTGGATATATTTAGTTGAGACAAGAAATAGTTCTCGTCTACATTTTGTTCTTTTCGTTTAGCACTGGAGCTTTCTGCTTCACTCTGAAATACAAAACAAAACCAAAAAATTTCTGATGCATCGGCATAATGCTATTATCCATAATTAATAAAATTACACATTATAAACCTCATTTTCTTTGCATCTTTAATTCCACTGCACTGTCCAACCCTTCCCTCTTCACAACACCCTAAAGCTCCCACATGCAACTTGTTCTGCCAATACAAACAGGTATGTTTTCCTTTATATCGCACCACTGTAATAACCATAAACCGAACAATTCTATGATACAGTAGGCTCCAGAGGCATGCCCTGACAGCTCCTCTTGTGCTCTTCAAATCTGAACACGCACCAATGTAAATCACGTCTTGAAGGACTTAATCCTTTTTTTTTTTGCTTACTCTATTACGTGCCAGTATGCACGCACACACATATACACACACGTTACAGCTCTTTGTGTATTCACATGTAGTAAATTTCGGGTGTGGCAGCTTGTTTTTGTGAGCTTGGCCTAATCTGGTGGATTCACACAGCCTCCCCCACACCCAGTCTGAGACCATTCACTGAACCACACCAAAACATGATCGTATTTCCCATGACTGGTTTAGTGCAGATAGTGCAGGTGTGTATGCGGGTATAAAAAATGCCCTCAAGGCCAGCCTTGGCATCTGTCATGTGGAAGCCTGCCATGCACAAGCACCTACTGACTGGCAGGGCTTTTTATTCTGGGTATGACAATATAACAAGTAACAACTTTCTTAACTTTTTTTAATGTAACTACAGTCATAGCAGTGTGCCATAAAAAGGTGTTTACTAGATAGGTTTCAGATAGCGATAAATAACTGCTCCATGTAGACTTTTTGATTGTAGAAAAAAAAAGGAAACAATTTGTTCCCTCTGTAGTGAACCAAAAGTGGAAAACATGCTGATTTAATTGCTATCATTACCAATTACTCAATCTGTAACCTATGCTAAGTAAGTCTAAGTATTGCACTTTAACAGGTAACCTTTAATGGCACGGAGCTTTATGGATAAAAATATTTAACTAAACCTGCAATGACGTTGTATCCAAATACATATACAGTCATTAAAAATGGAGTCAGTCCCCCTTTTGCAGCTATAACATCTTCCACTCTTCTTGGAAGGCTGTCCAAAAGATTTGGAATTTGGGCCCATTTATCCTGTAGAGCATTTATGAGGCCAGGCACTGATGTTGGACAGAAAGGCCTGCCTCGCAATCTCCGTTCCAGTTCATCCCAAAGGTCCTCGATGGGGTTGAGATCAGGGCTCTGTGTTCGGGCCAGTCAAGTTCTTTCACACCGAACTAATCAAACCATGTCTTATAGTACTTGCTTTGAGCACTGAGGCTCAGTTATGTTGTAATAGAAAAGGGCCTTCACCAAAGTGTTCCAAAAAGTCGGAAGCATTGCATTGTCCAAGATGTCTTGGTAAGCTGAAGCATTAAGGTTGCCCCTCACTGGGGATAAGAGACCTGACTGAAACACCTGAATTCAATAATTAACAGGTTTGAACAAATACTTTTGTCCATATAACGTATAATGTGTCATTTATTAATAAGTTGGAATTTATATATGTTCATGTTGTCAACATGTTGTTATAAAGCACACATTACACTGTTGGTTATTTTCTTATACCAGAACATTTTAAAATGCTATTACCTTATAATTACCCCACTAAGCAGTAACCTTTTTAACTTGCCTTTTAGCAGCAACACACGCCCTAGAAACAACTCATTTCTGTGTCTCTGATGAACAGCTCTCAGTCGCAGTATAAGCCTCATTTGGGTTGTACTTGAGATTGCCTTAAGATATTAGAACATATGTATAGTGTCAGTAGTTATAGAAACTTTTTTAAGCAACAAGATACGATATTAACTTTAATTTGTTTTAAAAGGGAGTGTAGTGGAATTCAGTAGACTTTCTGAACTGTTGTTAGCTTATACAATTATACGAGTTGAGAGAGTGGGTTTGATCGACTGGAAAGCAGTGTGTAAAACCTGACAGACGGAACACTGATGCATTTATTTTGGGACTGTAAGAAAATTAAACTTTTTCGGTATGAGGTATATGAAATGGTTCAGAAAATACTGGCTAGAAAATTCACTTGGTCTGCAAATATATATTTGTTATACTGTTTCTTCCTTACACATGACTTAAAGAACAAACCTGAACTACTCCAGTGGATATGGGCCCCTTCGTAGGATTTACTCAAACAATCAAAACTACAAGTCCTGATTTACATACAATGTATTATTAGAAGAAGTTCGCACTGTATTTTTTTAAACATTTTTTTCTTTCTCTTTCTTTTCCATATTGACTGTCTTGCCCTTCTCCATGGTCACAGTTTCATCAATAAATGTTATTAAATTCTTTTAATCTCTCTTCCTGGCTATATTTAAAAGTAATAAAAAGCAAGACATTAATTTGTCATAACATTTTAAGGAGAAAAAAAAATCTCATAATAATATGACAATAGTGCAAATAAACAAATATATTACTTTCCAGATACAGAAGTAAAAGAAGAAGAAGAAGAAAATTTTACACAAACTTATTAAAAAAAAATCTTTTTTTTTAAAAGTCCACCTTTTACGCTATTGACTGATGCATCTGTGTCATAACAGCTGTAACACACAATATATTATGACATATTGCCACGCCATTAGGATTAACTTCCCATTATAAGTTAAATATGACATAATGCCTTAAACCATATTCCTACGATGATTTTTCTAATAGCTAGTTCCCAAACTGTATTAGTTCCCAAACAATGCATTACAAAGAACAAAGAGTCATAAAGCACAAAAGACAAATAAGGCACAGAAGACACATAACCCTATGTTCACACTGTCTTTTGTGTGGTGTGGAGCGAGTGCTGCTTTTCACCACTGAGCGTGTACTCTCCACCCAGCTCCGATTAGAAAGCGTAAAATTGTAGCCTACAGCTTTGTATATATTGCATTTGACTTTAACTGAATTGTAATATACCCAGGGGTATATACCCCGCCTAGTGCCCCGAGTCCCCTGGGATAGGCTCCAGTATATGTGGTATAGAAAATAAGTAAGTCAGTGGATTGTGATATTTTAATAAAGAAAAAACAAGTGTGAAAATCTGATGTTTTTTTTAAAACCTTCTCAAAGATTTTAAATGAGAAATTGCATATGACAGGATATTATAAAAAAAAAAAACAGTTTAACATTTTTATATTGCTTTTTTTTCAAGTCAAGCAGTGCATAGAAACTGTCATAATAAGTAACTAAAGGTGTAAAAAGGAGAAATGAGAAAGGCAAACATTTGTCGCTTTACCGCAACATATCTAACTTGCATAAAGTTAAGAAACTCAGCTAACATGTTGTGTTCCTGCTCTGTCTCTTATCATTGAAATTGTAGTTCTGTGCCACATGTAATAAAAAAATATCTTAGCACAAAATGCCCACATCATGTGTATGAATGTCCTGATATGATGCATGTGCGGTTGAAATGAAGGATATGTATATGTGATAGAAGAGTCCAGGTCCTGGGTGTGTGACTGTGTGTGTATGTCCATGAAATAGAGATAAAAGAAATTATGCATCAGGGGTCCAGTTAGTAATTTTGCATTAGGTCACACTAATATAAAGTTATACTCTTATAACCTTTTTTTTTTTTTAAGTAAGGATCATGACTTATTTTTCTGCACTAAAACTGTGTCATGTCCATGCTTCTTTTAATACGAAAAATATATACAATATATTATAAAACTAGAAGTAAATAGACACTCATAGTCTCATGATAAAATGTTTGCACTAACATATGTTAGCATTATTAATTCTCTCCATACCACTTATCCTGTACAGGATCACTGAACGCCTCTAGCCTTTCCCAGGAGACCTTAAGTATGAGACCGGGTACGCACACACATACAATCACACACTCATTCAGACATTACAGGAATGTGTGGCACTATTATGACTACTATTTACATTATACTGTGGCGGACTACTGTGACGGGGTGGCTCAAATGGTTAAGGGTTAAGACTTTGGGTGATTGATCTTAAGGTCAGGGGTTCAAGCCCCAGCACAGGCAAGTTGCCACTGTTGAACCCTTGAGCAAGGCCCTTACCCCCTATCTGCTCCAGGGATGCTGTATCCTGACTAACCCTGCCTTCTGACCCCCTCCAAGTGCTGGACTAAAAAGGTTCAGAAGTGGCAGAAAGATTCCTGATTAGCTCAATAACAACCATAAATCATCATCTTTATTATGAATGCCACCTGCACTTCAGATCTCAGCTCTCAGGACACTATATAAGGCACAATGTACGAGGGGCACACTCTGGAGAGGTTGCCAAGCCATTGAAGTTGAATATAGAAAAACAGTGGAATCTTGGCCCTACTTTTTTGCCTTAAAAATTGCAATTTTGCAAGAAATTTGCCTGGCATACGAAGAATTCTTGTCATAAGAACAAACAAAATCGAACAGAACACTGGGTAAGATGGCATGTGTCCGGGAGCCATTTAAAACTTGTTTTTCGTCAGTGGAAAGTCAAGCGAGTTCATGAATTTATTTATTTATTTGTAGGTTTTTTTATGCAAGAAGAAAAGGGAGCCACTTTCAGTGGAAATTAGGAAAGAAATCATCGCTAAAAAAGCAGCCGGTGCCAAGAGGAATCATAAATTAAGGGTTAAGTCAGGTTTAATGTCTGTTTATTTCATATTCTCTTCATTTATATGTCTTGATTGTTTTTATGTGCAAAAATATGATTATCGTGTTGGAAGTATTGGTAATATCTTGGCTGGAACGGATTATCTGCATTTACATTATTATTTCCTGTGGGGAAAACACGGTTCACATTACGAAATTTCGCTTTAAGAACTTGTATACAAATACTTAATACAAACACAGTATATAAATACTACATTTTTTGGAAAATCAGCATTAGAACCTTTAAATGTATTATTATTATTATTATTATTATTATTATGTTCTATTCATCTCCTAATCTTCAGGAAGTCTTCCTTCTTCTGATATGTGAACAATCACCACCATGGAAGGTCGATGCAAATATGAGTTCTGTGTATGTATATACTGTATATGTGAGTGTCTGTCTGACGTCACGTGGTGACTTCCAGTGACCTTTTTTGGAGCATGCGTTAACTACATTTCCCCTGAAAGGACTTGGCACATGATGTTCTCCTGTACCTATCTATACAACAGCACAGTAAAGATCCTGTCCAAGTCCAGTAGAGTAGTCTGACAAGTGTAGTCGAAAAATACATGAGGAACACGTAATGTTTTTTTTTTTTATTTTATTTTGTGTATATTATAAACTGAAAAAAATAAAAATAAACGAGAGAAACTGGAGTGACTGGGCTCCTCCTTCCTTCCTTCGGTGAGAGAGAGAGAGCGCGAGCGAGCGAGAGAGGGGAGAGCTGGCTGATTTAGGCTCTACGTCAGAGGGACGATGGTGGCAGGCTGGTAAAGATGGCCGCTCTCTCTGAGGACGGGAGATACGGATTGAATTGCGGCCGCAATGCCGACAGAATCACCGTTTTGCACGTGAAGCTTACCGAGACCGCCATACGCGCGCTCGAGAATTACCAGAATTGTAAGGTAAGAGCGGGTGAGCCGAGACAGGGACACTGCCCCCTCTTTCAGTCCTCCAGAGCTGGGTGAAGAGACAGCAGTGCCACGCATTCTCCTAATGCTCGCCTAAGGAAGGGGGAGAAAACGCAGTTAGGTGTTAAGTGCTCAGGTCGAAAAAACAAACACAAAACAACCTTTTTTACACTATAATGTGGCATTTATTTTTTTAAAAGAAGTGGAGTTAAATATATATTAGATTTTTGGATTTGTTTTAAAAAAAAGAATACTCAAGTTAACTTAAAAAAAAGCCTAAATGTAGGCTAGTGCCAGCTCTGCAATGCAATCCTCATCCAGTCTTAGCAAACAACCAGTTCTTACAATAATGTTCATTTCTAAACAAGCGGTTTATTTGTTTTAACATTTATAATATCGTCATCATTATATATTTCTTTGTAATTTGTCACAGTTGTCAGAGACACACAATGAGTTGTACAAACTTTGTCCCACTGTTGTGTATCTGTAATACTGTAAGCTCCCCTGCTAAGGGCTCATAAAATTATATAATGTTACACGACTTGGCACCTGGATCAGGAAATCACTTAATTATCTTTTAATCAGATACTGTAATGTTTTATGTTTATTTTTTTGTAGTATTTCACAACACCAAGTTGTTACAGCTAAACATGTCTGGGCAGCTAGTTAGCCTAAGTTAGACGACTGGTCGACTTTGAATAGGTTGAGGCATTTAATCTAATGTTACAGCCGTGACAGTGTTGGACACACTATCAGCCTTTAGTCATGTCGTGAAAAACGAGAAATGGGACATTTTCAAGACATTTATATTCGTTTTTTTTGCGTGTATCCGTTAACGGCAAATTTTCAAATATCCATGCTAGCTTGGAAGCTAACTGCTAAAGGTAGTAAGAACCCCCCAAACTGGATTCCTGTTTAAATATACATGAGCTCTGCATAGGGTTTAGGGTTTTAAATAACTATTACTTCAAACTATATAAGGTGTTTTTCTGTTATTATTTTATTTTTAGAAAAATAAATACGATAATTAAAAAAAGCTGACGTTTAGCTTGCTAAAGAAAGCAGTGGTTAGCTAACAAGGAGAAAGGGAGAAAAAGACAGGAAATACAACACTAAGCGATGTTCGTATTACTAGTATTGCTAGTATTTTAATAATAGTATAAGTCTGTATTGAGAAATATTATTCATTATTAATATATTACATTTAATGCTAGGTTGCTAGGTAGCCCTCGTTTTGTTCGACATGACGATAACACTTTTGCTAGCAGGGCTAGCCAGGTAATACTGTCCTGAGGTAACTAGCTAAGAGGATTAATTCACAAACCGTCGTGATTTCTAGCTAGTTATAAGTTGTAGCCTCGGTTATTTTAAACAAACAAACATTTTAGTGTGTTTGTTGGTCTTTGTGTAGAGTTATCGGTTTATCAGCGAGCTAGTTAGCTAATAAACTGACTATCCTAATTTACTAGCTGCGAATATTTTAAACAACTAGCTTGACAGCTAAACTAGTACCAATATTTTTGTCAGCCCCTCAGTACTGTAGGGAACACACAAAAACAGAATTAATGACATGCTTGTGAATAATACACACATTTGATAAGTTTTGTCTGCTTATGACCGCAATAAACTAACCAGTCACGTACTAATTAATTTGAATCCTTCTGAAAGTTTCTGTAGCTATATGAGAGAGAGAGAGGAGAATGGCTTGTCATGAGCAGATGGAGAGAAATGAGCTCCATGGCCTCATGAACACTTACATTGTCTGTCTTTTTTTTTTTTTTTTTTAGCTCTAGTCTACACAGAGTCAAAGTGCTTACGAGGCAGTCTTTGAGTTAAAGCCACAGCAGGCCTACAGCACTCAGTGCACTATTCAACATGCACCCAGTCAAAAAAAAGAGAGAAAAAGCACCTGAAGCGTGTCCTCTTTCAGTACTGTTTATGTGCTGCTCACTTCATGTAAGGATTTCGGATACTGTAGGAAAGACGGTGATTGTCTGAAGCAAGGTTATTCGAGTCAAATTTATGAAGGGTTAATTGCACGAAAAGGTCTTTGCATATAAAAAAAAAAAAAAATCAAAGGATACGAAGTTGAGGTGGTTGCACGGAAGCAACAGATAACGCTTAATCGTTAATTCTTTAACCACTCACGGATATAAGTAAGAAACACGAATGTGAAGTGATTTTGTTTCACGTCTTGCAAGTTTTTTTTCTCCTCTGTTTGACAAACCATGTTAATGATATATATGTAATTAAAGGGAGTCTGGGAAGACGTTTCTCTCTATTTTTAGTTACCATCAGGTGAATAATGTGAACGAATCCGTACATTTTAACTGAGTTAGGCTCTGCTCTCAAAGCCACAATTATTATTATTTTTTTCTTGAATAGAGCGGAACCTCTGCATACAAATGTCCCATCTTGCGTATCTTTGCCTTAATAATTAAAATTTTGCAAGAAATTTGCATCGGTAAGCAAACCAATTTCGGCATACAGAAAACGAACCAAATCCAAAACCTAAACTGGTTTGCGTCAGCGGAAAGTCAAGTGAAGCGAGTTTTCGATTTTTACGATTTCCTTTTCAGTCAGCGAAAGCTGTTTCGAAAGAGTCGACCTACTATAGCAACATCGCCGTCGGTGTGCAATCAAAAGATACATGTTTGTTTGTTTTTTGTGTGTGATTTTTTTTTTTTATGTATTTATTTATTTTTGGTGGCTAGAACATATGCATTTAGGTTATTTTTTTAATAATTTACTTAAAATATTGTAAACATTTTTGCTTTAAGAACTCTCCTGCAGAATTAATTGAATAGGTACAAAATTCCGCTGTACATGGATTTTAAAAAAGCGACAGTCATTTTGCTTTACTAATGTGCACAGTTTAATCTGCCCAAAGGATTTCTTTGCTCGGATCAAAAGAGTTGACGTCCAAACCGACCCGTCTTTCTCTAGATCACAACCTCTGACCTAGCATTTGGCCCACCATGTTTTAACATTTTCGACTGTTTGGTTGACAGCTTTCCATCAGGGCATGTCGTCAGACTGCATACTCTCGCTACCTCTGGTTTGCTGAAGCTTGCTTACGTTTATAGCGGGGATTCAGGTTTCAGCACAAAATATGGCGAGCACAAAATGTCAAGCATCTGTAGAGATAAGCCTTCTTCGTTACGTTGTTTCTGCATCACCAGACGTCGGACATCGTACCTCAACCATAGGTGTTGTATACGTGTTTGGATGATATAAAACATAAGGGTTAAATAAATTTTTATGAGCAGCCATATAGTAGTAGATGGAATGACTACTTTGGGTAATTCCATGACTGTACAGGCAGCAGTTTTGGTTTGATAACGAGAGGGGGGGAACAAATCTACATCCTTATGACTTATCAAACAGAAGCAATCTTCAATTGGTATCCAAGTTTAAATAAAATATGATGTGCTGTATACAGTAGTTTTATATGTTTTTTTATGATTTAGCTAGCTTGCATTGTGTCCTATAGTTTGTGAAAGTGTCACTTTTTAGTTCTAGTTTATACTCTCTCCCATATGTTGCATAAAAAAAAGCAGATTTATGAGACTTATCTATTGTTTACAGGTGCATGTTGGGGCACCTGTGTCATCTTCTCGCTTGCTTCCCATGAAGAACATGCGTTAATGATTGGCAGTCTTTTTTTTTTTTTTTTTTTTTAATCTCTCTGGAGGTGAGCCAGGACCAGCTGTAGCTGCAGGCGAACAGAGAAAAGAACGCTGAATCGAGCCTGCGGCTGCTCATGTCAAGCGCTCAGATCGTTTTCTGGTTGATTTCGAGCTGCAGGAATTTATTTATTGTATAATCGCCCTAGCTTATCTTGCTTGGTTAAGCAGGGTGCAGGGTTAATGCTGAGCGTGCAGTCCTGCAGACCTGTCGCGCTCTCTCTCTCTCTCTCTCTCTCTCGCTCATTCGCTCGCTCACTGTCCTATCATCCTGGCTTGTACATGGTGATTTAGCAGTTATAGGAGAACCGTCTGGGCCTGGTTCTCCCTGCTGCTCTGTAACGTGAGCAGCTCTGCGCTGATATGTGCAGTAAGACCGAGCTCTGAGGTTAAGGGAATGTGAAACCGATCTGGTCGTACAAGCCTCTGCAAAAGCACCCTACTGTTATTTGAATATAACCTAACGCTGGTGGTGGTGAGGATTGTTGCGAAATCATTGTGGGTTTAGAGTAGTGTGTTGTCATTGTTGTAGCACTGACATCTCCTACCCCCTTCCTCAACACTTTTTATTTATTTTTTTATTTTTTTCTTTTGTGGTAAACATTTAAACTTTGACATCATTTAAAGGTTATTTTCGGCTTGGCTTGTTTTTCTACATGCACAGTGGGTTAGTTTGTGTCTGTAACAATCTGTTATGTTATATGTACTATTTTGTTTGTTTTTTTTCCCTGAATGATATAAAACTTTCCTATTTATACCTGACCAAATATTTACTTGAGTTAGGAGTCATTTGGTGCAAAAACTACTCAAGCAGTGTTTGACAGGAACAGATTTGCATTTGAGAATACACAGGAATGACGATATTCAACTTCCAGTGTAAATAAATAAAACAAACGTATGCACGTACATGCTTTTAAATATTAAGCGTAAACATTACCGTTGTCCTGTTCGCATAAACATTTAACTAAAGAGGCACTGAAATAGAAATAAGAGGTTTTTTTTTTCCCCCCTCTTGAGCAAGCAGTAAAACCGGAACATGACTGCATATCTAAAAAGCAGAGAAAATAGTCAAAAGTAGTGACGAGTTAAAAGGCTTCACCAGTTGTTATTTTCTGGCCATTAGTTTTAGGATCTTAAAGTCCACATGCTGGCACTTTACAGGACATTTCAGAGTATGTTAGTCACTGGATTGAAAAGTTGTTCAACTTCTAAAAATGAGTTTTGTTCGACGTGGTTGTTGGTGAGTTAATCACATGATCTTATGGGTGTGTTGTGGTCAAAAGGTCGTTGTTTACGGCCATGTTTCGTGATGAAGTTTTTTAGACTGGATTTGACTGAATGCTAGGAGTCTACTCGAATGGAGCTACAATTTAACCTTAACCCCTAAACCAAGTCAAACCTGGTGATGAAATTTCTGGTGAATGAAAAAAAAAAAGGGAAAAAAAAGACACATTTATAGAAGACTTCGAGCACAGTATAGTGAGTTGGCTGCAGTAAAACATTTGAACTGTTCAAACTTTTTTTTTTTTTTTAAAGGAGGTCGAGTGTCTGTGAATAATCCCTGCACCCGCTTCAGTTGTTTCCATAAACATTCAGCATGTGGAACGCCTGAAGCTTGAAAAATGAAGGATAATTTGACGCCTACTTGCGGAAGAGACGTGTGTCCGTGGGAACTGTACAAACGATCTTATTTCCACATCCTCTGTCCTGACCTTGCTGGGGATTATAAAGAGAAATATAAGGTTTTTAAAAAATTTTTATTTTAACTCTCATATCTGTACAAATCAAAAATCCCAGTTTGACCCCAACACCCCCAGCACGTAATTGTACATGCTCTCAACATCACATGACCTGACCTAGTTCTGACATGTCACATTGGCTTGACCACACGGCTTCTTAGGAGTAGACGTGACATATTTTTGTCCCCCGTGGCGGATCATGTGGCCAGCTAAGGCTGGACGAAAAGGTCTCGAGCCACAGAATAAGTGCTAATAATCCTTGTTATTTTGTCAAGTCGAAGAATTCTTTTTTACACCCAGCCCATTCAAAACCGTGCCTGTTCGCTATGCAGTCTATAGTGAAACACTGGAAAGCTCCGGCTCCAAACGGACCTCCTGAACTCACTGACTCCTTCGATCTGCTGACCACAAAAGTCTCCAGGTTTGAGTCAGGATTTATTTGAGTCAGAATTTTACTGACTCACAGGTTTACAGATCAGGTTCGGTATACGTGATTTCCAAAGGTTAAAAAAAGCACCAGCCGCAGAGGAGCCAGCTATTATTATTATTATTATTATGCTGTGTGGTTTTTAGGAATACACTGCATTTATGATCATAAATGAAATGCAAATAAAATTTGCCTGGTAGAAACTCCAGTTTACTAAAATAAGTTTTTTTTGTTGTTGTTATTGTACATTTCTGATTACGTTTGTCCTGTGTCCTGGGTTTTATCTAGAGGAACTTTGACCTGTGA
>JAOVVB010000002.1:23726394-23741244 GCA_028570985.1 Heterobranchus longifilis | reverse complement strand
CACACGTGGTCACCATGTTATAGTAAACAGTACACGCGTGCACGGATGTTGATTATACCAGTCGTGACGAGACGTGCACTAAGACCCAGCAGCCTTCGCCATGTATCTTTCCTCTACCTCCGCTTGTTTTTTTTGTCTGTCTATGAAGGGCCGGACTCTACTAACATCAGTGCGCGAGACCGAGTGTGTTCACTCCGCTTCGCGTTCAACTAAAGTTTTTTTTAAAATAATCAAATGTCTCCGCGTCGCGTGACACAACGAATCGATTATGAAATTCGTTGTTGCAGCCCTAAATATTTTTATGTAGCAATGTATAATTTTTTGCTCATAACAATAGAAATCTCAATGTGGACTTCCAGTAAAAGGCTCATAGACACATAGACACGCATCGTCGCGGGCTGCTGTCATTCGTCATCGTCACACTTTTCTTCTATCCGCTCCTCTTACTAAACCATTCCTGGGAATTTGACCAAACCTTTACACAAACATTTACTAGGAAGCATAGATGTGCACTAGTTATTTAATTTTCTATTTTTTAAGAAAATAAATTAACATTGTTAATTGCTAAACCTAAGCAAAGGAGCGAGGATCAAATCTGCTATCCGCAACTCTTCCTAAGCCATTTATGGAAATTAGACCAAATTTTCACAGTACTTTTTTCGGGAAACCGTGTTCACTAGTTAAATTTCTCATATATACCGTTCAATATTCTGTAACAGTCAGTGGTTTGGGAATGTGGCTAAATGCCACCCAATAAAAATCCAAATTCATACCAAATAACGCCACAAGGTGGCACTTCCTTTTCAATGTGGTAGACTACAGCTCAGGAGAGGTTTTGCTATGATGCCCCGCTGAACTTACTCTCCTCAGTATCGAGTGGTGCAGGGTGCGATTGCTAAACTAATGAATGTCATGAACATCATCATCCGTCGCTGTTTTTTCTTTTATTCACAATTTTCCTAAACCATTCATGGGGAATTTCACCAAACCTTTACAGAATCTTTATGAGGAAGCATAGATGTGCACTACCCATTTCATTTAGTAGAGGTCTTCCTTGGAAGAAATACATTTTGATGTAGAAATACAAATGATGTAGCATTTGTTAATAATTTTTATGTATACCTTTTGAGTTGATGAATAAATATTGGCAGACATCCTCTTTTTAAATAATTAATCATCTGTGCTATCATTTGTTGTGAGTATAGATAAGTACTTTTAAGAACAAAATGGTACATTTAACAGTTAAACGTCACAGTTAAAAGCACAATTGCAGTCCGTATAAATTAGTTAATTTATTTCTAAGCAAATCGTGTAATAAGTTTGCCACACCCCACAGCACTCACGAGACAGGTCTAACAAAGGAACTTTTCAAAATCAGATTATTTGGAACAGCTGGCGAAACTGGTTTAGAAGCAGTTGCTCAGGAATTAAAAAAGAAATTATTAAGAATTACTTAAGGCCTGTTGCTTGTGGTTCTGCGTATTTCTGTTCCACGTTTGCCGTATCTATTGTCTCAACCTGGTGCTGTAATGTGACATAAGAATATACCATTTAACATTAGAATATATTTATCTGGCTTCTATTAACAAATAGAGCAAATAATGTCACAAATGATCATATTGGCAAACTTAAATTTCAGGACTACGCATATACTTGTAATACATTGCAGCCTTTTAAATAGTTAAATAATAGTTAAATAATTGCACGCTTCCGTATAGCAATTAAGATTTTTTTTGTGGTTAATGGTGCAGCTCTAATCACGAGCCCTCGCGCCATCACGTCACTGTCACATTTCGCTGCCTGACATCAGAAAAGGAGTTGCAGATTGAAACTTTAGTTTTATAATGTATCTGGCAGCATCTAATACATATATGAGGTTTTAATCCAATCCTCTAAAGTAGTTCCTCTGAGCAGTAACGAGCGCGGAGGATAATTCCCCACTTAATCTGCACAAACGGATTATCTTCCATTAATTCAGTAAGCATCAAATGGAATTTTCTTTAAAGGTTTATATTAAAAACAAAATGTCCCAAAGCTCTATAGCCCGGGTCGAATGCAAAGAACAGTGACACTGACTTTCCGCTGGAGGAGGAGAATGATTATAAACTGATAATGTTTGCTGATGGTTAATGTTATCCATGTGTGACACGAGTAGTGTGTTTGAGATCTGAGACATGGCTCCCATTCCTTAACAGCCCTCAACTTCTACTGGTGTGTGATTCAAAAACGTGGTCCTGCAAAAACTACAAAAAGATTGAAGGATTTATTCTAATGCAGCTGTTTTTTTATTTTATTTTATTCTATTGTAATGTTTAATTTATTAATAAACAACACATCACATGTTTTACAATTAAAAAAAAGATTTAATGGTTTGGAGCATCCAAGAGTCTAAACCTTTCTTGTTCTCGCATGTTATAGAAACGATGAACAGGCATTCCTTCCCCTCACTCATTCAATCCCTCACTCTCTCTGAGACACACACACACACAATCTCTCATACTTCCCTTCTCACGCTCTCTCACTCATGCTCACTCACCCTCTCACTCTCTCTTACTCACTCGCTCACTCCACCCTTTCACTCTTGCACTGTCATTCTCACTCATTCACTTGCCCTCTCTCTTACACTCACTTTTCCCCTTGCTCTTCCCCTCTCTCTCTCTCTCTCTTTCGCCCTTATACTCATACTCTCTTACTCTCTATCTCTTGCTCTTTTTCAAAAAAATTGAATGCAGCTTATTTGACCAAGAAACCAAAAAGCACAAACTCCTTCGTCCTAAAGACTTACCTGTGGATTTCCTGATACTCAAGACATCATCCATTAAATACTATATAAATGTAAATGTGAATTTACATGTTAGATAAAATATTCTAACAAAAAAAAAAATCATGAATCCAAAGTTATTTGTTTTAGTTTGTTAAACAACATAATTTTTTTAAATACACGTTGAAGTCTCAGATCACTGTCTCTCTGGCGCGCTTGCCATATAAGTCCATGAGATTTGTCCACTCAGTCATGTTACTGTTACTGTACGAGCCGTGCTGTTGTACAGACAAATCAGGACACAGTGAAAGTGATTCAGGTTCATTTCTTAAAATGATACAAACATGTTCTGTTTTGTTTTGTTTTTCTATACAGGGGTCTCTGCTTGGATCACCGTCAACTTTTTATTAGGTGAGAAAATGCAGTTTCTTCCATTTATAATACAAAATCCAAATGCATGTACATAATAACTGAATATTCAATTTTATCATAACATTGATTTTATATGTTTGTGAATGTGTACGTAGTTTAACGGATCTCAGATCCATGAATGAGTAATGACTGTAACTTCTCTGACATTGTTATTAGATGCTGTGGCCTTTCTTTCTTTCTTCCTTTTTTCTTAACCACACCTTTACAGGTTAAAAAAAAATCTTTTGAAAGACATGAAGAGTTAAAATGTTATGCATTTCAGCGGCTCTTCCTATTAACAGACATAATGTTTAAACTTAGGAAGTTAATTTTGAAGAAGGTGAAGTGATGCCACCATCGCTCTGTCAATCTCTCTTTCTTTCTAACATGATCAGATTTTTATTAAGTTTCTTTTTCTCCCTATACCTTTGTTTATTTGTGTATGTATACTGACTCGACCTGTTTTCCCCCATATAACTTACCTTGCCGTTCTTTATGCTTTGTGCCTTCCTCTTTCTCTTTCTCTCTCTCTCTCTCTCTCTCTCTCTCTCTCAGGTGGTCTTCAAGGGTCTGAAGTTCCCACAGTGGGCATGCTGGATCTGGGAGGTGGCTCGACCCAGATCACTTTCTCGCCACAGGACGAGGTTAGAGACACGCACAGGCACACACTTACACAGTGGTACAGTAATACCTCATAATGAATCAGTGTCTAACTCCACAAGCTATCATGACGACCCCGTCTTCTGCAATCTGCAAATGCACTGCTAATCCCACAGGCCTGCTGATAAGAGATACAGTAGAGAGTGAGAGATGGAGAGAGAGAGAAAGCAGCAAGTATAGGGGGACTGAGGACTAATTTTTCCTGTCATTTGATGAGTCTCATCCGTGTAACAGCTTTATAAGTGAAATTGGTTTCGTGGCTTATAAATGTAGTATATTTTTATTCAGACATGGTTGTCATTTATGTGACTTAATGCAAATTAATCGACAGTTTTCTAAAGGTTTCAGTCCAAATTCATATCAGCAGGAGCAAGCATAGACACAGTAGTTAGACCCCAAAAAATTCACATACATCCTGCGCTACATCTGTAGTTGTACATAGACTTGTATACTGGATAGATTAGTTCCTGTATTTTCCACCTGGGATTTGAATGTCTTTATTATAATATCAATCTTTCCTGTCTTTCATGTCACGGTTTCTCTTAGAAAACCATCCAGACCTCGCCAATCGACTACGTGACGTCGTTTCAGATGTTCAACACGAGCCGAACCCTCTATTCGCACAGGTAAAGTGGGCGTGGCTTGGAGCTGGAGGGTGCAAACATTTAATTCTTACAGTTTTAATCTTACACACCTGTTGAAGTGAGATATTTAGGACACGGTTGTACAGTATGTCCCACTCATGATAACAACGTAAGCATTTAAGCCCTTTAATTTAGAGTTTAAGAAGAACCTTAGAGTGCTAGATTACTCGTTTAATTGATGCACTACATCTATTCCAGACGATTGGGATGAACAGTACGCCTGCTGATGTTAGCCTTAAAATAATATGTTTAGTTTTGTATATTGTTGTAGAGATAATATTTAATGAATACATGATGATGATGATGATGATTTTCTTGGCTGATATTTTTGTTAAACTTATTTCCTGATTGATTTGCTCCCTCTGTCTCTCTCGCTGTAGCTACCTGGGACTTGGTTTAATGTCTGCCAGACTGGCAGTGTTGGGAGGGGTTGAAGGACAGCCTGGTATGTGCTTTTACAATCTCTACTCATCTTTGGCATTTAAAGACCTCATCCCCCTCCTCCAATAAATAAGCCATTATCTAATCCCTTAACACCAAAGATTAATTTCTTGGAGGCCCAGCTGTTGCACCAATTTAGCACGGGCTCAACACGATGCCACAGTTCACCGCTGGGATTAGTGTTTTATACACTTCAACTTAAATATATATATATATTTTTTGTCACTGATGTTATGTAACACTGTCCTGGTTCTATTAGTTCTATGTATTTTCTTATCCATAAAATTATAGTATTTTTTATATATATAGAGTCAGCCAAAAAAAAATAAAAACACACAGAAAAACGTATAAATATTTTAATTCTAAACTTTTTGCGATACGTCATACTCATACAAGCCTGTAAGCCTGTACATACAGTATATTGATATATGATAATATTATGTTAATAATATGATAATGTTATTAATATTATGTACATTTAATATACATCATAGAATTTTTCTTTTCCTGAAGTATGTATAATTTTTTGGCTGGCTCTATAGAATGACGTATGCTTTTTTTTTGCCCAGCACAACCTTAGGCAATTATGAAATTAATTTAATTTTAACCAACTATACAAACATGACTTAATTAAAAGTTGTTTAAAAAAGGTGGGGTTGCATGGGCAAAGAAAAACCATAGATTCATAAGATCACATGTTTTTATAGTTGTTTTTGATTGTTTTTGTCACATAATAATAATAATTATTATTATAATAACATTTTTGTGACGTCATTCTCATATTCTCGGAGCAGTAAAATTGACATGCTTTAACAGTAATGATAACTTTGGTTCGACATGACATGTTAGAAAACCCTAATGTGCAGTGTGATACAGTATCTGAAGTCTCCTCAGTCCACACACACCGGCAGGACCTCTGTATAAGCAGTTGTTTTTTTTATCGGTCCAGTGCCGTGTTCCCACATGGATCCACACTGCTTTAGTTTTAAGGATTAATCCTCCAGTGTGTTTTTTTTTCTTCTTTTTTTTTTTTAAGAGCAGTCCATTCACTGTGCGAAACTGTATTTCTCTACACCCTTTCTTATTTTTACGGCAGCTTGCTTCCACTGCATTTACTGCGTCTCAGTACACCGCTCTCACAGTAACACTCCTGTACCTGTTTATTCTAAAAAGGGTCTGCAAATACTTGTATAATTGAGCGGCCCGTCCAAGTATACTCTATGTGTGGGAAACGTGTGTGTGCGCGCGTATTACTTGGTAGTGTTATGATGATGTAATACTGTAATTGAAAATATTGCCCACTAGGTGGCAGAGTTAAGCAAGTTATCAATGCTGGATGTGTCTCATATCTGAGAGTCCTGTTTATGATGAGATTAAAACTGGTCACAGCTGATGTATAAATTTGAACCCATATGGAAAAGTTTAAACCGCGTGCCGATATTCACTCTCTCGGTGGTGGTTGATGCTGTCGTTTCTTTCAGTAGGGGGCGGTCAGGAGCTGGTGAGTCCATGTCTGGCTCCAGAGTACACCGGAGAGTGGGAGCATGCAGAGGTCACCTACACCCTAAAGGGCCAGAAAGCAGGTATGCCGTAGTGATCCTGTCTCATTTCAAACCTCCCCATGAGGGAGTTCTGTTCAGAACCAATTCAGTTCTGCCCCTGTCACAGTGGTGTAATTTAACCCCATTTCTATGCATATTTACCTAATACAGGCCAGTTTCTACTTTTTTCCCATCACACCATCTCACAGCCTAGTGTTTCCAAGTCCAAACCCGTTCAACCCCATTCCATTATAAGCCCAGTCTTAATCCATGTGACCCTACTCCTTCAGGGCCCCAGTCCGAAATTTATCAAATTTTATTTTTTTTAGTGACCCTGTCCTGATTTGTGCTTCTGTAGTACCCTAGTCCCAATTAGCCGTGATTATCCCACCCATAGCCACTGAAGTAAGCAGTTCTTTGCTCTGACCCAGCAAGGTGTTGGTGCCGCCATGGAACCCAGTTTTTCTGTCCGGGGGCCAGTGCTTTGGCTGTCCGAAAAACAAAGAGCTGATTCAAAATTGGTTACCGGCTCTAAACTAGCTCCAGAACTGCCTTGGTGTATAAGGGGCTTCCCTAAATGATTTAATGTTTTAATTTCAGTTCACTCTGCCTCACTGATTCAGTGGTCCAGTCCCAAATCACTATGTCTTGCTCACTCAGTGATGTAGTTTCAGTTTACACAATAACCCTATCCCACTTCACTATACCTCCCTTCCTAAGTGGAACAGTAGCTCTTGCTGGGTCCAGGTTCATAAACCCAGAGACAATTTTAAATGTAGTTGGGCGGAATGATAAGCGGGCCCAAGCACCCTGCGTTATTGCCACCTGGGCGCACCAGAAATACAGGGAGGGGGTGGCATACCAATACCATTATGACATATAATTCCCACTTTTTCTAAAATTATGTCTAGAATTAAAAAAAAAATTATAACACTATGATGTCACTCAATGTGATGTCACTCAATAAAATCACACAGAAAGTTATTAACCACTTTTTGGCATGATTTTAAGGCGTCGTCATGGCTGACCTGTTTGAAATCCCATTGTAATTTTGCATCCTCAATGTATTGAGACCACATAGGCCTGGTTTGGTGGCGATCATATAAATCCCCTAGGAGGAGTACATCAAAATCTATTGGGTGCGTTGTGCAAACAACCCAAAATATTTGACTTCCTGTTGAGTTGAGCCCATGACATGCGAAAGTTGTTCAGCTCAGTGAGCTGTAAATGTGTACCAGCTTTCGTGTGCATATGTGCAAGTATTTGAGCTACAGTATGCAGCAAAATGTGCCGGGCCCTGTGCCGACCCTGTGCCACGCCCGGGGCCTAGACTCTCAGCAATCCTAATGGCCGCAGATACCAAACTGTCTGCTGTTTTTTGATGCTTTTTGAGCACGTTAAGACCCCCAAAAAGCCCCGGATGTTGAAAAGAAAAAAATAGGGCCCTCGCACACAGATGTCATAGTGCTTGGGCCCCAATTTAGCCTTGCCTCACTGTTCTGATGGTCAAGTCCCAATTGAGGACATGTTCATGCTTCATAATCACTTTCAAATCTTTAAATTCCATAATTGAGAAACTGAGAATGATGTAAAGTTTCGTTGTGTTTGTCCATATACTAATCTATTCCACAACATTAAACACCAGTGTGTCTGTGCCTCCGTGATGCCGTGTTATAGAATCCCAGGTCATTTTTTGGTAAGCATGGTTTGCGATCCAGTCGTTGTTTATCTGTGCGTTTCAGGAGAGCCCATCTACGAGTCATGCTTGAGCAAAGTAGAGAAGATGATCTACAAAAGGGTACAGAAAGCAGAAGAGGTGAAAGATATGGAGTTCTATGCGTTCTCTTATTACTACGACCGTGCTGTGGACCTGGGCCTCGTCGGTACGCGCTGTACTATACATCTTAGAATAGCTGATTTTATTCTCATCTCTCTTAGTCTCACTGCATTTCTAACACACTGGTCTCTTTGGGTTAGATGAGAAGAAGGGAGGCTCACTTCGAGTAAGCAACTATGTGGATGGTGCCAAATCAGGTAAGATGAACTGGTTATTCTGTCTAAATCTTACTACGTACAGGATTTTAATAATTCATTTTAGTTTTCACATTACATTAGATTAACTAAGAACTCTTAGTAGAAAATACAGATTTCTGTGTTACATATACAGAAGCATATAATGCAGTAACAGTGGTATACTGAAGCATCATTTGTTCATTAATAAGATTAGAAAGAACCTGAAAAGGAGAAAACGAGTGGGGTATGACATCCATTTGCATATTGGAACCTGATTGGCTCTTACATTTTATGACATAACAAATATATTACTCATAGCTAAGTTTTATTTAAATGGTTTACTGGTTTAACCTGATTTAATAGGTGCTTAAACACAGACTTTGTAGTATTGCTGTAATATTTTGCTTACCGTCATTCTTCACCTTTACTTTTGTTTGGTCACTTTTATAACCTGTTAAAAAAAATACAAATAAAAAACTTCAGCCATCCAGACGATTAAAACAATGTGACTGGCAAGTGAACAGAGAAGGTGAAGATGTCGAATAAGTGGACTGTGTGCCTGAAAGTTTAATGTAAAGTGTGTGTTTAATTGAACTGTTTGTGTCCAACCTGCAGTGTGTAAGAACCTGGAAACCGGCGCAGGAGAAAACCCTTTCCTCTGTCTGGACCTCACCTACATCTCAGTGCTGCTGCAGGAGCTTGGCTTCCCCCTGGACAAGGAGTTGAAGGTACACACACACACACACACACACACACACACACACACACTCGCACACAGGAAGCAGAGAGGAAAGCACAGTAAAAGACAGACTGAAATAGGTGTAGGCCGAAAATGAGAGAGATTGAAAAAGAATGGCCGAAATACACAGAAATAGAGGAAGGGGAAGAGAGAGAGACAGACAGGAGAATGTGGAAGAGTGAGATGGATAGAAAGTAACGCAGGTAAAACAGAAAACAAAAGAAATGGAGAGATGGGGAGAGCTAGACAGAGAGGGCGAAACAGAAAAAGGGACGAAGTGAAATATAGACCGTAAGAAATAGCAGGCAGGCAGACAGAAAATGAGAGAGAAGGATAGACAGAGAGTGAGGTGGGTAGAAACGGAAAAAGAGAAAGGGAGAGATGGACAGAGTGAGGCAGACTAAAAAAGGGAAGAATGGAAAATGAGAGGCAGATGAACAGAACAGAAACAGAACATGAGAGAAAGTAATAGGAAGATAGAGAGAGGCAGACGGAAAATGAGAGAAAGGGATGGATAGAGTGAGGCAGACAAAAAAGATAAATGGAGAGATGGACACAGGCAGGCAGAAAAAAGGAAGAAAAGGAAATAGAGAGGCAGGTAGAAACGGAACATGAGAGGAAGAGAAAGATGGATTAAGAGACAGACAGAAAAAGAGAAAGGGAGCGATAGACAGAGGCAGATAGAAAAAGTGGAAGGGATAGATGGACAGAAAGGTAGGCAGACAAAAAATGAGAGAAAGGGATGGACAGAGAGAGGCAAGTAGAAAGAGAAAAAGAGAGAACTGGACAGACAGGCAGACAGTGAAAGAGAGGCAGGTAGAAACAGAACATGTGAGGAAGGAAAAGATGGATAGAGAGAGGTAGGTATAATCAGAACAGGAGAGACGGAGAGAATGTGCAGACTCCCCTGAACTTGCTGAGTGCATTATAATAACTTTCATATGACAATGATGATCGTCCCCCCCACACATTACCGTTATTATTTCCGTGTTTCAGCTGGCTAGAAAAATTAACGATGTGGAGACGAGCTGGGCTTTAGGAGCCACCTTCTACTACATGGAATCTCTCAGCAAACACTAACCAGGTCCAGCTTTCATGTTCAAGTGCCACAGACTCCAAGGTTACGAACCCTGATGACCTGAGAACAAATCAGACGCCTGACACGAAGAGCGCCGATGTAGGATCAGCTCGTTTAAACCTGTAAAGGAACAGCTGATCCCAGATCAGCACTCAGTGGGAATATGAACACCATGCCAACTTTGTTTACATGCACACAACAGCCGTTAACTGATGCTTTAAAAAAAAAAAAGTGTGGGGGGGGCATTTTATTTTTATGATGTAAAACACCCCTACATACAGTACACACCCTTTTTTTGTATGTTCTATTAATAATTTTTTTAAAGACACTGCAGATCTAAACGTGCCATCTTTAGACATTATTTTATTTTCTGCACTAATGCAGCTGCAGATGAGGTTTTATCTTTTTTTATTTTTTTTAAAACCTTTTCATGATACTGTTAATGCTCCTCATTGCCGCTTTTTTCCAAGTCGCTGCTTCCGGTTCATCCCTAAGCTCGGGTATTACTGTTCGTGTGGAATTTCCGTATCTGTTTTTTCCCCCATGTCCATATGAGTTTCCTCCAGGTTTCCTTGCTTTTTCTGACATTATAACAGTAGATGGAAAGCCTGTGCTAAATTGCCACACGTGTGAATGAGTGTGTGTCTGTGTACGTGTACGATGTTTAGCTCAGGATGTACTCTCGGCGCTTTTCCCTAAATATTCCTGGATTAAACTCCAGATCCACCAAAACTAATGACAGAAAATCTGGGAAAGATCCGGAAGGTCATAAATAAATTGTGTCTATGTGTACCGAAAGATCGGCGCACAAATCTGTGCACAAACCTAGCAGGTGATAAGTGTTTATGATTAGCATCATCACCAGTAAGTCCTATAAAATTCCATAAAAGTTCAGACCGTCAATGTCCAGTCGACAATTGAATTCATGATGGTTACTTGCATTATAAACGCCCACGACTGGCTATACGTCTTTGCACAAAATTATGTTGTACAAGGCAAGTCAAACCGGGACTCTTGATTGTGCAGAAGAGTTTAAAAACTCCTTTTATTTCTCTCTATAATCCCCTGCTACACTAATGCACTTATACCTGCGTAACCAAGAACTCTTTTACCAGCCCAAACATTTGGAAAGGGTTTGGAGCAGTGTCAGGACTGTACGGGGGATGTGATTTTTCAGTATTTAGGTCACCACAACAGTAAACCATACTGTTTCTGTAACATGCAGGTGGTGTTGGCGAATAATTTTGTGTACGGTTCCCACAGACAGACTCCACAAGTTGGAGACAAGTTATCAATAGTATCAGGTGTTCCACCTGCTGAATTTTCACGGGAACAACTGCAGTGGGCTCTGAGCCACTTCAGCCAAGATCATCTTTCATGGACGTACAGTCTTCTCTAAAACTAACTGCGGCCAAGAGTCACCAGTCCCGGTATGACTTGAACGCTCCGTGTAAATTAAATCTAAGATTACTTAAGATTATCTAAGCTTTATTTCAAGCATTACCTGTTCTTACACTACTGCCATACTGCATCCCGGTTCTTATTCTTTTTTTTTTTTCTTTTTTTTTTTTCCCTAGAAATAAATGTTTAAAGGAATCATTAAGGAGTATGTTTAATAATCATATGTTTGGTTTATGGTAATCTTTTATTCGGCAATATTCGCCACATCTTGAATGTATTCACAAGATTTTCTCTTGCTAAAATGTTTCGTGCATTGCTTACTCCAGTCCTTTTTCGCTACTTCCATTTCACATTGTGACTTTTGTCAGAGAGGACCTGACCTCAGGGAAGGCCTGACCTTTTTAAAGTAAGAGCTGGGTGAAAAACACAAGTTTTAAGCCTAAGCTTATTTTACGGTTAACGATCCACTATACAACCCGGGGTACAAATCTGAGCCCTAGTTTTAAAATCATGTTGCTGATTATAAGGTGATAACATGTGTACGAGATTGTGCTGCTTACATGATCATACCTTGGTCTCATCGACACTCAGACAAACATTAGATTATTGGTGTGCATGTAAACATAGTCACTGTTAAATGCACAAAAGGTGAGTAAAGCCAGACACACACACACAAACACACACAACCAACTCGGGACTACTACAAAAATGTTACCAAACAAATGTATTATTTGTATTACTGGAAATTTGCTCTCTGGGAAAGAAAAGTTTCTGTATCTTTGATTGTATTTGATATTATTTTCTACAGAATGTAAGATGAAATACCTCGTCTGTGTTGAATGTTCTCGATTTAATCAAGTATGAAACATGAGCCGCTTTACATTTGTACCATGATGAAGCATGCCATAATGTACTATTAAGGTGTTTTTGAAACATAAAGCTGAAAATGTAACTATATCTTTGTCTCTGTTTGTTCTTTTACAAGTTATTATAATGATTGTTTTTTTTTTTTCTTCCTCTGCATTTATTACTCCAGGATACAAAACAATACAAACACAGGAAATTGCGTTAGTGATGCATAAAGTTTTTACTTAGACAGATTGTTTATTAATTTAAAAACAGTTATGAAATTTTCATTTCATCCAGGGAAAAACCTTTTTGCAAAATTATTCAACCTGCTAGAATTTATCAAATTCTTCTCAATAACAAATAAAACATTCTTTATTGATCAGTATGTTTTTATAAACTCTTCTGAACTGTCATTTAAGAGACTGACAAAAAAAATGAGTGAAAATGAAGACTATGGAACAATTTTAAGTATAAAAAAGATTGATGCAGACGCTACCTCATTAATTCAAATTTATTTAATTAACACATTCCTATAGTAACATGACTCAAGTCGGTTCTTTATATAGTTGAGAGCTGATTCAGACACGTCACATCCATAACACCTTTCACACTTATTCTTTATACCGCTTTATCCTGTATACAGGGTCGCGTGGGGGTCTAGAGCCTATTCCAGGAGACTTGGGGTATGAGGCAGGGTACACCCTTGACATTGTGCCAATACATCATAGGGTACACACACACACACACACAAATGCTTATTCACACACTACGGGCAATTAGGAACTAATTGAGATTAGGCTCTTTGGCGTTCCCAAATTATAATACCCCAAATAATGTGTGAATGTTACCTACTACGGTTGTAAAATGGGAATAAATACAATGGTCACCATTGGCCTTCACGGCCCCGACTTGTTTCCTGGGTGGATGGATGAAATGCTGCGGTAAAGGCAACATATTTCCATGTTTATTACTGACAATACATAAACCTAACTCTCGTACACTGACTCTCACTCACTCATCGTCGTCTATACCGCTTTACCCTGTGTACAGGGTCGCAGGGAGCCTAGAGCCTATCTCAGGAGACTAAGGGCACAAGGCAAGGTACATCCTGGACAGGGGGCCAATACATCACAGGGCATACACACATACACACACTCACACTACGGACAATTTAGGGAACACCAACTAGCCTAATCTGCATGACTGTGGGAGGAAACCCACCAAGCACAGGGAGAACATGCAAACTCCATACAAACAGAGGCAGGAATCGAACCCGGACCCTGGTGGTGCAAGGCGATTGTGCTAACCACAGTGCTGCCGCCTTAGAACTTATCTCAGGCTAGGCTAATTAATCAGCTGAAACTAGACCAGTAAGCTAGTTGTCATAGTTGCACTGTGCACGCTTGCCCGGTTAACACAAAAGCCGCTTTAGCTAGCCGTTTATTTGTTTAAGAGAATTTAAATAAAAGTGTGACTTGAAATATTATCAGGCATGAAACACCCATGATGAGATTCAGGAAAAACAAAGCCATTTTGAGCTATTTTAATTTCTCTACTGGGTGCTGTAACAGGTGTAATGTGGACATTGGTGCAATAGAGGGCAGTGTTGAGTTAAAATGTTGTGGACTAGTTACATACAGATTTTTATTTTATTTTTATTTTTGGTCACTTCTCAAAAATTATTTGACAGACTTTGATACATTTTCTATAAATAAGAAAGTCATTTAAGAAATAAATTAAGCACTACACCGCACTACACTTTCTGAAAAAAAACGTGCACACTACCCTCTTCCATATCACTCTAGTGGTGTCTTTCACTTGGATGTGTGACTATAGAAATTATGTAAGTTACACATATGTAGTCACAACATGTTTAAATCCTTAAAAGTTAATTAAGAAGTGATCCAGATACAGTAGGTTCCCAAGGAACCCAAGATTATACAACTTAAAACTATACAACAGATTCACCCTTGATGGTTCCCCTTTAGGAAACAAGGAAAAGTAGGGTTTGATAATTTTTTTAATGTATATTAACATATGAGGAGTGTTCGAATCAGACTGGGACTTGTGAGGACATACCCGGTGAAACTTTCGAGTGGCGCAAACGTTTTAAAGAATGACGTAAATGAGGTCATCAGATCCCACCGCAGTCGTTCCCATGAACATTCAGTGAGTGGAATGCCTGATCATTGAAAATCGACAGATAAATTGTGTAAGAGAGGTACCTGTCTCTGGGAGCTGTACACACAATCATTTACCAACACCACTTGCACAAGTGGAGTTATTGCCACATCTCCTGTACCGTCCTGACC
>JAOVVB010000002.1:23691747-23708547 GCA_028570985.1 Heterobranchus longifilis | reverse complement strand
CTATGCGGAAAGATGGAAACCTAATCACGGCGCCAAATCTCGCGTATACCATGTAGGTGAGATAGGGGTATTGGTAGTTAACAGATTACGGGCCAAACTTCACTGAGTGATAGAATGATTATAAAGGTCTTGACTAAAACAACATGCATTAAGGAATCACAAAAGAGTTTTCATATTCTGTAATGGAAAACTACTCTAACCTAGTTACTTTTATCAAAAACTAACGCTGTAATGTAACTCATTACTTTTCAAAGACAGTAATTTTGTAATGTAATTAGTTACTTTAAAAAGTAACGTCCCACAACACTGTAGATAAGTGATGCTCAGTAAAAACTCAGCTTTCTTTTTAATTTAAAGTTGAAAAACTCTTGTGTTTGAAGTATTTGAAGCTGCTACTTTTTGCAAGTCTGTGTGTGTTTGGAGTGTTTAGATCATGTACTAGTGGGTGAGTAACGAGTGCAGTGTGTAATTTAGTTCTGTGTGTATTGAAGGCGTTTGATGTGTCCGTGTGCTATGACATATATATATATATATATATATATATATAGACTATATGAAGCTCTATAATGTATCGATTGTGTGTTTAGTTTTTCGAGGGTAAGGAGCTGCGCCTTAAGCAGGAGTATTTTGTAGTGGCCGCCACTCTACAGGACATCATCCGCCGCTTTAAATCCTCCAAGTTTGGCAGCAGAGACCAAGTGCGCACATCACTGTCGAACTTTGCAGATAAGGTAAAGAGACACTCCATGTTTAAATCTGTATTTTTGTATACATTTCATTATTAAAATGACCATATTTTTGCAAGCTTATTGGAAAACATATTTAATTTGCAAAATTGCTCTTTGAAGGATCTCAGCATTTTCTTTACACAACACATCTGTTTAACTTTTTTTCTGGTACAGCTATAGCTCCGCCCCTTGAGCCAGAACAGCTGCTCAGCTTTTCATTTTATGTTCGAGGTTCATGAGGCAGAGTTTTAATGTGTGTAGGGTGTTTGGTCGTCCTTACAGGCTATGAAAATGACAGACTGCTGCTTTAAATCCAAAAATAATCACAGCTTTTTTTTTATTTTTATTATTACCTCTTCCAGTTATTATAGCTAATGTTTATCCTTTGTGCCGTTATGATCTAAACAGCCTTCTTATCATTATTCCAAGTTAACTAGCTAATAAAATGTCCCTACAGTCACTCATATACACCCAAACCTTTTATCTAGTATATGGTCCTTCAGCCACGCCCACTTAGAAACACACCACCTTCTTTACCTGGGCTTAATGTCCAACCTGCAGAACTGGCGAAATCCATGCATTCGGTCCTTCAACATGCACATGAATACGTTTCCATCTTGATTTAAGGTGGCGATCCAGCTGAATGACACTCACCCTGCTCTGGCCATCCCTGAGCTCATGAGGATCCTCCTGGATGTGGAGAAGCTACGCTGGGAGAAGGTAAGGAGCACTTAATAAAAAATAGACTTGATGGAGGATAGAGATGTATCTTGTATGACTATAAGTGTGTGTGTGTGTGTGTGTGTGTGTGTAGGCATGGGAGATCACCACCAAGACGTGCGCGTACACGAACCACACGGTTCTCCCAGAAGCTTTGGAGCGCTGGCCCGTCTACATGTTTGAGAAACTTTTGCCCAGACACCTGGAGATCATCTATGAGATCAACCAGCGTCACCTGGACGTGAGTTTGCAGACTGGATACACTTTAGAAATATAAAGTTGGCCACAGTGTTTAAGAAAGAGGAAGTTTCATCAGCTCCATGAGCAAAGAGACCAACGATCGTACCGTGTATGAAATTAACCGCTTCTCCATTGTGCATTACCACATCACTCTTTCATCCTTTCTCCATCCATCCGCTGGTCGGTCGGTCGGTCGGTCTGTCTGTCTTTTCATCAGTTTGTCTTTATATCCCAGTTTCTATTTGTTTGTCCAACTGTCTGTCTGATCCTCCAGTGACTTGAATTATTATTTTATTTATTTATCCATCTGTTCATTAAATCATTTTGTTCAATTTTTGTCTCCATATGTTGCTGGACATCCACCCATCTTTGTCGTCTTGTTAGTCTACCAGTCAGTCCACCTACTCGTCTTCCTATTTCTGTCCACCTGCTTCTCACATTTTTTTTTTTTGTGTCCGCATATGTCTGTCTGTCTATCTTTGTCTCTATTCATTCATTTATCTGTCTGTCATTATGTCTGACAGTCCACTATCTGTCTTTCTTCGATCATCCATCTGGATGTCTTTCTGCCCTTCTGTCTGTCCGTCTTCCCATCTCTCTCGCTCTCTGTCTTTGTTTTTCTGTCTTACTGTCTAAACATTTTCCCATCTAGCTGTCAGACTATCAGTCTCTTTTCATTTCTGTCATCTATGGGACTCCTATCGATCTGTTCCTTCCTTTATCGAACCCTTCCCTGTTATTTTTTTTTTCCCCCCATCCATTCATCTGTCGTGTTTCTCGGCCCGTTGTTCTTTTCCTGCGTCAGTTTGTCTTGCTGTTTTTGATCATTCAACCTGTTCAGACTTCAGGCTCGTCCGTGTTTGATTCATCTTTTCTTTCCTTGATCTAAATGTAAAGTTTAAAATCTCTTCACCAGAGAGTCTCGGCGCTGTACCCGGGAGATACGGATCGCCTCCGCAGGATGTCCCTGATCGAGGAGGGCGATCCCAAGAGGATAAACATGGCTCACCTGTGCGTGGTCGGATCTCACGCCGTCAACGGCGTCGCTCGCATCCACTCGGAAATCGTCAAAACCACAGTGTGAGTAAAAACCGTATAAAACACTTATAAGACACCACCGAGTAGTAGGAACATAACTCTTAAGTGTTTTAAGTTTAATTTCATTTGTTTATTTTATTCTTCCTTGAAGTTTTAAAGACTTCTGCGACATCGAGCCGAAGAAGTTCCAGAACAAGACGAACGGCATCACCCCTCGCCGCTGGCTCCTGCTCTGTAACCCCGGCCTGGCTGAGGTCATCGCCGAGGTAAAGGTCACGTGACGCAGGGCTGTGTGGAGATTGGTGCAGATTTTCAAATCGATCCATCTATTTATTTATTTATTTATTTATTGGAATAACTGGAACTGAGTAAATAACCCTTGTGACATATTTCTGACCCTCTGCATTTAAAGGGTTAATTATTATCATAATTCTGTTCTAAATTTGATTGTTTAAAAAAAAAAAAAAAAAAAAAATCCTTCATCCTGGAATTCTTAAATAAGACATTCCATAAATGTTTGTTGTAAATAACTTGATACCCAATGTTAAGCTCTCCAGAGGCAATAAAAGGACAACTTGGTAAAATTTCAACATTATTATTATTATTATTAGAAATAGCATCATTATTAGTAATAGTAATAATTTAAATATTTCGAGCTTTCACCTTGTACAGTCTTTAGGAGACCTTTAAAATGCCCCCCTCTAAAATGTACTTTTCCTTTACTGCTCCATACCGTAGCTAGCCCTTACTAATTTACATCTCTACTTTACAATCCAGCCATCAATTCCTTTTCTGTTCCTTTCTTCCTCTCGAAGATGTTAAACTGTGTTAAAGTTCATCGTGTTTGTGCACACAGAAAATCGGTGAGGATTTCCTGAAGGATTTGTACCAACTGAAGAAGCTGCTGGACTTCGTCGATAACGACAAGTTCATCAGAGACGTGGCGAAAGTCAAACAGGTCAGTGGATCGTCTAAAGTGTATACTCTATATTAGGGCTGAAACGATTCCTCGAGTAACTCGATTACAAAAAATGATCCAGGCAAAATCTTCTGCCTCGAAGCTTCTTTTAATTTTAAAAGCTTGTGTTATGTTTTTGAGCAATTATTTGTTTGGCGTGACGCATCGCGCTTCCGGATGCAGGCCGCCAGTAAACACCAAAAGAAGAAGCGCTTGCGTCACCCACAAAGCGGAAGGAGACGCAAACGGTTGGCTGTGTATTGATTTGAGGGAGCGTTCTGTGGGGGGCTGCAAAATGGAAGGGAGAAATAAAAATATATTAAAATTTATTTTAACGTGTGCCTTTTAAAAAAAAATTTTTTATACCTCGTTATTTGAAATACCTTTTTTTTTAGTTTTTGCACCTGAGAAAAGGCTTTTAAGGCTATTCCTTGTATTGTGAATAATGACAGTTTATTTTTGATAAAATGCTGTTTGCATTCAAAAAATAAAAGTTCATTTTTCTAAAAAGAGAACCAATTAATCTTTGTTTCTCGTATATATTTTACATCGCTGTTTAATTAAGCAAAAGTAAATTTTATCCGATTAATCGATTACGTTTTTGGTAGAATACCCGATTACTAAAATATTCCATAGCTACAGCCCTACACTATACATACTATTAGTTTAACCTAGAGCTGAGAGGAAAAATAAAATTTTATGATTTTATGTGCTCTACTGTATGTTTGTGCGTACAGGAAAACAAGCAGAAGTTTGCGGCGTATCTGGAGAAGACCTACAAAGTCCAGATCAATCCAGAGTCCATCTTTGACATTCAGGTGAAGAGGATCCACGAGTACAAGCGGCAACTGATGAACTGCCTGCACATCATCACCTACTACAACCGTAAGCAAGAACACACGCGCACACACTTTGTAATATTATGTATGTCCAGTAGGGGTCAGTGTTTCACAAGCTTAAATGCAGAGACGTTCATTTGGTGACTTTTTTTTTTTTTTTTTTAATAAAAACAGCAAATTATTAATTTTCGCTTCTTTCATTTGGTGACAACTGATGCATACATACTTGTTTATGCATGAAATAAACTTTTATTATTGTGGCTTTAAGTTTGCTGCAAAAGGTACAAAAATATAAAAATTACCAACATTGCAATCTGTTAAATAAAAAATGATTGGAAAAAAAAATCTAATGGCAAAGCAAACAACAAAGCGCTAAATATAGTCCCATGATATGTTGTGCATTTATTAAATGTACAATATCTATTTACAGTCCATTTCTTCCTAATTGTGTGCTAACCATAGTGCCGTTTTGTTTTTATACAGGGATCAGGAGAGAGCCAAGCAAGAAGTTCGTACCCAGAACGGTCATGATCGGGGGCAAGGTGAATCCTCAGTTTAACTCGTTGGGTAAACAGTGTATACAGCTGACATGTATTTGCAAAAATATAAATGAGTAAGGTACAGTATTCCTTATTTTTTTCCAAAAACATATACAGTGAAACCTCAGATTGCGAGTAACCCTGTTCGCGAGTGATCCACAAGACAAGCAAAGATTTATTTATTTATTTTTTTTAGAAATTTTGACTTGGAAAAATGAGTCTTGGTTTATGAGTACCAAGTATCATGAATCACGCATGCGCTTCTTGTTTTGACATTGAGTGTCACGTGATCACAACTAAGCCAACGTTTTTATTTATTTATTTATTTATTTTGGTCTGTGGAATGAATAATTTGAGTTTCTATTTCTTATGGGAAAACTCAATTTGGTTTACGAGTGTTTTGGAATACAAGCCCGCTTCCGGAACGAATTACACTCATAATCCAAGGTTCCACTGTATATATTTTTAGAACTAATTCGTGTGGGGTTTTTCCATCATTCATTTCCCAAACTCTGTGTATGTGTGTGTGAGAACTTCAGTATTATGACAGACTGTTTAAAACAGAAGTGTTACTGTTTTTGACTCTGTACTGACCCCTGCAGGCTGCACCAGGGTACCACATGGCTAAAATGATCATTAAGCTGATCACCTCGGTGGCGGACGTGGTGAATAACGACCCGGTTGTGGGCGACCGGCTGAAGGTCATCTTCCTGGAGAACTACAGAGTCTCGCTGGCTGAGAAAGGTGAGCTTATAGTTTATAGGATATGCTTGTCCTGAAGTGCTTTTAATTTACAGCTATTTATCATACATTATACTTTTTGTCCATTTACAGTTACGGTAATGTTGTAGAGCTACCCCAAAACAAGTAGGTTATCAGGTTCCATCAGCAACCTTTTTATTTTTTCCTGAAATTGAATAAGGCAAGAAATGGAAATGCATTAAGAATAAAAATGGGAAAATACAAAGCAGTGAACATGAATATATATGATGTATATACATAAATATGAAAGCGTACAAAAGGACAGAACAGTACTGTTATAAAAGCTGACCAGTGGAGAAGTCGGGTGGGGGAGTGATGGTACCCGGGCGTGCACAGTATGAAGAAATCGTGCCCAGCGTGAGAGCACCCTAAATGAACATTTCCCAGTGGTAGTTTGTTTCCTGATCTTGCCTGTAAAGGAGTCTTGGGTCAAAGCACATAAATAAATAAATGAAGGGAAGTTTGCCATTTTCTTGCCTTCTCTACATCACGTACTGTACATCACTGAGAGTGTGGGCCGATGTCTGTTTGTCCTTCAGTGATCCCAGCAGCAGACCTGTCCGAGCAGATCTCCACTGCCGGCACGGAAGCTTCCGGAACAGGCAACATGAAGTTCATGCTGAACGGCGCCCTCACCATCGGCACCATGGATGGCGCTAACGTGGAGATGGCTGAGGAGGCCGGAGAGGAGAACCTTTTCATCTTCGGCATGAGGGTGGAGGATGTGGAGGCCATGGATCGCAAAGGGTGAGGGAGACAGACACGGGGAGAGGGAGATTCTTTAGTTTAGATTGTGATTAAGACACGAGTCTATAATACATACACTATAAGACGGAGCTTCCCAAAGTGTGGGTCACTGCAAGAGGTTTTTAATTTTCAGTTTTGTAATTAGGTTTCAAATTCCCATCAAATATTTACATTTTAAAAGTAACCAGAGCTAATAAAACAAGGCCATGGGATTTAAATAAGATATTAATTTTATCCTACTCTTATTTGGTGTTCAAAGATGGCATTAAAGGTTTGGGTGGGACGCAGATGATCACACTTCAAATTATGTCGCAGCCTTGTTAAATTTGAGAACGGCTGGTATAAGACATGAAGCATGCAATACTGTGGGTGTAACGTTCAGGTCAGTGAGTGAATTTTTACACAAGTATCGTGTTTACTTGAAGATCCCTGAACCTGGGGCTGGCTTTGGGTGTCTGTAAGGGTCATTTCAATACGTGACATAAGCTTGAGTAAATAATGTACGAGTTAAGTATACATTTAAACTAATATATATTTTGGAAAATAAAGTAATGTAGATTTTTAGTTAATAATTTGGTTCTATATTATGAATATAATAAGATGTTCCTTTATTCGTCCCACAGTTCTGTAAAAGGCTTATGATTTTATGTCTGAATGTGTGTGTGTGTGTGTGTAGCTACAACGCTCGTGAGTATTATGACCGCTTGCCGGAGCTCAGACAGGTGATCGATCAGATCTACACAGGCCACTTCAGTCCTAAAGAGCCAGAGCTGTTCAAGGACGTCGTCAACATGCTGATGGATCATGACCGGTATGTGTGTGCATGTTATTTTGGGTGCGGGGCCTTGTTTCTTTTGCGGTGCTCTTATATATAGAAAGCTCCAAAAATTTTAACCATACATTTGTTTTTCTTGGGTTTCAGGTTCAAGGTGTTCGCAGATTATGAGGCTTATATCAGCTGTCAGGAGAAGGTCAATGACCTCTATAAGGTGAGTGGAGCGGAGTCTTGCTCGTTCAAATCAAACTGGGACTTGAAATAGTTTGTAAATCAATGTGTAAAGTAAGACCGACATTTACAGAAGACTTCAAGTACAGTACATCTTGTAATTTTTATTTTGTGATTTGCTTCTTATGTCATTGGCTACTGATTAAGCCTATGTACGTTCTAAAAGCCACACTACTCAAGTCCAATTTTTTGATCAGGTCGGATGTCATTGTTCACATTCATAATGGGCACCACTTATTTATTTCAAACAATATATATGATTTTAGCAAAAATATGCTTGAGATTTTGTTTTGGAGGACGGCAAGCAACCTTCCGGTCATACGATTTCTGATCTGCTGGTTCTTGTTCAATTCGATTGATCGCGTATCTGGTAAAACATAATGCATTGGGTCACTTTGGGCTCTTAATATTAATGCAACATAATAAATTATATGCTCTGTGATTGGACATTTCTTGGTGAAATCAAGCAGATCTTGGCAGTATTGATTTATAAACTGACGAACTCTCGTACTCTAAATTTCGGTCTTCCTAGACTACATTAAATCTAAAACCTTTATCTGTCCATCAGCAAGAACCCTTACAATACGATTTCTGCATATGGAGATGGGTTTCCATGTAGAAACTCTTTACGCAAGCAGGAACCACAACATGTATAAAGACCCCATGATTGAGGTGTTAATTACATTAAAATAAACGCTCCCTTTCCACCCTTTTTTTCATTCACCCCCCCCCCCGATTTGTCAGAACCCTAAAGAATGGACCAAGAAGGTGATCAGGAACATCGCCAATTCTGGAAAATTCTCCAGCGATCGCACCATCTCAGAGTATGCGCGTGAGATCTGGGGGGTGGAGCCTACAGATCTGAAGATCCCACCGCCCAATGAGCCTCGAGACTAAGGCGGGGCTTTCGGCGTGGACTTCATATACATTCTGTTCTTTCTTTCATTAATACTGTAGATGTGGTTGGTTTTGGTTAAGGTTATGATTGACGGATTGATAATCCTTTCTTTTCCATAGCCAGTAGATTATCTACTGTTTGGCCACGCCCACTTCCCCCTATTTTTAATACTGTACATGTGTAACCTTTACAGCCAGCCAGCTTTTTGTGCCTTATTCAGCAGTTTTGAGCGAAATGCACAGTTATATATTTACATATCATGCCTGAAAGCTAGACAGGACACAATGATGATTGATGTTTTGTGAAATTTAAGGATGCTTTTATACACGTTAGCGTTTCTTTCAGGAGCAAATGTATAATTACTGCGACTACTGTAGGCAAATCTGCAAAAGGAAAATTGGATTAAAGCATTACATTGCGATCTAGCAACTCCAACAAGAGAATATTTAGCGTTGCTAGCAATTATGCTACTTGGCAAATTTTGCAATTAGCACTTTAGATCACGTGCAGTGGTTAGCACTTAGCATATCATGGCTCTTACATTTTATATCTAGTTAACGATGCTAGATGCTAGCGTGTATGTTGTTACTGATGACAGCATCCATGCTAATTACAACTGTTCCTTTTTCCCCCACATTAAAAAAAAAAAAAAAAAGAAGAGAAAATTACAGATTGTAATGTGAAAATTAAATATTCAGCACTTAAAAGCATTATGAAATTGCACTGCACTGGACTAATGGAGACGCCAGTTAATCATTTCAACCATTCATAACTCCAGACTTACAAGGCTATTTATGCTGTTCATATAAAAGCTATAAAGAGTAGAAAGATTTTTTTATAATTTCTTTTTTTACATTTACTCAGTTTGTGACCAAGTGTCTTAATGGATTAATGTGCCTTCACTCAGATTGTGTGTTTGCACCCTTTACATGAGCACTATGAGATTTCACACATTTGTGTTTGACAAAAAAATAAATAAAATAAATAAAGCTGTTTAAAGGACTGATGTTTTCTGTGGTGCAAATTAATGGTCTGGGGGGGATAAAGCTGGAACTTAATGGGCAGGTATTGTTAATAGTTTTTATTAGTACTCAATTTATGAGTCTTCAATTTACTAATGCATTTTTTTCCTTAATTCTCGACCTTTTTCTCAACACGGAGTGATTTCCATAAGCTTTTTTTCTACTTGATCTGGAAAAAATTGCTAGTCATTTTATTGAATTTGTTTGGGATACAGGTATGTTTCATGAAGCTGTAATGTTAATTTTGAAATAAATCTGAAGGAGTCTGAATTTAGAAACTGAAAATATGTACAGTGCCTGGCTAAAGTAGAGTCGCTGACTAATTTTGTTCGACCGCCTTTAGCTTTGAGTACAAATTACGAACTTCATTTTACTGCCGCATAACGTTGCTGAGCCTACTGTACTGTACACCTGAGCAACTGAAACAACCCCAGATCATAACACTGCCTCCAGAGGCTTGTACAGTGGACACTATGTGTGATGGGTGCATCGTTACATGCGTTTTCCCTTTTTCCATCGCTCCAAAGTCCAATTTTTATGCTCTCTAGTAACCTGAAGCCTTTTTCTGTTTCGTCTCAGTAACGAGGTTTCTTATGGACATCGGTTTAATCCCAATCTCGAGTTCTCATCAAACTGCATGTGAGGAAATATATATATACACTACAAAAGAATTAGGTGTGGTTTGCATCCTTCCTAGAAAGACAAGTTACTAATTTTCAGTGTTGTCTCAGGGTTTTTTCGGTAACATTAGTTTTACCTAGTCTTAAGTGTTTGTGTTTAGTTGAAATGCAAATACCTGGACTACCAGCTTTTAGTTGGAGAAATGTAAAACGAGTGTTAATTAAATATATAAATTTATTCATTTATTCTTGTGTTAGGGTCTGCTACCTGTAGTTCTCCTTTCAGACCACAACTAGCTAGCCTTGTTTTGACAGTCCTTTGTCTAATTTAGGTCTGTATTGTACATTCTCAGTGAACAAAGCTTTGTGTTGCTCTTCAGATACTGTCAATTCTGGTCTATTATTCATACTTCGGATATGATTGATATGATCTAATTTTGGCAAAGGATTTTAGATCACATTGTACTGCTCCCTTAAAATGTTTTCAGTTCAGCCAGCTTCAGCCTCGTCATCTAGTTATCTGTTTAAACTGCTACCTAACTGGATAGAATAAAGTCACTTGTATACAGTAATTTATGAAAAATGTAAGATTTGAACTTCCCATGTATTAAACCCATTTGTACCAATTTGTTTCAAAAGCAATACACTGGATAAAAACCCATGGAATTATGTAAGTTTCACTTCAAAAATCATAAGGTCCTGAAAAGCCCCAGGAAGCGGCTGCTAGCTGTTGATGCTTGTAAAGATGTTTCGAGATCAACAGGAAGCAAAGACCAAAGCGAAGGAAAAGTTATAAGAGGCAGAGGAAGAAAAAAATGTGGGAAACTTGAAAGGATCTGAAAAAAAAATCTCAGGTTGCACTGTATATTTTCTATAACCTCATGTTTTAAATGTTCATTCCACAGGCACCTTTAAACACGAACATTTTATTTATTAAAAAGCAGAGCTTTATATCTGTTAATAATTACATCTACACTTGTGGAACATCCAGTTAGTTCCAGTGATCGTTTAGTTCTAGCACCTACAGCAGTCTCCTTTTCTCTAACGAATGCGCAGACACTGGAAACTCCTTCCATAAATGGTAAACAAACTCAGAAAGAAACAATTATATATCACTTGATCAGATATAAAGCCAGAGCAAAAGTTATAGAAAATTAATCGCCACATTCCAACCAATCAAGACTAACAAGTGTTTGTTTGTGTGTCTTAATGCTCCAGCTTAAACATCTCTCAAGTAATGGATTTTTTATGCCTCAGCCTTCTTCTGTCTCACAGCTCTTTCATTAGGTCTGTACTTTAACCCAATGATCATTTTGATGAATATATATACAAAATCATTTCTATTTCTTATGAGTCATTTTATTTTTAAGACTTTGTGGACGCCTATTATTAAAAAAAAAAAAAAAAATGCTTGGATAGGCATTTATGTGCTTATTGTTATCAGAATTTCTTCTAAAGTGCATAACTTTGCCTTCTTGCAGCGGAATAATAATTATAATAATGGACACCACAACATTTACCTTCAGCCCTTACTGGCGTAGTTTATTATCAACACGAACAGATACACCGCTCTTTTTATGAGCCAAGTGCAGAGAGCGGGAAGAGAGAAAAAACCTTTTGGTCATGTATTGGTACAGTCACATGCAATCATACATATATCAACACTTATTATATTCATTGTTTAAGTACATCTAAGCAGAAGTAAAACATAAAGGCTGCAAGACTGACCCAAGTTTGCTTATGACGTCACAGAAGCGCTAAACCGAACAACGTACCTTTCACAAATCCACCGAGTCTTGTGTAGACGATGCATTTGCTTGTGTCGCTTTGCTCCGAAGAGACAAATGGATGTGTTTATGGATCTACTCATCGCTGGGGTGTCGAAGCTTCAGTTTTCAGTTTTAACGTTACAGCCGTTCACCAGTCCCAGTGTCACCGTGTCGTGTTTAGTTCCCTTGTATCCTTTTTTAAATAGAAATATATTCTTTTTTTTTTTAAATTAAAGTTATTTATAAGCTAAAAGGCTGATTGGTAAAAGCACACTTCTTTCTTTGAATTTAAAATTCAAGAAGGTCTAATAATAACCTTTTTTAATAAGCCTCATTAGAAATGTTCATACTGAACATTAGTAAACTGTAGCTGCATTTATTCCGATTAAATGTTTTAAAACTTTTAATGTTTTAAAACTTGAAATCATTCTGATTGATTCCTACTTATTTGCACACATGTAATGCTTTTTACCTGGAACCTACAAACCTCTGGCACTATAACAACTTTAAAATGTGAAATTCATTCGTGATTATATTGTATATTTGTAAATTGTGAACATGAATGAATGAGTGAATTACACAGGTACAGCATAGTGCATATAAGACAAAAATACATTTCCACGGCGCCATCCTGGCTTAGTGATTAGCATTATCATCTAGCACCTCCAGGTTTTGGGTTCTGTGTGCATGGAGTTTGCACGTTCTCCCTGTGCTTGGTGAGTTTCCTCCCACAGTTCAAACACATTTTTTTTTGGGATGATTGTTTGTTTTACATGACCGCATTAAACATATTTACATTGCCTTGCAAAAGTATTCATATTTACTATTTACTAATTAAGACTTCTGAAGGCAGTTGATTCTACTGGATTTTAGAGTTAGGGTATCAGAGTAAAGATGGCTAAATAAAAATTCACGCTACACTTTTCAGATTTTTAACAATTTTGTTATTTACAAAAATAAACAATTTTGAAAAACAATCTATCATTTTTCTTCCACTTCACAACTTTGTGTTGGTCTATTTTTAATTATTAAAGTTATTTATAAGCTAAAAGGCTGATTGGTAAAAGCACACTTTTTTTCTGTGAATTTAAAGTTCAAGCACGTCTAATAATAACCTTTTTTAATAAGCCTCATTAGAAATGTTCATACTGAACATCAGTAAACTGTAGCTGCATTTGTTTGGATTAAGTGTTTTAAACCTTTTAATGTAAAATTTGAAATTATTCTGATTGATTCCTACTTATTTGCACATATGTAATGCTTTTTACCTGGAACCTACAAACCTCTGGCACTATAGCAACTTTAAAATGTGAAATTCATTAAATTAAATTAAATGTCATGTGCATTCATGCAAGTGTGTATGAGCTATGCAGCAAAATCTTGTGTGAGGCCCCCGGGCGTGGCACTCTCAGGGATCCTAATGGCAGCAGATTTTCATGACTTTTTGAGCATGTTAAGACCCTCAAAAGCCCCAAATGGTGGAAAAAAATTATTAAACGAACAAGAGGGCCCTTACACACTTTGATGACAAAGGGCTGATGTCATAGTGCTTGGGCCCTAATAAATTAATATGTTGATAATGAGGATAATAATGATGGCGATGTGTGATTCCCTTTTTCCATTTAAAGCCAATTTGTGATGAGGCCATGGAGACAGATCAGGTTACAGAACTGGTTCAGCTCCAACCCACAGAAGTTTCTCAGGACACAGAGACAGAAGTTAAGTTTGTCCTGCTCTGACTTTTACCCTGTAGAGTACATTTTTAGTCTCTTACTACCAGAGTAGGTTCATATTTACAACTTTTAGACTCTAATGTTTCTTTACACCGGGGATAATGGCAAACATTTTCATGGGCTGGTGCTCTTACCTGAAAAAAGGGGCAAATCCCTCCTCATCACAGCCCTTACTTTTGAGTGTCACATGATCATGTAAAATATGGTCTTGTAACTAACTCCAAATCAATTTTAAATTGGTAAATTGTTTTGAATTTGAAAGATTCCTAAAATTAACATGAACATAACACTGTTGGCTTAACGGGGACCTATTACGATAAGTTTTGGGTGGTAGTTTTGAATGTCAGAATGTACCAGAGAACTGGTGTGAATGTTTTAAGCCAACTTCGTTAATTTATTATATCATAATATCTATTACATGATAACTATTTTTTGGTAGGGAACAGCTAGTTTTGTTTTTGTTCCTGGAGGATCATTGTTTCGTTTCACTGTGTACTGAACTGTATATGTTTGAAATCACAATAAATGCCTACTTGACTCGACTAGACTTGATTTGTTTGTTCGTTTGTTTGTTTGGGAGGGTGATCAGTGGGCAGTGTTTGAGATCATCATCTTTTATGTCATACTGTGGGCATGTTGAAGAACAAGAACAAGATAAGTGAGCGATAAAGGTTGTTGTTTTTGTTAGTCTTTCGGCAAGTCACCATGCATGAAGCCCATCAAACTCTTCTTCAGCCTGTGGAAAGCATTTTAATAAGCATCCAGTATCTAATGTCCTTCACACATTCCTCAGCTTTATTAAACCAGTGTTGCTCAACTGGATTTGCTGAGACACATAATTATTTGTCAACAGCATAACAGTGGAAACTAATACCATGCTGATGTAGTCAGTTAACTGTACGAAGTATATAGAAAAAAAAATAGCAGTGAGTCTAAAACAGAACCCTGTGGAACACCAAATTTTACTTTAGTACACATACACATCTAAGCCAGGAGAGTAGTGATAGAAAGTTTGAATCATTAACTCGGTTCTTTGAATCTCGTTCATCAAAATGAACAAATCTTTTTTTGAGTAATTTAGTTTATTTTGTTCTTTTGATCAGAAATAAAATAAAATGTTACATTTTCAATAAACAGACCCCCAACATGTCTACATACACAACTTTTGGCTATAGTTCCATTAATGAAAATATTACAACGCAGCTAAGGACATATTATGATAAAGAGTATGAGCAGCTCACCATCATATCTTCTGGTCCGAATTATTTGTTCTTTTGTCACGTGATCCCCATAGATGCTATGCAGTGCTTTACACAGGAAACAGAACTTTGAATCTATTAAATCTATTTGAATCTATTAAAGACTCGTTCAAAAAAAAAAACGAATCGTTCCTGAACGACCCATCAGTACTATGGACTTGCACCTCAAGGGTCAAGGGTTTGAGTCCTGAGGCCCGAATCGTTTCTGTCTCTAATTGGCATTTCCTAATTGTCCGTAGTCATGAGTGTGTGCATGCTTGTGCCCTGTGAAGGACTGGCTAGAGAAGGCCAGGGTGTACCCCGCCAAGTGACCCAAGTCCCCTGGTATAGACCTCAGGCTTCCCATGAATGTATAAAGGATAAGCAGTATTGGGAATGAATGAGAGAAGAATTACCAATTTTATTGGACATTGGTGGTATCAATTGTGGTCACTTTAGTCCTTTTGTCCGTCCAGGTCTGTCGTGTGTATACCCTGTTTAAACCACCCAGTTTCAGCTTCCTTTAACACACTCATCATCTCGTAGAACACTAAGGCATTGTACATATAGCTGCATTGCATTCTGGGACCTTTAAGCAGCCCAAAGTACCAGAGTCATTAAACATATCACATTTCAGAGTGGACTTTTTCCAAGCTGCTACAGATAATATTGGACAAAATATAGTTGACTTATGTTCACTCATCTGTCTTGTATTCTCTCCATCTCCGGGTGTTTATAAGCTTTCTTTGGCATCTCCATGCTTTCCTCTTGTCGTCACCTGTGCGCCATGTACGTGCAGGATGAATGAATGAGCCCAGTGTGTGTGTGTGTGTGTGTGTGTGCGTGTACGAGCAAGTGACACCGAAAGAGGCTGAGTGAGAGACAGGTGGAGTCCACGGTTGCCACGGCGATGTTGCCCTTATATGGAAGCTGGTGATATCATATTGCAAAGGTCAGGCTGGAGAAAGAAAGAGAGAGAGAGAGAGAGAGAGTGAGAGAGGAAAAGGGGAAAAAAGGGCTCGGATCTCATCGTTGCAACAACCCGGAGAGAGGCATCACAGGAATACGCAGAATACTGCTGGGAATGGGTCGGAGGAGGGGAAGAGGAAGAATAGAAGCAAGGATGGGAAGCAAAGGAATGGGAGGGCAAGTGCGGCAGCGTGTAAAAGAGGAAGCGGAGAGTTAATTAGCCCAGTGCGTCTCACACTTACACACACACACACACACATATACACACACACCTCCTTCCTTCTCCACCCCACCACCACCCTGACACTCTAGCGCGGTAGAGTTAAAGCAGCCAAGCAGCAGCCTGCCGATGTGGTAATGAATTAAATAAAGCGCCGCCGCTGAGAGAGAGAGAGAGAGACAGAGAGAAAGAGAGAGAGGGAGAGCGGCAAGTAAATGAGTGTTCTGGGGCAGCTGAGTGACGCTTACACTGACTGAAGGCATCCAGGCGTTTGTAGTGTGTGTGTGTGTGTCTGTTTGTACACACACGCACACATCCATGCGTACAGGTGCAGGTAAGAGGTGTTCGATTGTTTATTGTTAGTGCGGTTGTCGTGGAGACCAGCTGCAGCCGCAGGTGCATTGTGACTGTAAGTGTGCGCAGGGTACGTTTACAAGTGTGTGTTGTGTGTATGTGTGTGTGTGTATGAGGGAGAGAGAGAGAGAGAGACTGCTTTGCATGCGGGTCATGTGGCGTGCGCCTGCTCTGTCCTTCTGTCAGCAACTGTTTTGTACATGGGATTATATGTGTGTGTGTGTGTGTGTGTGTGTGTGTGTGTGTTTGTGTGTTCTCTCACCAAGTTGACACATGTTTCGCAGTTTGATCAGGTGCAGCTTGTGTATGATGTTCAGCCTAAACTACATATTGGTGCCATCATGCTGTGTGTGTGTGTGTGTGTGTGTGTGTGTGTGTGTGTGTGTGTGTGAGTGCGTGC
>JAOVVB010000002.1:23677137-23691647 GCA_028570985.1 Heterobranchus longifilis | reverse complement strand
AGGTCTGCCTCTGTCCACCATTCGTTCTCTGCAGTTGATCCAGATTGCAGCGGCACGCCTAGTTTTCAACCGTCTCTAGTTCTCACACACCATCCCACTTCTCTGCTCCCTGCACTGGCTTCCTGTAGCTGCCCGCATCATAATACAAAACCCTGATGCTCGCCTACAAAGCTAAAAATGGCCCAGCACCCACTTACCTCTCTGCTCTAATCACGCCACGCACTGCACCATGTTCTCTCCGATCCCACAGCACTGCTCGCCTCATCCCACCTCCCCTTTCATAACACTTAAAAATTTAATTGACATGAAGTTGTGAAAAACTGATAACATTTTAGTAAGCTGTATTTTAATTAAAATATTGTTATATTAAAGTAAACTGTTATGTATCGCCTTACATCTGGGATACTGTACAGGGTGAAGATTCTTTTTATAACTGCTAAATAATCTTTTAGTTAAAGAACTTTACACACACATTCTAAGACTGGTTGGAACTTTATTCTTAAACAAATGGGAAAAATTGATAAAAATATTTATATTTTCGATTGAACATTTTCCCTCTCTCGCTCTCTTTTCTCTTTGAGCTTACTCTACTTCTTCCTGTTGCGTCAGTCCCCAAGCTCTGACTCAGCAAATTCCTTAAGTTTCAATTTACACAGAATGTTTGCGAGATGTGAAAGATGGGCGGAGCACATGATACAAAACCAGCTTTTTTGGGATAAGAGTCTTCAATCATTTCACTCGGCTGTCTGATCCACACTCTGAAAAATGGCAAGTTGGAAACCACAGCAACCTGAACAGGTACGAAACAATCAATTTACCTTTAAATTAAGCTTTTCAATCTGACTGCTTTCTATTGACCTCCCTCATCAACAAAACATTTCTATCTGAACAAACTCTAGGCAATGTATTTTTTTTATTATTTTTTTTTTTTTGCGTGTCTATCATCAACGAAAAAAAATCATGAAACCACATTTTTCTCCACTTTAAGTAATTATATATTTAGACCTGACAGATTATTGGTTCAGTACGTAGAAAAGTGTCAAAGAGCAAATAAGGACAGGCTGACAGAAAATGGCTTGGCTACTAAATCTCTATACTAGTTTACATACATTAAATGTACATTAAGTATATATTCAATTCAATGTAAAACCATATACAGCAATAACCATATATGCTCCATATTATATACTATTATGCAGAGGATAGGGTTAGATGGAGGCAAATGATTCGCTGTGGCGACCCCTGAAAGGGAACAGCCGAAAGACAAAGAAGAAGTTGTCAGTTACATAGCCTCTTAAAGATTATGAGAAACATTAGAACAATATGGAATGCTTTAGCATTATCAGCTTTCTCCTCTAGCAATTTCAGTTTCACTTTATGAGTTGATAACACCATTATTGTGAAGGGATGTGCCATAATGTCCGTTTGAGCATCAACAGATTGGATAAACAGTATGTCCATTGCCCCATTGAGTTTTAATATAGTTCATAAATCCAAAATATAGAACAGGCCCCAGTATATTTAATCAGATTTAATGATAGCAACAGCTTCCCACCTACCTACATTACTCTTATACAGGAAAGGGTCATGCATTATCATTTACTATTACTGTTGAACAGCATCACAGCTCCCAAATGCAGCAAAATTAGTCCTAGTGACAGGTCAAAGCTTTTCAAAGTAGAATATATAGCAATGTTTGAACAAAAATGTTTTGTTATAGACACCCTTGTGTGCCTGAGGAAAATAATTTGCTAGAGTGAATGAAAGTCTGAAAATGGCTTTCATCTCATTTTGTAATCAAACTATTCATTTGCAAGTGTAATTTTTACAATGAGTGCTCCATATCTTTGCAGGTTATCATGGATGATAGAAAGAATTCACGTAACATAAAAGAGCACTTCATCACAGGCCAGCATGTGAGTTTACCAAGACTGAAAAATCCAAAGTGTCTGAAGAGCTGTAAGAATAGCCCGTGCTTACAAGAGTTTGAAAAGTACATAAGCAAAGACATCCCACCCTACCCAAATCCAGTTACATTTCGGTGTTCAGATGTAGCCCATGTTACTGAGGAGTTGGGACTGGAGAAGATAATGGAGATGGAGAAGTTCAGGCCTCCAAAATGTGAGTTCTCGTGGTGGGACTTAAAAATTAAAGATGAAGAGATAAGAGAAGCAGAAATGCACTACATGGAGAGTGATGAGAAACAAATCCCGAAAAGGAAAAGGCCATTTCTGAAGGAGTTCACCAGGTCGCCCCTGTTCGATTTAGAGAAATCTCGCTATGGCAATTATCGCTTCACATTCCCCCTCAGTGAGATGATGCAATGGTACAAGGACCAGAACTGTGCAGGACAAGAACCGGTTCTCAGAGTGTACGAGACCCTCATCTACAAACAGGAGGTTGTGTACACTGTGCTGATTCACAGTCCAGAGTATAACGAGCATTTTGGAAAATATCCTCTTTTTAAAGAGACCGAGTGTGCTTCCCTTTCTGATAACAAACTCACTCAATCTCTTCTTAAAGGAAGTGAATGGATTCATTATCAGGAAGGGAAGATTATTTGGAAGGCACAAGCCATTTGTGAAACCCACACACACCAGTTTGTTTCTCAACGGATGAGAAAGCTAAAACATAAACAGTTTTATGTTTGGGATCAGGTTAGTTTAGTCTTTCACTTGCCAAATCATATTAAATCTTGCGATGGCTTGAAAATCCCCAGAAAACGGCTTATAGAAGCCCTCGAGGCCTGTGAGATTGATGAGAAGGTGAATCTCTTATGGCCTCCCGGGGCAAAACCACACAGAAAAAGCTTTTTGGAAGTGAAGAAAAAAGTGGATGAACTGAAAGGAGAGCTGATAAAGAAGGAGGAGGAGGAGGAAGAAGGAGAAGAAAGTAAAGAGGATGTTAAGATTAAAAAGGAGGAAGATATGTGATTCAAAGTAACAAATAGGAATTGAAAACGATAAAGATCAAGAAAAAATTATGAAACAAATTAATGAACTGCAATATACCACTCATATTGTAAATGTAATCATATTGTCATATTTCACCACATAACTTTTAATTGTAATATCAATTTTATATCACTTTCTATTAATAATGACAACATTGTAATGTAATCATTTTAGTTAAAAACTATTTCAAATCATGTGATTAGTTTGTTAGTAGTGATGTAGTTTGTAATCATACTTTCTGGAGTTATTATAAGTCCAAAAATTATTAAACCTATGTAACGGTAATACAATAAATGTTTTATGAAAAATTTTTATGATTTTTGTTTCTGCTTAATCTTTTATGAAAGAAGTGGTTTAGAAATATCACACTATATTTTCAGCCTGTACCTTTACAAAAGAGGAAAAAAGAGGAAATATCTAATGATATGCTATAATGTCTCTAACACCAACATATAAAGAAATTGCAGTTATATTGAATAATCTATTTTTTGTGCGTCATGGATAAACAGGATTTAAAAAAACAGAGGATAATTAAGTGTCATTAAAATGTACACACACATAATTGTAGCTTAGTACTTACACTTTTAATTATTGTCTATTTTTAGAATGTATGAAAGGTGTCAATAATTCTGTATTGCATCGACTGAATAAGAATTAGATGTTAAATCATTGTATAATAGATTCTATTTAAAATTTTGCTATTTGGTTCATTATACCCAGTTGTTATCTGTTTGTTACGGCGGGGCCTAGGTTGAGCCATAACAGAAAAGTACGGACGAGAAAAAGGTGTCAAATAAATAAAAGAGGTTGAGACCAATAGTGCATTTGCTTAGTGTTTATTTATGAATGTAAAATAGCAAATCACACAATTAAAGTGGCTGTGAGCTTCAGAAGACGATAAGGCCAAAATGATGAACAAAATTCCCTCTAGTTCCGAAGTGAAAGACCTAAAGCTGCAACAAAAGAAAAAAAACTGAAAAACAACACATTACCCTTAATACTGTACCTTACTAGCCGAAAACTGGGAGAAAACTAAGTATAAACAAAATGGCGTTAATTTCCTATTAAGCCACTATATACAGAATTATATACAAATATATACAAAATGTACCAATCAACATAAAAAGGGAAAAATTTGAGTGCAGTCAAAAAACGTAGCAAGTGATCATACACACACATCACAGGACAGGCAGTAAGCAAAGACTTACAGTAAGTAGGTCTCTGGGTCTCCTGTTTAAACAATCAACAAGTAGGAGGTGTAATTAAGGTTTCTTCCTATTACCATCTCAGGGAGTTTTTCTTTGCCACTGTCACCCTCGGCTTGCTCACCAGGGACTATCTAACCATTTTGATTCATACACATTCACATTCCATACAAATTTAAATTCTTTTGATTGTGTAAAGCTGCTTTGTTACAATGACAATTGTAAAAGCTCTATACAAATAAAATTGAATTGAATTGAATTGAATTAAATTGATCAACAAGGCTAGAGCAGGTGAGCAACCAACTGATTTCAGGATGCAGCCCACAGAAGTGAGCGGGACCTGAAACATTAAGGAAAGACACACCCCTATCCCACCACCAGCAGAGACACGTGCAAAGCACAGAATACAAATATAAACTCAATATCCGTAACGTTTCATTTGACCTTTGATCATGATTACACACACACACACACACATGCATACACACACTCAAAGGTAATTAAATATGTGAATATGTAAAAAAAAAACAAAAAAAAAACATTGTGATGCATAGTTATGTACAGTAAATTGTAAAATTGAAGTAGAAATTAGAAAGATTATGCTCTACCTAAAATGTGATGTGATGTCCTTATCTCTACCAGTTTCAGTATCACTTTAACAGTGCTGATATTTCAAATCCTTTCGCTGATATGAGCTCTTTGTCACAGATAAGCTCTGTACGTTTCCATTGACACAGTATCTGTTTAAGGGATGGGAGGGAATAGTGCTCTTAATATAAAGTGGATGTTTATCAAATAAACCTGATCAGTCACTTGATTAAACCAGTCAAGTCCTACTCTGAACAATAGCAAATCCAAATCCACAGCAGCCTGGAGAGGTAAGAAAATACTTCGGGTGAATTTTGGAAAATTGGGTGAATTTTATTTACATAGTATTGCCACCTTGATGCGGAGCAGTCACACTTTTTTGAAAGAGTTGAGTGTGTTATAATTTGTATGCTGTTCTTATTGTGAGTGTCATATGTTTGTAGGTTAACATTTACAAGAGATGGAACTTGCGTGGAAAATTAGAGCACTTCATTAGAGGGCAGCACGTGAGTGTACAAGCACTGAGAGAGCAAATGCCTCACAATCGAATGTCTGAGTACCTCAGAAAGGAGATCCCCCCCTACCCAACTCCAGTTGAATTCTGGGTGTCAGATGTAGCCCATGTTACCGACGAGTCAGGATTTATGGGGATCCTGAAGTCAGAGCAGTTCGGGCCTCCTGAAATTGAGTTCTCATGGTGGGACTTAAAAATTAATGAAGAGGAGATAAGAGCAGCAGAGACACGCTACATGGAGATGAACTTCCCAAACCAAGCACAAGAGCTGAATGAGCAGGAGTCATTTCTGGAGAAGTTCACCACTTCACCTCTGTTTCAGCTAGAGAAATCCAGATTTGGTAATTATCGCTTCAAGTTTCCCCTGAGTGAGATGATGCAACGGTACAAAGAACAGAACTGTGGAGGAGAAGAGCCGGTTCTCAGAGTGCACGAGACCGTCACCTACAGACAGGAGATCATGTACACTGTGTTGATTCACAGTCCTGAGGATAACAAGTGTTTTAGAGTATACCCGCTTCTTGAAGAGAGTGAGTGGGTTCGTTATCAGGATGGAAAGATTATCTGGAAAGCACAAGCCATTTGTGAAACACACCAGTTTCACTTTGTTTCAGGAGAAGCACAAAGGCTTAGCTCTCATCAGTATTATGTCTGGGATCATGTTAGTTTAGTCTTTCACTTGCCAAATGATGCATCTTTTAAAATCCCCAGAATGCGCCTTATAGAAGCTTTTGACGTATGTAAACTTGATGAGATAGATCTCTCAGGGTACCAGGGTCCTAAAACCAAAGAGGAACGCTTCTTGGAAGCTGAGATGAAAATGAGGGAATTGAAAAGAGAGCTGGAAGGTTAGGAGAAAGAAAAACAAAGCAAAGAAGATGAGAAAGTGGTAGACACATGATTGTGAATGATTTAAGGTAGCCGTTAGAGAGTAAAGAGGATGAACAATCAAATATTGTCAAAAGTACAAAACATACTTAGAACAACATTTAATTCAATTTAATATTTTTTCTTTCTGATTTCTATCAGTTTAGAAATAATTCTGATTGATGATAATAACGATTGTCAATGTTTTAATACATAATTTATACCAATAATGTACATGTATTGTGCAAAAAAAACACTCATTCATATTTATACTGTATATTTAACTATGTTGTCATATTTTAACAGAAAATATTTTTTTTTCTTTTAAATAATAACAAGAATGTAATTTTTTTGGTTAGAATTTTAAAAATCATGTGATTTGTAATGAAACTTTTCTGGAACGTTTTTCTGTAGTGAGTGCACAAATGATAATATCTGTTACAAGATCAAAATAAAATTATATAAATAAAAATTTATATATAGTATGGCAGCCCAGACACCAGACCCCAGTTAATGAGTGGTGTAGTAGCAGTGTTGCCAGATGTACAGTAATTACCGTATTTGTAAGATAATTTGGGTTTCTGTAAGATGTACAATCAATAATTGTAAAAATCCCTAAATGTTTTTTTCTGATTTGTAACTAGTCTGGCTACTCATTTATCGTCTATACCTGTTTTATTCTTTATTCAGGGTCGCGGGGGTCTTGAGCCTATCCCAGGACACTTAGGGCACAAGGCAGGGTACACCCTGGACGGGATGCCAATCCATCGCAGGGCACAAACGCATACATAAACACACACACGTTTATTTACACACTGTGGACAATTTCAGAACGCCAGTTAGCCTAATCTGCATGTCTTTGGACTGTAGGAAGAAAACCAGAGTACCCCGCAGAAACTCACCAAGCATGGGGAGAACATGCAAACTCCATGAACACAGAGGTGCAAGATGACAATGCTAATATATACTCTCTTATCACATGTGACAGAAAATGTGCCAATCCACATCTCTAGTGAGATGTTGTGAGTCAGAAGCTGTCGTTTTGTCGTCTCCTAGCTAGCTAGTGGTGCACAGTGTAGTCCACGTAGGCGTAGAACTCAGTTCTGGGTGCCATGCAATCACATTTTCAATGTACAATTTAAACAGAAATTTAATGATTCTGCATTCTCTGTGCAATTATTTGGTTTAGACTATGTGGCAACACTAAAGTCGTAGGAAATATGAATGAGTCGGTTAAACAGTTCCTCAGGAGTGCCACATTCACTATTCTTCTTTTTCTTCTTTGTTGTTTAATGGAAGTTGGAGTCCAGTAAGTTGGTTACATTACCTCTTCATCTTTCTAGCCTCTTGAAGTCATTTTCCCTGATCTTGTCTTAGAGCCTTAGTCTGTGTCTTGAACTTTTCGTCTGCTTTATTTACCTTTCAGTCCAGTCTTCCTCAGAACCAACATTAAATGCTTCCTTCCCTGATCAGTGAATTCTCATTCTAAAAGACTCTTAACATTGCCTTCTACTTTCCTCAGTTCTTGGAGCTGTGCTACCATATCTAGCCCCTCCTGCATACATATATACATGTATATTTCCTGTACGAGACCAATGCATGCTTAACAGTCCTAAGCTTTACTCAATATTCCTCCTAAAATCCTGTTGGGTGTTTGCCTACTATAAAGTAGTGTGCTATTAAGGTTGATGTGTCCAGTTTTTATCCTGCTAATTAATTCTTTCTCTTTCCAGTTTTTCCTTCTCCTTATCACATCTACTTTGTCCTGTTTTAAATGTAAATATCGCATTTTTGATTCAACACTTCTGTTGCCATTGTCAGCTATGGAAATATGAACTAACTGCAGTAAAAAATATTCAGTTTAGCTTTTCTAATTAATATCTTTTAGTGCAGGTGTGTGTTTACATTGAGCAAAAAGATTATTTAATCTGGCTCATAACTGTTCATAACATCGCTTTTACTCAACGTTTTGATTTTGCTTACTGTATGGTGCAGGTTAAACTTCAGGCAGCTATTTAAGTACTGCAAAAGTTTCCTAAAATTCTGTTCTGTCAGTTTTGCAGGATAACATTATGATGTAATAGGGGCGACGATTACCCCATAATATTGGCTCTCAGTTCGGGCGTACAAGCCTTCACCTGCTGCAAATACAGTATGTTTGCTCTACCGACCCATGTTTTATGACATAGTGGCGCTTCACATTACTACTTTTTATTAGCTCCACAGTTTTGCAGCATATAAGACAAACTAGTTTTAAACTTCTTACAGGAACAATAAATATACATTGAACTGTCATTTCATTTTTAAAGATTCAGCTTTCATAATCTACTTGCCTTTTTAAAAAAAAAATTTTGAGTCATGCTGTGTCGCACTTTCGTTTCTGATTGTGGCGGTGCATTATGATTGTTTCTGTGTCTTACGCATACTCTGTCTATACACGGCAAACTATCACGTTGATTGGCTCTGATATGCCCACCTCAAGGGAAAAAGTGCTAAATTAGTAAAAAAAAAAAAAAAAAGGTGCTAGACTCTGTGATGTAATCTGGTAATCTGGCAATAACTGTTCATAAAGGCCCTTCTCCTCAACATTTTAATTTCATTTATGCTGCAGATTTAAATTCAGGCAAATACTTAAGTACTGCCAAAGTTTTTCATTAAATTATGTCCAGCAAATTTCGTGTGATGCTGTGACAAAATCAACTGGTCAGACATACATACATACAGACAGAAAATATTCTGGTTTCGGCTCCTCCAATGTATGAAACGTAAAGATATAATTAAAAAAGATAATTCTGACCAATGTACAGACAAAACCCTTCTTTTATTTATGTACATTTATCACGTAGCCAGTTTTTATTGCTTGAACGTTTTTTAGCAATTGAGTTAAACCTGGATATCAGGTATATCCTCTCATCAGGTTCTGTTAAAGTCACCTACAATATATAAGACCTGAATAAAAGAGCAAATGGGTTGAAATTCAGTTTAATATTGAGCAAGGTAAACTTTCATTTAGCATTCCCTTTTGTTTAGTCCTTTCCAATATGGCGGACGGGGTGACGTGTGCTCTATGATAACATCAGCTGGGTTTTTATTTCCATTAGCAACTGTTGGACTGTGGCATGCTGGGAAAACAGACCTATGTCAGAGGTGTACAGAAATGAACTTTACCCACTAATTACGGACTGTTAGAAGAAACAAAGTGGATTGAGACTACACCTTATTTTGCTAATCTTGCGAAAATGTCATCATTATTAAACTATCTAAAAAGCTAAATAAAGGTAAGACTGTCTGCTAGTTTCTGTTTACATTTCTCATCTTTGTGGCAGGTAACGTTAACGTTGGAGAGCTAGCTGGTCTGATATGATGGCTGCAAAATAACGATACGGCGTAGATATCTATCTTGGCAGGTAGTTCTTTAACTCGGTGCATGTTGTTGGAAAGCGTTCAAACTTTTGTCGCTATTTTACATTCCTGGGTTTTGACGAATTAGCAAAATTAGCTACCTGACTGTGTTCCCCACCCGTATTCGGAGAAACCCCGCCCTCTCAACAGGGATTTGATAACGTTTCGGCGCTCTGTCGCAAACTGCGCGTGAGTCGGAAGTATGATCCAATCGGAGCACAGAAAGCGAGGCGGACACAGCCAATCCTGATTCAGGAGGCGGGATTTGTCTTAATACGAGTGCAGCCAGTGTTTTTATAAACGCGCGACACTATTGGTATTTCCGGAATTGAGGGTTTAATGCGTTTTGCGTCAAAACGCATAATCCATTTTGCTCAAGAGATAATTATAGGATATATCAACGCCGCGTTTATCACATGGATTATTTGCAGTGCAGCACTAGTGTGTATGGTGTAGGTACTAGTGAATCACGTGACGCACCATCAATTAAACACCTCTAGGGTTACTATGGATGTTGCATTCACTGCTTTTTATATTATTACTGCATCCCTTACATTCTGTGTATATTTTAATGCAATGTACTTTCTGTGTACTGGCACTGGATTGTACCAAATGTTTAAGAAAAAAAGAGATTCTGGTCCATGTTGACATGATCACATGAATCACATGCAGTAATGGTGCTGCAGTCTCCTATTCAACTACATCCCTAAGGTGCTCTACTAAAGTCAGATCTGAGGATATGGAAGGCAAATGAAAAACACCAGACTCACTGTCGTGTTCACATGTTCACGGAAGCAGTTTAGTGGGTAAATTGTTCAAAGGGATCTCGGTGATAAGCAGAAATATTCAGATACCTGTATGTTCTGCAAATTAAGTGATGCTCAAATGGGGCCAAACTTCCCCACATCGTTACACCACCAGCAGCAGCAGGCTATCAGTAACAATAATACAGTGATCAAAGTCTATGAGAACACATTATTATTATGTTTTGTTCCATTCTGATGTGCAATACAAACATTAAACAAAGCTCATGACCTCTGGAGCAGGTTCAAAGACGTGACTTGACTACAAGTCTTTGATCAACCCACAGGCTGCAGCTTGACCTCGAGCATTACTGATAAAGATGAATGAATTTTACTTGCTGACTTGTACTCTCTTGATGTGTGCCCATGTACTACATATTAGATACTAATGCTGAAAAACATAAATGCTAACATTTGCCCTTAAGTGTGTACAATGGCAAAAAAATGTAATCATCTATAAGTTTATGATGTCATTGTGCGAACTGTGAACGCTCTGACATCATATACGTGTTAGGCTTACTGGAGCGAAATGATTAATAGCGCGATGACAGACACCTTCACAAGCTAAAATCTGAAAAAAGTGTGGAAACTTATTACTCTTAACTCAAGCAAAACAGCCACTATAATCAGACGGAAATATTTTGTGCTGGCTGGGGCGTGGCCAAACTCCGCTGTGTTGCGAAGGTCGCCAGAGTCAGGTTAGTGGGATGCATACCTGAAGAGAGTGTGAATAATTACTGACTGTGTGTTGCTGTGAGTTGACGATTTATTTCCAGTTCTCCTCATTGAACACACACACACACACACTAATTAGCCATATTCTCCTCAAGTTTGTGTCCTTTTCCCACCTTTTCCTCACTCTTCACTTCACTTTGCTGAGCCACGCCCCTTCGCCACAGACTTAAGGCGTTTTCATATTAGGCACGATTGCTCCCCCATCCCTTCTCCCCCACTGGCCAGCGTTCACATTTTTTTTGCTCTGCGTACTCGGGTACACTTGTTTATTTACACCTAAGTGTAAATGCACCTAAGTGGTCTGTGAGTCGCCAATAAACACAAGAAAATAAGAGAACAAGGAAGTTAGCCTTTGTGCTATGCCTAATATTGATATTTTGGAAAACATGTCAAGAGAAATGCTCTTGCGTACCTTCCTACTGTATCAGCTATGACTGTATAGGTCAGAGAATGAGATTGCTACAGATTTAGGAGGGGACCGATGGCACTGATGACATCACATCTAAACAGCGATCTACTTCCGTGCTCAGGACTGGCTTCTGATTTGATCCGTGCTCGGGTATCGTTCTCGAAGTCCACCTTTTCCAGCGGACTCCGGCCCGGTTTACGAGCAAGAACGATTGTGTTCTCACTGATCAAAAATAAACCAGACCTTGGGTCAAGTGTTTTCGGAAATGATACTGGGGCCCTAATCCCCTTAGTCTTAGTCTTCTTACCACTTCAACTTAACTCCCATAATTCCCATCTGTCATCTTTAAGCTTTAATAGTTATATTTTATTGCTGCTATATTGCTTTTCCTTGGTTTTTATATTTTGTTTCATCATGAAACTTTATTTAAAGACATTTTTGAATTAACTACTCATTTCTATTATCTTCATTGTTAGTTACCACATGTACAAAATGACCTCAAGCTCAATTTAAAAGCTAAGAGCTAAATAAGGACTATTGAGTAAACGCAACATTTACAATCCGGTTAATTACTTAATCGTTTCAATAATCGATTGATGAATCTATGATCAAAATAGTTAATTTCTAGCCCAAGTATAGACAAGATGACGATGTGCCTGATTTAAATCTGAACTTGTAAATCAGGCAGTATATTTAATGGGAGGAAAAGAGGTGTGTTTGAGAGGCAGTCCGGTCGATGTGAGGATTAAGTTTCAGCGTGTGTGAAGACAAAGAGATAGATCAGTTTACCTGAGATCGTTTTACTTTTTCTAGCTTTGTGTGTGTGTGTGTGTGTGTGTGTGTGTGTGTGTGTGTGTTGGTTTTTGACAGGGATGCAATTGTCATCAACTCTAAATTCTAAATAAAATTTCACCCGAAATATCATAGTGACTGAAAATCGTGGTATTTAGGATGATAACCGGACTTGATTAGCTTTCTGAAATGCTGTTTAAAGGTTATTTAAATATTTTATTTCATTATCATGTATAATTTATGTGTATTATGACCATGTCCTCTGGTCCACAATCACAATGCACAATATCCTCGATAGAGTCGTATCATAACAATGGCTGCCTCAGAAGGTGAATAATAGATAGAACTTTCCTGATCTGGCTATTTAAGGATGCTGCTTTGGGACAATGCTAATTGTTAAAAGAGCTATACAAATAAAATTGAATTGAAAATTGAATTAAGGTGTTTGGCACTTGAAGGAATGGCTAAATTTGATATTGGTCATTTACTATTGAAATGAACAGATGACCGTACTCACTCTGCCTATGTACACCACTCAAATCTTTCATTTCAACCCCTGGTCATGAGTGAGTTCAGTGAAATTTTGGCAGCGCCATTAAGTTTACATATCCGGCCTATTTTCAGAGACTTTCCTGATACCTTTAAGGCAATAGAGCACAGAATGCCTCTATCTGTCATTTTAATCACTCCATCAACTTTACCTACCTGGCTGGTTATCAGACTTTCCATTATGTAAAGTGGTTAGTGTTGCTGTGATGTTAGCCGGTGATTCGGGTTCGATCTCTACAAATAATACTTTCGTAGTTAACTTTGAACAAAAACTGCAAAACACCTGTGGAAAATAAATAAAATTCTGATAATTGGCTTTCACAGTATTCTAACAGCACAGCACCTGTGAATCCAATTAAACCGGTCAATGATTGGTTGGCTGTTATAAGGAAGCAGATGAAGTTATCGTCAAATTTCATCTGACTGTCTCTCAGGGACACCCTGGCTTCTGATCGCACTTTAGATTTTAATTTACGATGATTAAATAGAATTGTCACAGATCATTTCTTGTGGAAATCTGCAAATAGCTTCATTTGTGTTTTTATCCAGATAAAATAAACTTACTTTTTAAAGTAAGACTCATTTTAAGACTTACATAAAATGTGTTCCTTTGTTGGAAGTTGTCAGTGTAGAAAAATTAAAAGGAAATTAAAGTGATTTCTATGCTCTCGATTGACTATGCATGCATTTTAAACATTTAGTCATAAGATCACTTAATAAAGTGTTAAACATAATAAAAAATATCTCATACACCACATATTATATGAACGGAAATAAATAATTAAACTTATTCAAGCCCATATTTCCTCCTTTAAAAAAAACTCTTAATCTTGAAAGCAAGAGAGATTCTTCCCCTAAGCATGTTGTTTTCAAACCCAACATGCTAGCATGAACGCTTACTAGCTCCTACATTTAGCAATAAGCAAAAACTGGAAGATTACTCCAGATATTAAGGTACGAGTTGCAATGCAGACATCTAGAACATCACTGTGTGCCAAAGATTCTGGTTGAGCAAAAAATAGTGCAGTATGGCAAATTTATTGACTATAGTACGCGAAAAACATACGAGTGTTAATTCAGCCAATATACAGCATACACACAGCAAACTTTCTGCTTTATTGAATTAACACAGGATTCAAAAACATACAGTTATGAAAGTAAAAACTCTTTATATTTCTCCATGTAATCTCCTGCTACATTAATGCACTTATCCCAGCATTTCAACATCAAGGTAGAAAGTTTTCTCAGTAGGCCAGAGTCATGATCCATGAAATGGTTTGGCTCGAGATCAGTACTGTATATGGAGGATGTGGCGGTAACTCCCAGCCGAGGTCCTGTAACGTGCAAATGGTGTTAGTGAATTATTGTGTGTACAGTTCCCACAGAGAGATGCGTCTCTTCCGCAACTTGTCGACATGTTATCCGTCGATTTTCAAGGATCAGGCATGTTACTCGCTGAATGTTTACAGGAACGACTACAGTGACCCCCGAGACACACTTCTTTTTTTTTCTCTCTCTTTTTTAAATTTTTTAATTAATTTTTTTTATTTCCCCAATATTAGTCATGTCCAATTCCTCCCCGTCACTAGGGGGCCCCCACATTAAGGCTTCTACAACCACTCAGTCGGGAGGGCGAAGACTATCCCGTGTTTCCTCCGAACCGTGTGACGTCAGCCGACCGCATCTTTTCGA
>JAOVVB010000002.1:23630117-23651145 GCA_028570985.1 Heterobranchus longifilis | reverse complement strand
GCATGTTCTCCCCGTGCTTGGTGGGTTTCCTCCGGGTACTCTGGTTTCCTCCCACAGTCCAAAGACATGCAGATTAGGACAATTGGCGTTCCCAAATTGCCCCTAGTTTGTGAATGCGTGTGTGTATGTGTGTGTGCCCTGCGATGGATTGGCATCTTGTCCAGGGGTACCCTGTCTCATGCCCTAAGTCTCCTGGGATAGGCTCCAGGCCCCCCACGAGCCTGAATACAGGATTCAGAGGTTTAGACAATGAGTGAGTATGAGTGAGTAGGTGGCACTGTGGCTCAGCCGGTAGCACAGCTGCATCACGTCTCCATGGTTGGGGGTTCGAGTCTCACCTCCGTTTCAGTGTCTGTGAACTTTGTACAGTATGAGGCAGGGGTAGGCATTGGTTAAGGCATTGGACTACGGTTTGTAAGGTCCCAGCTTCAAACCCTACCACCACCAAGATGATCCTGCCGTAAATGTACGGAATGTTCTCCCTTTCACATGTGTTGCAGGCTAACTGGCGTTCCCAGATTGGTTGTGTGTGCTGATCAGCAAAATTCCCAGTGTTGAATTTTGTTTGAACACCCTCCATTGTGCTACATACAGGTCCAGTTGGACAGTTTTAAATCAACACTGGGGATTTTACTGTGTGTAGGTCATTTTTTAGACTTTTACTCATTTTGGCAAAGTGTTCACACAACGTTGTCTATTACAAAGCATCTAACTTGAAAACCATTATATAACTTTATTTTAGAAGCTTTAAACTGCCACATTTTGAGCAAAGCATGACACTTAGCCGCCAGATTTCCAAGCAAGCATTTTCCATCTCTCTGTCATGTGATCAGGGAAGCACAGATACTTCCTGTGCAACACAGCGGCCGCTGCGAGTGGCTTAAATGTGTTCAAAGAGTTTTTGAAGAATGTTGAAGCCAATAAAAAGATGTTTATACTCTGTTATTGCTGTTCGTTGCGGTCGCTCCAGCAGTGAAACATGACAGGTATGCATCACTTAACATCAATGGTACGTTTCGTCAAACAGGGCATTATGCAATTTGGATGTTGCTCGAGGTTAGGCATTTAACAAAGCATGTGGGATTCTGTAGAGTAAGCACTGCAGTGAGACAGAGAAATAATGTTACAAAATGTAGAATATGCCCAGGCGATTTCGTGTTCAAGAGACATGAGATGCACAAGCTGTGTGTGGGAAGCTGTTGGTTAAAGGTGCATAGCTGTACTAGGACTACGATTTAGTGAAACTAAAACTGGTAGAAGAGGAGGCTGACGATGCTGTAAACTAAAGTTTTGGTACTGCTCATATAGTTTCTCATGATCATCAATAATATTTGCGATTTTTGACATTTTGCGCAACATACAATCAGCAATCATCATACAATAAATCACAAAAATGCACTTTGTCGTAAAGAAAAGCACGTCTTGATGCACTTGATATTTTTAAACGTTCACCAATAAATCTCACTAATTTGAGTTCAACTTTAATCTTTAAACTCTAAATCTCACTTCCTTACTTGTCTTTATCAGTTACGGCTTGCTGGGTCCGAGCGGTTGTGGGAAGACCACTCTACTGAAGTGCATCGTGGGAACTCTGAAGATCTCTCGAGGTCACATCAGCGTGCTCGGGAAGCCGCCGGCGTTTCCCGGACATGAGGTGCCTGGAAGGATGGTGGGATACATGCCACAGGTGAGACCGTCACTATGCACCATAACATACTGAGAAGTGCATTTACTCGATTATTAATTATTTAATATGAATGTTTTGTTGACTGGGTTAGTAAGATCTTTGAAATATTTTTCTGACTTTATTTGTATATAAAGTAATGATGTAAAGTAATAAAACAGTTAACAGATGAGTCTGCAGTACAGTATGTCCACACCCAGGATTAAACCATTAAAAGCTTTCTGCAGTATGTGCCTGTTTGTCTTGTGCTCACTTTCTGTTTCATAACACATGCAAACTCCACCCAGTTAAGTAGTTATTTATAATTACAATATTATCATGTAATAAATGCATGGATGGATGAATGTGGAGTAAAGTCAGCATGCTACTGGTGTGTGTGTGTGTGTGTGTGTGGGAGTGTGTTTGGTAATGCTCATGTGACCGTTCATCTCTCTCATGGCAGGACATAGCGCTGTATAACGAGTTCACCATCAGCGACACGCTCTGGTTCTTCGGCCGAATCCACGGGCTCTCATCCAAAGAGACACGTGAGCGGATGAAGTTCCTCATCGATTTTTTGGACCTGCCGCAGAAGAACAGTCTCGTCAGAAACCTCAGGTGCAGACGATTCATTTCTGTTCATTTGAGTGCATTGCAGGTGGTTGGATATGAGTCAGAGTCCCAGTCAGGCTTGGTGACGCTCACGAGCTGAAACTTGTGAAATGCTCTCAGGACAGATTTCCTCCTTAAACATACTCTATTTGTTTTGTTGGTTTTAATGTCTGACACTTGTGTTTTTTTATATATTTTTTTATGTTTTTATGTTCCTGATAGTGTTTAATGGTAATATAATATATTAATATAACCTACCTATTTACCTAATAACCTTCTACCTACCCATCTACCAAACCAACCAACCTGCCTACCAAACAATCAAACCAACCTACTGTATGTATCTACCAAAAAATCGATTCCGTTACATAACGCAATTCTTTTGTGTGGCAATTCATGTATCGCCACACTGACTTTTCTTTGTTTAATTCATTTTTATTTATATAAGTTTGCATTTGAGGTGATAAAATGTTGCAGTTCCTCTATAATCCTACAGGTGGTGCAGCCTAAACTATGCACACCTTGGCGGGCAGCACAGCGCCCTGTGTGGTAGGAGCGAATTATATCCTAAATTTGTTTAGAATTGTAACAAACTCATAATTTGTTTTATACCGAATTGGGGTATTTATAAAAGCGTGATACAGTACCGCAATACAAATCGAATCAGCACCTCGGTATCGTGATAATATCGTATTGGATGATCCATGGTGCTGCCCATCCCTAGTATCTACCCACTCACCAACCTACTGAATGCTCTTTCACTGGGATATGCAAAGAAAAGAATTCCCTGTGCAGTAATGTATATGTGCAAAATAAAGATTATCTTGATGCACGACTCTCAAAAAAAGACTCAGCACTCATGGTGAACTTCTAATGCTTTCCATGTACAATGCCTTCATGCATTATCCATGTTTGCAGTTTACATTCAGATTAAACCGATCTACAGTATATAACATTTCAAGAATGAAGCGGCGCGATGGCTTAGTGATTCACACTGTTCCCTCCTCGCGCCCTCATTTCTTCAATTGTTCAGTTCAAAATTCTGAACCGTCCTGCCCGGGATTTATTTTGTACAATGATTTTGCTTCAAAGAGTGCTGATATGTATGCGGTTTACTGTAAACTGAGAGAGCAGGAGAGACATAAAGAGCTGCAGAAAGGACAGGAAAAGAAAGCAGGCCTTGTTGTGTGACGGACTCTTTTGTATGAAGTTGATTAGTTTCCATCAGAATGAATCCTCAGTGACATGATGAATGCGGACCACCAGCCTTTCACTGCTCATGCCAACAATATTCACTTCTTTGTTTTCTCTTTCACGCTCACTGTACGTCTCTCTCTTTTATCACGTCCTCTGTTTATTTATTGGCCTTTAATTGCTCAGCGGACACGTTTTCCAGGACAAATACCTTTAACACTATAAAAAAATCACTTTATTGATGTTAATCCATGGCTTGGAATCTACAGCGAGTTAGTCCAAAATGCCAAATAAAAGAAAAAAAATTGTATTTATTTTAACCCTCGTCATTTTCGTCCGTTCCCATCTACAGTACAAGCTACTTCTTCCTATGACGCTACATCTGTCAACTCCTACATCTGTATCCTGGTGCTCAAAACGAAACTCATGACTCCTATTGCACAAATAGAAAACAAGGCTCAGAATAAAACTGCCACACTGTACACTTTCTCTTCACCGAACAAGCTTCGGAGATCCAGTTTATCAAGATCTTTTGCCGTAACAGAGCAGCCTGAGGTTCGAGATGTGTTCAGTTGTGTTTGGGTTTTTACTGAGCACCATGTGTTTAGAATCGATGTGTTTTTTTTTATATTAGCCATCAATATTTATTTAATGCCTCTAGAACTTCTAGACTGGTTGATGCCTTTAGGGCTTATGTTCAAATACCCTTGCATTTTCCTGTGTAATAAAGTACATGTACAACTTGTTTCAATAAATTAGTATTAGAAATACAGACTTTATTACAAATTTTTAATTTTTTCCAGTGTTTAAATCAGCAGTATGAGATCAAACTGTTAATGTAAATCCTTTCTAAACGCTTAAAGTTCGCCATATTTAGAAATAACCGCCTGAAACAAAGACCCAGTGTCGCCCTTTTTCATACTCTGCTCTCTGAAGCATGTAACCACATGATCCGGTCTGGAAAGTGTCCAGTCAGTATTTCCCCTAGAAATGGTTTCAGGTACCGTGGCAAGAGGAAGTTAAGGTCGAATAAAATAAGGAGAGAATTAATGAGATGTATTTATTTGACACACATTACACCACAAAGCTATCAGTTAGAAAAACAATTAAACAAAAATATATAATTTATGCAGAAAATGTAACATGGAAAATATCCATTATTACATTACATTATATTATATCATATCATATCATGTCATATCATATCATATCATGTCATGTCATGGCGGCACAATGGCTTAGTGGTTGGCACTGTCGCCTTGCACCTCTAGGTCTCATGTCTGTGTGCATGGAGTTTGTATGTTCTCCCTGTGCTTCGTGGGTTTGCTCTGGGTACTTTGGCTTTGTCCCACCACAGATTATGCTAATTGGCGCTTCCAGTGAATACTGACCGGAGGTTCTACCATGGTGTTAAAGATGGACATACTGTCATACTATATTATATTTCATTGTATTACATTATATTAATATAATTCAGCCTCATTCAGCTCATGGGAATATTCTTCTATTCTAATGCATCTTTTCCCAATTAAACAGGAAGCCTGACCTTAACACAGTATCAGCGAGCCAGTTAGTTCAAGTAATGTTAGCCATTAAATGCTAATAAACAAATGAGATTGTTAAATTCCCCTTAACATGTCTTTTATAACAACTAAACCCATTATTATAGGCAGGAGTAAATTGTACTGTACTTGGACACGAGGTGCGTTTTCTTGATTTGCGGCCGTCACCATCAACATCTGTATAGACAACATTTACTCTGTATTGATCAGTTCGCCGTTCACCAAAATCGAGCGTGGTTTAGTTGTCTGTGGTCTTCAGATTGTAGCACAGAGAGAGCGAGAGAGGATTCTCACACAGACTCCCAAATGCAAATGATTATTTCCCTATGAGTGGATATCAGACGGGATTAGATTTTCATGCTCTTGTTGGCATGGCGACCAGCCACGCCTGTACTATTATAGGGGAAACTTTAAACACACTCAAAGTGTTTACTAGCAAATAAATGTCTGTAATAAATTCAGTTCTGAAAATTGCTTCAAACTGTAATTAATCAGGGACATTTATTAGGATTTGCATGTAGAGTAATCAGCATTTTTAGTAAGAACAAGCCAGGGCTCGTAATCCAGCGAGTCACTGAGGACAAATAATCTAGAACTAGGTCAAGCAGCCTGAGAAACAAAGCTGTGAATGGCACAGGGAACAGCAATACTTCCCAAAAATCCAAATGAAGGGAACAAGTCAGAGGTGAGAATCAATATTGATTGTAGCAAGAGGACAAGGAAAACCAGAAGTGCGGTAAATATTCTGGGGTGGTGAAACCAGGCCTGAGTGTGTGTGACAGATTCATATTTGATGTTGGCATTGAATGTAAATTACTTTATGCACTGTTGGGCAATAAGTCCATATTTAAATGGTTAATCGGTTGGTTAATTGGTTGTTTATGGTGTAGTAATCAGTTCATAATTTGTTGATTTGATCATGTTAAATTATTTTTTCAAATGTTGGAAATGGTTCAGATGGTAGTTTCTTAATAATTATTTGTTAATCATTAGAATTTGTTTCATTGAGGCATGTCATCATCAGGTGTTTTTTGGTGTTTATTTAAAACTTTAATGTTGTAAATATTTTATTTGTTTTTAAACTTCTGTTTGAATTAATATTATTGTTTATAAAGGGTTGGTAAATATTTTTAATTATATAGTTATTTGTTCTTTGATGTATATTTAGTGTGTAAATTAAACTCTTTTTTTTTTTTGTTAATAACTTTTTTATTGGAAATTCAAATTTGAAAACCAAAAAATGCAATGCTTCAAGAATTGGGAAAAAAAATGTAAAGGGGGAGGGACACATAAAATGAATAATAAGCAAATCACAGAGTAAAAAATGTAAACACACACACACACACACACACACAAAAATAAAAAAATAAATAAATAAACACAGTTAGTGTTTCACACATGGCTTCAGTTTACATAAAACTAATCATGTTGTCGATCCTTTAACAAAGTCTATATCAGCAGTCCAAGCATTAACTATTCGAAGTGTAGATTTATTCTAGTTTATCTGGCTGTGGCACATTCCGAAAATAAAATGTCTAAAAAATAGGAATGCCATACAGAAGGAAAGTGGGTGTCGGCTTCAAACCAACTTTTCAAAATAGTCTTTTTCGCGGTGGTCAAAGCTGCCATTGATATTCTTTTTTTTTTTTTTTGTAAACCAAGAGTGATGTTAGAATCATCTACTAGCAATAGTAAACCTGGGCGTAAAGGAACATTCACCTTAAAAAGTATGGAAAGAAAATTTACCACATGATGCAGCACTTATTTGTTTTATTAACTTAAAACTTTTTTGCTGTGTATTCGTTTATAATTCTAGATTTCGGATTCATATTCGTACCATAAAGTTGTTCTTACTGGTGGGTAAAAGGTTGTTTATTAGTTATTAACCGCTGCTACTTTGGCTGTTTGCAGCGGGGGTCAGCGACGTCGCGTTTCTCTTGGCGCGGCTCTGCTTCAGAACCCTCGCCTCCTCATCCTCGACGAGCCCACAGTAGGAGTGGATCCTGTTCTACGATCCAAGTACACACTTTTTCTTTATTCTTCTGTATTTCTCAGCTTCCACTTCTGCTTCTCTCTCCTGCTAAATACAATCACATCCGCAGCTGCGTTCTCATTTCTGGAAACACCTGCTACTCACATTTACAGCTATAAGCTGCGACAGGCTCTGCTATTGTTCTCCTTTAACGGCATGTAAACCTTAAATCAGGAGTCCAAATTTTAACACACACACACACGTACTTTTGCGCAATCGATCGTGTAGCTTGTACAATCCTTGCATTAATCTGATCCTGAAACAGCAGAACTCCCTCACAGCTTTATTCCCAGTTGCTAAGATTTTTTTTTATTGTTTTAAAGAAAAAAGAAAGAAAGCACACACACACACACACACACACACACACACAAAAGACAAATAAAATGTCACACAAAGTAAAACAAAAGTAATAATAAAAAAAATGTGCAAACGCACAATGTCCTCATACTAATGTGTTACCTTATTCAGGACAGGTTGTTTTTTTTGTTTGTTTTATTTAAAAGTGAACAACTGTTTCTAGTTGCTGTGATATAATAGTATTGTAACTTTTTATACGTATTGTATTGATTAATTTAAAGTATTTGTGGTATAAGTGGTGAGGAATCAAGCACTTCACGGCACTGTTCATAAGAAAACCCTTTTTGAAACTTTTAGGTTGTTACAGTAACTTAAGCTGTCGTTTTTATTATTATCCAAAATCTGAACTGTACTTGTCTGATTTCTACAGAATATGGCAGCACCTAGTGGAGATTGTGAAAGAAGGACAGGTGTCCGTCATCATCACTACACACTACATAGAGGAGGCCAGACAAGCCAACATGGTAAGATATACACACTCTTGGTCTATTAATCAAATGAGGTCTTATACAGGTGAGAGTAAGCCGTAAGAGTAAATGAAATTAAATGCACTTATTACAAATGCAATAAATCCCCCTCCCCCACACCCCCAAGGCAGCGAACCAGCGTGTGGATATGTTTAATGATGGAAACATTATGAAATTTGTGGAAGTCGCTCTGGATAAGGGCGTCTCTCAAATGTCTAAATGTAATGGATTTTAAGATTCAATTTCATTTGATTCTTTTTCTTCCAGGCTGCATGATAAACATGATAAGCTTCCGGTCCTTGTATAAGTGAAACAGCACTAACATTACAGCCTCCTGTGTCATGTCAGCTCTTCAGATTTCATAACGTGATTTATAGACTTAACCTCGACCGGCTTGCTATGTTAAGTAGGATAATTTACAGTTTTAGCCTGTCTACACAAACTGAAAATTGTTGTTCAGGCTTATATGTCTGACTTAAGGTGTTTTCATTCTGAACAACCCATTCAGATTCAGAAGAAACTGCCTGAGTACAATTCAGCATTCACAGATTTTTCTTGAATGTGTTATTAGAATCACATAAAGTTTCACATTAGTGTCTAAAACCGCACCTTTTAAAATAAGTCCATTCTTTCAAGCCTAAAAAGTATGGGATAGAAAGTAGGGACTACTAACAATTGTTGCTCTAATCATTTTTTCTTGCAGCATAATGTATTTAACACCGTGCTATTTTTGCACTACCTCAACCCTGCGCCGCTATAAATCCACCCCCTCGATCGCTGAATTGTCTCTCTCGCAACAATTTTTGGAGCTCTTCCTGCATCGACGCATATGTGATAACAGACTGACACCTGACCTGCCAGCTTGCAAAACAAAACATGATCAGGTCACCTTGTGTAATCTTGTGTAGAATAACGTAGGGCTCAGTGTGTAGCAGGGTTTTTTTTGTTTTTTTTCACTGATTGTGTTGCTAAAAATAACAAAGAACGAAAGAGAGTGTGGGTGAACATGCAAGTTTGTTTCGGGGGAGGCGTGCCACGTGGTGTCTGAGTCGGATTGTGCTGGAGTGTAAACATGGCTAAACAAAAGCGTACCATAAACTGAAACTCAACTTGATATTTACACGACTTGGAAACTTTCGTTTTTTTTTTTGTGTCATTTGTAATTGTGTAATGCATGGACGGGAAAAAACGAACAGGAATTGTAGAAGTGATATTCTAAGCGAAATCACGCGATCAAGTGCAGGAAGTACAGTACAGGAATCTTTGAGCCAAATCCCAGGTGGGGTTCCAGTTTATCACAGAGCACAGGCTCGCACACACTTACACACTCACTCACACACTACGGGCAATTTGGGAACACCAGTTCGCATGGTGCATGTCTTTGGACTGTGGGAGGAAACCGGCAAACCCAGAGGAAACCCACCGAGCACGAGAAGAACAGCACTTAATAAACAGTATAGAGAACGAGTGATTTTGATACCCGTCCATCTGAATGTATAAGCTTTACCAGTTTTCTCTCCGTACAAAATTCTGCTAATTTTAACATCAATGCAATACTTTTTAACAAATATTTATTATTTCCTTTAAGATTGCTTTCCTGTATTGCGTGTGACATCTCTAGATTCAATCACTTACTGTACATTAAGCACAGACTGGGCAGGACAGGCAGGGCTGCCATGCGCTATTTAGGACACGGACAACACCTCACAGCTGCCAGCGTACAGTTCATCTGGCTTTAAAAGTTATGTTACTTCGGGTTATTGTACGATATCGAAACGCCTTGGCTTGGCTTTTTGCACCACACGAAACCCTCACCTAAGAGTGATGATCATAGAGACTGAAGTTATAAACAAGATCTGAAATAATTGTCTTAATTTTGGTTTTGTGCCACAATAGGTTTCCCAGATGCTCATAAACCTCTAGATGCCTTTGCGAAAGATCAGTATTTATTTCCATGCTATGAAATATTACACTACTTTTTTTCCTTTTTACTCGTTACACAATGGCTTTGAGGTAATGGATCAGGCTTTGAAAAGATAAATACGCCTTTTTGAATACCCTTTGAGCTGTCTAAATGCTGCCACTTATAGCATCAGTGACACCGGGTCACAGCATTTACCTTTTCCCCTGAGGACTAAAGGTGTCTTCACACAGGACGTGCACACTTTCCTTTACAAGCCCTATGAGGCAGAGCTTACATATATACACACAAATATATATACAGTATACATGTATATACATCCCTGCAATAGATAAAAACACACATCTGAGCAACATGGATCATGTATATAGTGTCATTGAGTTTGTACTAAATTTTTAACTCCATTCTGGTTGTTTAATGTTTTATGGATATCGTCAAGCTACAGTAAAACCGCTTGAGGGAGAAAAACAAGTTTAAAAAACTGCCATAATTTAAGAAGTATGTCCTGAGTCTTTTTGTTTGAAGACAGACAGACAGTAATCCAGATGTTTCGACCACCAGGTGAAGTTTATTTACATCACCTGGCTATGAGAACATCTGAAGAGATGGTACAGTAGGTCAGGTTAGTTCAAGCCACTACATTCTCAGATATCAAAGTAACAATCTCTGTCTTGTCCACCAAGGGAACACCCTTTAGTGGGAACACCCTTTAGTATCTTTTACTTGTGACAAGGAAAAAGATAGACGGTTATCCAAAACTACCACACAGTTGTGCATATAGCATGAGAGTGAGATCTGATGGTTTTCCAATGAGAATGAGTTGAATATCATCAGCATAGCAATAGAATGAAAACCCATGTGACCTAGAGAGAGAGAACTGTAAGGGACTAAGCACAGAGCTTTGTGGAACCTCAGTGGGAAGTATAAATGAAGCAGATCTGAATCTAATCTCTGGCACTTGATTTGAAACTTTAAGCTGTCTAGGTTTTGCCTTTTTTTTTTTTGAATAATAATAATAAGAAGAATCATCTGATTATTTTATTCTCACAAAATACGAAGTAAAAATAAATGAAATCTTAGCAAGTGAAATATTCTTCAATGTAGTCAAACATATCAATATTTTTAAAAAATAAGATTACAGCAAACCAAATATAAGATTATTAGGCTTATTTCTAGTCAAATGTAACTAAAATGCAAGCGGAAATGTTTTGTTCCATTGGCAGAGAATTTTGCTTCTCTCAAGAAATTAATTCCTAAAGCTAGCAAAATAACCGAACAAGAAATTTTAGTAACATTTGACTAAATTGACATTAATAATCATACATTTTGTTTGTTGTAATTGTATTTTTTAAAAATTGTAGATAAATGTAACTATATTCAATTTGTATTGTATTGCTATAGTACTTTACATTGCAAGCAAAGTTACTAAAAGTAGAGACTTGGAAAGTATGAACACTAGATGTACGAAGATTGTATGTACGATTGCAAGTAAAATCCCAGACAGTCTGGATGATTTTAATTATTATTATTTTTTTTTTTTTATCAGAACTGTGATCTATGTAAAAAATCTATTCTAATTTAAGCATTTAAAAAAAAGAATATGCGTCTGGAGACTTTTGAGTGACGGTTTCCCAAGTCAATCAGAATGGCACTAGCTGGCCATTCCTAAGCCTCTGTGAGCCTGTTCATGCCGAAGAGGGTGGATAGCACTTTCCTTTCAGTGTGTCCAGCTGCTTTGTTACATTACCATAATGTGGCGGCTTTTAAGGTAAATTCTACTAACACAAATGCAGTAGGCATGAAATTGACAAGACTTGTATACAAATGTACAGTAGGATGATTATATGCTTGCACTATACTGTAGATTCTACATTTTTTATATTTTCTACTTTTTCAGTGTGGAGCTGTTACTGACTGATGTTATTCCAGATGTTCTGTATAATGTTGGTCTTTAAAATCTCTCTGCACTCTGTGGTTGGTAATGATGGTGCTAAATCATGCCTAGGTGGGGTTAATGAGGAACGGAAGGCTGTTAGCTGAAGCCAAACCAGAAGCGATCATGAAACAGCACAATGCAGCTGTGAGTCCATCTTCACAAACACACACATTTCATTTAGACTATAAGTTTAATTTAAGCTATAAAAGAGAAACAATTGACATAGAAAGTGTAAATATATTACTGTATCGTAATAAACATTGGACGAATTTATAAGTATGTATTTGTGTGTGTTTGTATACTTGATACACACATCAGACCCTGGAGAGCGCCTTTCTACAGCTTTGTGAGGACTCGGACCAGGGCGGGTCCCAGGACAGTTCCCAGGGTCCTGTGCGCAGTAACAGCATGTCTCCAGACAGTCTGAAGGATGACTGTAGGGAGCCCATTTTAGGAAAGGAAATATCAGGAACATCAGACATCCACAAACTTAAAGGTAAAACACTGGAAAACTAACAACATTTATATATCACAGTGTGCTTTTATGTGTGTGTGTGAGTGTGTTTATGTGTGTATTTTCGTTTGTGTGTGTGTATACAGTGGATTGGAAAGTGAGAGCACGGCACGTCTTTCCAAAATGTAGAAATATCACAGCACTGACGATCAAGACCATGGTGCGAATGAGGAGAAATCCAGGGTAATCACTGCAATCATGTACAGCGCAAAAAAAAGCTGTTCTTATTAATATCTGTCTTATCTGTTCTTATCTGTTCTAGTAAAAGTGTTTTAGGTGTTCATGCCGCTCTAAGCTAGTTTCTCTCTCTTCCTCCGTATAGTTCGATGTGTTTTCAGTTCCTGTTGCCCGTCATTCAGATCTGTCTGATGTGTTTGTGTATCGGCGGTGACCCCAAAGGCATCCAGGTGGCTGTAGTCAATAACGAAACCAGCTCGAGCTCCTACAGCCTCTCTCTCCTCTCTTTCCTTGACAACACCAGCATCCACCAGGTACCAACATTTCATTCTGTATGTCACACCTTAACATGATGCATCATCACTCTGATTGGGAAACCTGGTATCAATTATATGCTAATTAGATTATGCTATAATGAGTTATTATTTAAATGAATAATGATATGGATGGATGGATGGATGAATGGATGGAAGGATCGATGGATGGATGGATGGATGGATGGATGATGAGGGAATGATGAATGAATAAACGCATGAATATGAATGGATGAGTGGAGGGGTGATGGATGGATGGAGGGATGAGTGGATGATGAGGGAATGGATGAATAGATGGATAGTTGAGAGGAATGATGGATGGATGAGTGGAGGGGTGAATGGATGATTGGATGGATGGGTGGTGGATGAGGGAATTGATGGAGTAAAAAGTGGATGAATAGCTGGATGGATGAAAGGATTAATGGATGGCTGGATAGGAATGGAATGATGAGTCGATGGATGGGTGGATGACTGAGTGAATGAACAGGAGAATGAGTGGATGGATGGGATGGTGAGTGGGTGGATGGAAGAATGGATGGCTGGATGGATGGATGGAAGAGTGCGTGAATGGCCAGCAGGATGACTGGATGGATGGATGGATGGATGGATGGATGGATGGATGGATGGATGGATGGATGGATGGATGGAAGAGTGCGTGAATGGCCAGTAGGATGACTGGATGGATGAATGGATTATTTTAGGGATGGATGAGTAGAAAAGTGGAACAATGAGTGGATGAATGGATGGACATAAATAATGATACTACAGTATAGTTAAATATTTGTATGTTAACTGATTTTACAATTAGATCTGTCAGTTTTTCCAGTTATCTATCTATCCGTCCTTTTTATTATTTATATATCAACTGCATAACAAAGATAGAACTTTATACAACCTCAAGATCTCTTACTCTCACTTCCTCTGTCAGCAGAGGAAGTGTACAGAGTTTCACTTCAGTCTGGCTAACGCATGAACAGGTATCACGGTACAGTGATTATCCTGCAGAAGTTTTCTCCACAGCCAGACAATGACAATGCCTGAGCTTTCAGGAACTGAGAAGTGGAACCTCTAAGAAACTCTAGCTGTATAAATAAAGAAAGGAACTGAGGTTATCTGAGATCTGACGGCATTCTTGTGTTGTAGCTCAGTTTAAACCTGTTTAAGCATACTCAGTTGCTGTAGATCAGCTGAGGACACTGCAACAATGGAGTCACATGTAGCATGTAGTAACATGGAGTCTAGACTTGGTGGTGGTGGTGGAGACATTCCTGTCAACACCATTGGCATCATGTTCTGCTTGTTAAAGAGAAAGGCTGTGTTTGGCTAGAAGTTGGACGCTGTCTTGGCATTTCTTTGTTGGAATTGTTTTTACTCTTTGCCACTGCAGGTAAACCTGCCCCATTCTGCAGCTTTTGAAGGCATCCATAATGGGGAGTACTGGGGCGTCATCGGGTTTGGCGAGAACTTCACCAGCTACCTGACCAAGAGGTGGGAATTTCAAGAAAACTTTCGCGTCTTGTCCAGATCTGAATATATATATACACTGTACAGTAAATCATGTCTAGACATGGCAGGTTACTTAGAAATGGATTCATTTCAACTGGTATTTAATTTTTTTTTCTTAAACACAATAACTATCTGATGTATGATAGGCCGGCATCATTTAGCACAGGGCTGGACAGTGCGTATGAACCAAATGAAGGTTTTCATTCTTTAAGGGGGCAAAGAACACAAATCCTGTAGTTGAGTAAAAGTAGAGATTCCCACGGGCAGATATTACTCAGGTAAAAGTATTAAGTCCTCCATTTACATGTGCATGAGTAAAAGTACAGAAGCACTCAACCTCAAATTAACTTGAGTATCAAAATTACATGGCTTGTATTACAGTAGCTCACAGTAGCCTTTTCATAGTAAGAAAATCTCTCTCTCTCTCTCTCTCTCTCTCTCTGTCTCTCTCTCTCCCTCCTTCCCAATTGTAAATATGCAAATCACGTAATTAAGCATAATAGTCAGCAGGTGGTGAAATTCCGTCTACATGCCACTGTGGTTAGGTAACACAACACCATGCAGAAATGTCATTGAGTAAAAGAACAGATATTTGCTGTACTGTTGAGTGGAGTAAAAGTAAAAGTTTCCCCTAATAAAACTACATACATACTATATACGTGACATACTGTATGTACTTAAGTTTAGGAATTTTAGTAACCTCGGTTTATTATTCAGCAGATATAAATGTTATGAATAAATCGCCAGCGACCTTTGAAATGACATAATATCTGACATTTACCTGCTGTTACCTCACAGTTTACCTGCGCAAGGTGTTTTGATGATGCTCTAAAAATACACGAACACTCGCACAAACAGAGTCAGGTGATGCGTCATGCCTGTAGCACAGAAAGGACACTGAGAATACGGGGAAATGGCTGGGAGAGGCTGTATAGCTTGTTGTCTGAATCGGTGTGTGAGAGAGGAAAAGCAGGTCAGTCCTGTCTTTCTTTCTGTGTCTCTGTCTCTCTCTGTGTCTGTCTTTCTATTTTGCACAAGACCACTCAAAGTCAACTCAAAAGTATGCGTTTGGTAAATCCTTCAAAAGACGTGTTATGTTCGGTGTTGCGAATTTGTCTTCTTTCTCTTATAGCTGAAAACCACAAGGCTAAAAGGGAAGGCGAAGTTTGGACACACCTTCTAATTCAGTGTTTTTTGTCTCCAATACTGGAGATTTCATAACTATGAAATAACACACATGGAATAAGATAATTAAGTAACAACAACAGCAATAGTCATGTTTATTAATAGTAATAGTTGTTGTTATTTTAAGACATGAAGGTCGGCTGCTCTGGATCACTTCTTGCAAGAACAGTATCGTGTCGAGTGCATTTGCAAAACCCATCAAGCACCATGATGATGAAACTGGATGAACATGATGAAGACCTTCCCAGGAAAGCAAGACCAGAACTGACCTCTGCTGCAGAGGAGAAGTTCATTTAGAGTCACCAGCCTCAGAAATCACCAATTAACAAACATCACCACAGATTAGAGCCGTTATGAAGGATTTACAGATCATAAGTAGCAGAAACATCTCAATATCAACTGTTCAAAGGAGATTATTGTATATTTTGGACGCCTTCAGCATCGTTTTACAACAAATCAGGAACGACCATGGAGTTAGAAAGTGATCCCAAACTTTAGAGCGAAAGACCCGAAACTTTGACCCAAAGTGCGTCAAAGTGTGAAGACGTGACCTTCAAAGTCTGGTTCATTTTGATCAGTGAGAACACAATTATACCGGGAATCCGTGTCCAAGGATGCTGTATCGTGCTTGAGACCACCTTTTTCAGCAGAATCGGACATGGATCATATCAGATATGGAAGCACAGAAGTAGATCGCTGTTTAGACGAGACGTCATCAGTGTCTTCTGTATGCTCCGAAATCTCCATGCCCACGCCAATCTCATCCTCCCACCTACACACCCATAGCTGATAAAGTAGGAAGTCATACAAGTGCATGAAGGACTAAACTTCTTCTTCTTCTCTTGGGTTTAATGGCAGTTCACAATCCAAGTGTATCAGACAGTGTAAATATGCAGACGTACCCGAGACCAAAAACAATGTAAGCGCTGGCCAGCAGGCGAGAGTGGGGAGAGGGAAGCGATCGTCTCTGGGCATGGTACAAATCAAAAGGTCTAATGTAAAAGCTCCTGAAAGGTGATGTACATCAGAGCAGTACACACTTGTATGCCAGATTTCTAAATCAAAACGTTATTGAGGTCCAGAATGGCTGTCCTTAAGTTCCTGACGTCGTTGTTGCTCCTCTCGTTTTTGTACATTGGTGATCTATAACCACAAACCTCCTCACGGTTTCTCAGGGAGCATTTCCTCACCACCATCACATCCGAATCGATCATTAGAGACCTAAAGCGACATCCAGATTATTTGGAGGTGGCCACCAAAACAATCCTGAGACCAAAAACAGTGAGAATATGAAAGGAAACGCTTGTAGAGATGTTTGACATTTTTTCAGTCTGATTCTTGAGGCAGACATTCTGTGAGTGAGGACATCGGCCGTGTCCCCGCAGAGTTTATTATGGCAGCAAACGGATCACGCAGCCGAGTTTATAGCGCACACGAAACATCAGAGAGACAGTGTCCATGATGACGGAGAGATGATAAAACACAAGTCACCATTTCAGGGAACAGAAGAGTAAACAAGAGTCATAGTGTCGTCCTGTTTACATGCAGACAGGCACCTGTATACACACACACACACACACACACACACTCTGAGTAATTACTTCAGTTTAGAGACACGGAAAGCTGCCTCTGGGATGAGACACGGAGATGATGATGATGATGATGATGATGATGATTACACTGAGCTCCGGTTTGAGTCTTTGTTTTGAGAGTGTGTCCGTTATAAGGTGCTATTATTCCCACTCAAAGCAGCTTTTTCTAAATAAAGCTGGATCCTCTATGACTTTTCCTTTCTCACAGAGCTCTAGTGTGGAGATACGAATCACTTATGATGTCGTTCTAGTAGTATTGCTCTGTTTACTTACCCTCTTGCCTTATCAGACGCTAGGGATCATTCGCATCGTTCTGCAAGTCTGTCCGGATTTTTCACATCCTTCGATGGGGTGTGTATGTGTGTATATGTGAGCACACTTTTGTGGCAGGGGTATGTTAGTGCTTGTGTTGTGCGAGTGTGTATGAGGTGGGGGTAGATGCCTAATTAATCTCTTTCTCTCTTTCCTTATCCTAGGAAAAGGCAGACTCCAGCTCCCTCCATCTGAACTCCGAGATCCAGGTGTGTGTAACTAGAACTCATATCATCATCAGCAGCATGATCTATAATTAGGAAATCATTCTGTACTTACTCTTGAAGCACAATACATAAATGTAAGAGCACAAGATCATTATATGACAAATATACAATTATTTTAGTCGTTTTTATGTCGGTAATATTTAACCAGCAGATCATTTTGCGTCTTTCTAAAACTATGATGGGCGTTCAGGTCAAACCGGGACTTATAATGAAATTTCTGCAGACATTTAAAAAGAACGTCTGATCCTTGCAAAATCAAGGTAACTCATCTCCAACTTGCAGAAGAGACGCACCTGTCTTTGGGAACTGTCAATGGAATCATCCACCAACACCACTTGATCATTACAGGAGTTATTGCCACATCCACTGTGCAGTCCTCACCTCACTCCAAGCCATTTCCATATGTTTGGGCCACTATACAGTTGGAGTTCCTGGGAGGCCATTGTTTTAAACTCTGGCATACCTTGATGGATGATATACAAGTACTAGTGAAATGATAAGTGCATTAGTGTAGCAGGGGATTATATAGAGAACTGAAGGGAGTTTTTAACTTTTGTTTTGTTTAAACTGTTTGATTGATCAGATTCCGCACATCAAAAGTCCCGGTTTGACTTGAACACCCCTCGTGACTGCCGAAATCTGGAATCTTCCGACAGAGGAAAAGAATTTCAGTCTTAATGCTAGTAAAATGTTTAAAAAGACAGTACACAGTTGGCTCTACTTGTTCTATCGTTATGATTTTCTGCTGCAAAGTGACGGTCAGAAGAAGAAGGAAACAAAAACGTGAGAAAATCTTGATTAAAGCTAATTTAACCAATCAGCAATTTGACTGCAAAAACACAACTGCTGTCAGTAGCAGAATTTGATTTGGAAAACCCCTACTGTACATATGAGTGTTCTGGAAGATCCACGTTTCAGAGCAAAAGTTAACGCTTCCTGAAAAGCCAGCAAAATCACATCACTTTTTTCTGTCACGTGATCAGTGAAGGGAATCCACGAGCTGTGGTATCAAACAACAGCCATCATGAATGAGCTAAATGTGTTTAATGGGTTATCGGAAAGGGGTTGAAGCTAAAAGTTTACCCCAGCAGTCATGGACTACAGGTATGCGTAATGTGAACTAGGTCATCATGCAATTATGGATTTTGTACAAATATGTCATATACCTAACAAAAGCTGCGTGGGGTACCGTAGTGTAACTTTCTGTTTCACTTCCAAATCATCATGTGTTTTGTTCCTCTTTTTGCTATTATTGGCACTGGTTTTGCTCCATTTGGGAGCCATAATGCACTTTAGGTAATATTGTAATAATTTCCAAAGAACACTAAGCAGAGAGAGAATGTTACAACACTCAAGAAATGCACAAGCACTATGTGTGTGTACAAGTGACATTGTGAGCAATAAGCTGTTGCGTACGCTACGTCTGGTTCTGTTCCATGCAGATCTGCATTGTAATTTCTGAACTCTTTAAACGATGCATACCTGTGTCACAAGTGAAGCTGAACTAAACTGAAGTTTTTGTCTTGTTTATAATGTATCTCACGATCTTCAACAGTTTTTCTCACAAAATTCATGAATATTTTTATCTGGATCTAATTTGCTGTGATTCACTACAAAATGACAATTAAAGCATGAGTTTACTTTATTGTTATTAAAACTAAACTATATTGGTATTAAGATACTAAACTCCATACTCAAATAACCACAAACACAACTGCAGGCTGATTTATCCATTGTGACAAAACTGCGGCAGGTGGAGTTATAGCGTTTTGAAAAATCATACAAAATTTACAGGTTTGTAAACAAAACAACAATTTTGACGAGCTTTTGACATTTGTGTTCTTTAATACACTTAAAAACTTACAAAATATTCTCTATAAGTTTACAATTATTCTTGCTTTATCTGAAAAAAGCTCCAAACCTGCAGAATTGGACTTATCTCATTTTGCTGTCAAACCGCTCATATTATCCCGTCCCGTTTTCAACAGAACTGAAATTATAACATGATTTTCTCGACTAATTTGTGAAAACTTTGACACAAAACCTCCTTTGCTGTTGCGTTCAGTTATTCAGGTGTGATCGCACCCATGCTACAGGTGCAGCAGGTTCACCCACCATCCTTTCAGCATCTGTATCATAACAGCTGCATGAACAAATAACTGGAAAAATAAATCCAGTTTATGAACTTGAACTTTTTTATGAACTGCATTTTTCTTTCTGTCCACAGGAGTCTCTGAGTTTCAGCAGTCAGGTGTCTACACCAGAAATGGAAAGAAAGTAAGCCAACCCTATGACTGTAATAATACATTCAAACTGTGTTTATGTCATAAACCTGCTGATCATTAAAGGTTTTGGCAGCCATTTTATCCTCGCTGCCCTCTACGTACACACAAAACACACACACATGCATTCAGCAGGTCGTTTCATTGCGTGTCTGTGTTTCAGTAGTCCACCTCCAGTGTGTGTGTGTGTGTGTGTGTGTGTGTGTGTGTAGGTGCTTCCAGGCTTCCTTCCTTCCTTCCCTCAATTCTTCCTCCTATTGTCTAGAGATGTTTAAGATGGAGCTGCTGATTAGACGGCGAGAGGAAGTGAGTGAGAGCGAGGGAGAGTCCTGAGTGACTCGAATAGGATGCAGAATGAGTGTACCGAGCCCGAGGAAAGCGTTCACTCCAAAAGGTCAAAATGACCAAATCTTATATTTATTTATACGTGACCTTCGTGCTTAATAGCGTCATGGTGAACTCATTGATGCTTCAGATAAGAGTTATTAACTGTCTTCTTGCTCATTTTCCTGTGTGGCTGTTCTGCAATACCGTAATCACAACACCCTTCCTATGCCTACAGTGGTGGGTGAAAGTTTAACTGTACGGTTTATATTATATAATCCACCGGCCCGAACTATTCTCCAGATAAACCCCATGGCACGCTTGTGCGACTTTTTTTTTTATTACATATATTTTTTATTTCCCAGTCTCACCTGCAAATAGTTCCTCTAGGAGAGTGTTAGAAGAAGATCTGTAGTTAGACTATACGGTGAGCTCATTCACACACAGAACTGACTTTCACACTTTATTCACTTTACAAGAAGAATTATTTATTAAAAGCACTTTAAGACTGCTTCCTTCTGAAAGCGCGAATTCACCAAGATCGCCCAGACTTCCCGTCTCAATCTGAGTGACTGTCTGGATTGTTGTTTTTTTATGTCTATAGTTAGAAGTAAAGTGAGGATTTTACTCATCAGACACACTTCAGTGCTGTCACGCTGCTGATTGCAGAAAATGGACCAAAGTGTTAAGGTTTTTTTTTTTTTTTTTTTTTTTATCAGTGAGATTTGAGGAAATCCTCCTGTTCCCTCCATTAGCCCTGACCTCTACTGAAGGCCACTCTCATCACTTCCCCTGGGCACTACTGACTGTGTGTGTGTGTGTGTGTGTGTGTGTGTGTGTGTGTGTGTGTG
>JAOVVB010000002.1:23564785-23575894 GCA_028570985.1 Heterobranchus longifilis | reverse complement strand
TTTTACAGGAGACTAAGGACACGCGGTGGGGTACGACCCTGAGGTACCACACTCAGTCACACACTACGGGACAATTTGGGAATCAGTCTAATCTGCATGTCATTGGACTGTGGGAGGAAACTGAAGGAAACCCAGCAAGCACGATGGGGGAAACATGCAAATTTTACTAGTTTTATTTTAGTCTACTGTTAAACTGTGAAAGCAGAAAGAATTAGAAGTCAAGTAGACTTTAGACTGAAATGGACATAAGGGTGGGATTATTTTTTTCTCTTTTTTATTTGATAGATATATAGATAGATCAATTATAAAAAGTTTTATAAAAAAAAAAAACGTTTAATTTTTTTTGCTTCATCAAATCGGACTACTAATTATAAGCACAGAAGGGGGGAGGGTCAAACTTTTAATTAAGATTGTATCCACGCAAAAGACATTTACTGTACAGTATATAAATACAAAAATACATTTTTGTCTGTACATTGGTCAGAACTCACTCTTTAAGTGATTTTTTTTTGTTACATTTCATATATTAGAGTAACCGAAATCTCTTCAGCCAGATTTTGTCACAGCATCACGCAAAACTCTCTTGACAGAATTGAATGAAATGGTTGCATAATTTAGATATCTTCCTAACGTTTAACCTGCAAATCAAAAAGTCGAGTAAAAGCGATGTTATGAACAGTTATGTGCCAGATTTAATAATCTACTTAAAAATAAACTACGTGCTCAATCTAAACTCAATATTTTTACAAGGATTAGTTCATCAAGTTGTGTAAGTGAATTTTAACGCCCTGGCGTCGGTCATTTAGGCAAAACTTCATCTTTATTTGATCCCTTTTCATCTTTTTCGATTTCTCATCTGTGATTTGCAAACAAGGCGTAAAACGTAAACTTCTCAATATCTGCTCTTTCCCTGTGATTGTAATATAAGTAATATTAAATGACGGTAGATTTGTTTTGTACAATTTCCTAATATTTCGCCACCAATCCAGTGGAAATCAATACCATATAATAACATTTTGTGAAATCACAGTTTTAAAAAAGATTACAGGGTTCATCTCTGTTGCAGGCGGACATAAACGTGGGCTTCAACCTGAAATAATATCATCACCTGATCGTCTTATTTTTAGCATCAACCTTTTGAACTATTTCTACAAATTATTCTTCCCGTCAACGACGTGTAGTTATGCTAGTTTAAAATAAAAGTATTATAAAAAGCATAACATTTTACCACTAACTATATATATATTTATATATACAGTATATTTCTCTAATCATGCCTGAAAGCGAGATTTTAAATCCCAGAATCGGATGCTCTTACAGAAGAACATACAGTACCGTGTGTGTGATACACACTCAGCATAATAAGTAATGAAGCTGTGATGAAATTTAATGTAAAGTAATTTAATTACATGTTACTTACCTTCTACATAAAGACACATTTTTTCATTCATTGATAATCTGTCTTGTTTGATCTCCTTATGCAGGTTCTTGTTTTGTAATAAATCTGGTAATTCCTTGTTTTATTAGTTAGTTGTGTTTTTTTTCCTCCTTCTTGTTGTTTGGTCAGGATGTGAGAGGCATTCTCATTAAAAGTCTGAAGCAGTGAGCTTTTAAACCCTTTAAACACATGCCTCTGCCCTGTCTCCTCCTCCCAATTTACTCGGAGTTATTATTATTAATAAAAATAAAACTTTTAAAACTGCTAAACCACCAGGAGGTGAGTTCTCCTGGTCTCTATTCGTCAGTAGTGTGAGTGTGTGTGTGCGCAAGCTGAGCCAGCTGTAATTATCCCTCACTTTCTCCCCTAGGAACCCCGGCTCCGTCCCAAATACCCAACTCCCTCCCTATCCGCGCGCACTACCACGCATAGGCTTGACACTGACGCCATAGTGACCTACTCACAACGCACGTACCCTTTTGGAACGCACCCTGCGTCATAGGCGTAACATCCAATCATTTATCAGCTTTCCTTTCCTGGTTGGTTTTGGCCACGCCTACATTCTTCAAATGACACGTACTTTACTGTGTGTATTTCAACAGAGATCACAGTTTCCGCGACGATAACCTAGAATGAATCAAGGTCACACTACTAATTATCTTTTATCTAACACCGTTAATCACCAAACAGAAGAGGTCAACCATAACCTTAATTACGACAGCGAAAAACATTCAGGTGACCTTTTAAAATAAGAATCATCACCTGAAGCGGAAACGCATCAATCATTAATGTAACATCACCATGAGCAATATAATCACGTCACAAACGCAATCATAAGTGATGTTCTTGTCCCTTACTTTTGATGACTTGAACACAGAAATCCCGAGTCTTCGAGCAGGAATGCTAATAATGTTATTCAGTCAGTCAGGCACGCACGCGCATCCTACAGATGATGCAGCCTCGCGGATCAGGGTGCGCGCGACCGCGGAAGTGGTTGTGGCCGAATCCCAAATTACTTCCTGTCGGCCTCCACATGTGCACTACAGAGCGCGTTGACTTTGTAGGGCACTAATAATGTACAAATCATAATATTTAGGAATCCATCACCTGTGATGATGATGATGATGATGAAGTGCTTCATGATAGTGATGCTGCCATATTGTGGTGCAAACAGAGTAAATAAATAAAACAGTCCACCATACGAGGTGGCTTGCACCACCAGGGTCAAGGGTTCGATTCCCACCATGGAGTCTGCATGTTCTCTTCTCTCCGTGCAGGTACTCTGGTTTCCTCCCACAGTCCAAACACGACCAAATTAGGCTAACTGACATGACCAAACCAATAAATTATTGATACAAGGCTAGATGGAGCCATGCTTTCATGTAGTTTCATATTCAAATTATGACTCTACCATCTGAATAGCAGAAATCAAGACTCATCAGACCTCCTTTGACCTGAACATGGCATTTTCTCCTAGAGCGATGCTGCTTCCTGGAAATGATCTCTTTTTCAGACCAAAACCTAGAGAGGGGTGATGTGTGAAAATCCCAGTAGATCAGCAGTTACAGAGATACTTAGACCATCCTGTCTGGCACCAACGGCCGTGCCATGTCCAAAGTCACTTAAATCACCTTCCTTCCCCATTCTGATGCTCGGTTTCAACTTGAGCAATTAGTCTTGACCATGTCTACATTCCTAAATTCTCAGAGTTGCTCCCATGTGATTGGCTGGTTAAATATTTGTGTTGAACTGGTCTAACTAATTACCTAAGTGTACAGTAAGTTAGCTTTAATATTTTCAACATGGCATCAGTTTCTTTCCTAACGAACTACTTTCAAGTGATGTCATTTTACAGTAGGTCACCCCTTTTTAAAAACCATGTACAGAAAACCTGGTGCAGAATTCATGCTCTAAATGTTCAATGTGATTTCTATATCTATTGTTCTAAGTTCTAATTAGAGGGGCAATGGTGGCTCAGGGTGTTAAGGCTCTGACGTTACGGATCGGAAGATCAGCGGTTCGAGCCCCAGCTCCACCAGGTTGCTGCTGTTGGGCCCTTGAGCAAGGCCCTTAACCCTGCCTGCTCCAGGGGAGCCGTAAAATGACTGACCCTGCGCTCTGACCCCTGCCTACTAACAAGAAGCAGGGATATGCGAAGAATAAAGAATTTCACTGTGCAGTAATGTATGTGTGACGAATAAAGGCTGAACATAACTGAACAACATAACTAATTCCTATTCATTCCTTATATCCTACTAGATCTTCTACATTATGTGATCTTTATTAGGCAGCACCAGTGGCTTAGTGGTTAGCACTGTTCAGGGTCCGGGATTCGATTCTTGAGCATCAAATTCAAATTTTATTTGTCACATACACAGTCATGCACAGTACGATATGCAGCGAAATGCTTATACAGTACGAGTGCCAGTGACCTTAAAAAATAAAAGCTTATACATAAGAAATAAATATGAATAAAAGAAATTCGTTAGAAAATAAAATTAACTAGTAAAATATACTGTACAAAGTAAAATATGCTGTACAAATAAGGACAAAATATCAAAATATAGAAGAAGAAATGGAGTTTGTTCTCCCTGTGCTTGGTCGGTTTCCTCGGGGTTCTCATTTTTTTCCGCGTAGTCCAAAGACATGCAGATTGTCAGACTGGCGTTGACAAATTGCCCTCGGTGTACGAATTTGACCGGAGGTCTTACCATTAGCCTAAAAAAAAAACAAATTGCACAGCTTTGGAATATCCTCTATAAAGAAAGCGCTTGGGGTGGAGAAGATGGAAGGCTGTTAAAAATTAGAGGCAATAAATACACACAAAAACTACACATTTTATAATAAATGTTATACTTTGAGGTTGCACACTTTTGGTTTGCATGACTGATATAAGTCTAACTTACTAAGTTAAACTGGTGAAACATTAACACAAATAATAAAGGTTTCATATAAAAACACACCCACAACCAGAGCAATGAGACAAAACCAAATCAGTTTACATCAATTTTTAAGTTGTTTATTGAACGTCTGTCTGGTACAGTAATTTGACACCCATGCATCATGGGAAATTTCATGTTTAACTGGTGATGTACTTTAACAAACCAAGTTTTTATTCTTTTTTTGGAGGCTTGACAAGAACATACACATACAGCGCGCAAGACAGAGAGAGAGCTTATTGACCTTAATATATACTGTACTGTCTATGTGACCTATCAGACTACATGGCTACTTTCTCACCCTGACCGTCTTATTTGTGCAAATTCTCAAACATAAGAGCGACAGCAACAGGCACCGAATTAAAACACAACCTGAATTCTAGACACCTAGAATCTACAGGTTCCTATGTTAGAATTTCTACTGATGTATTTTTGAAAGAGAAATGATGAAAGAGAGACAACAACGGAGTGCTTTTTGGGGTGTTTCACAGACGTGCGTCTGGGCGGAGGTGTGCGTTCTGGGCTCGAGTCAGTCACACGCCGAGGAAGGAGGTGGCGGTGTCTCGCTCCTCGACCAGCTCGGCTGCCGTGGCGTCCATCTTGGCTCGGGAGAAGTCGTCGATGGACAGACCCTCGACGATCTTCCAGGTTTTATTCTGCAGGAGAAAAGCAAGAGAGGTAGACCTTCAGGATTCAGGTTCGTCCGATATGGAAACTGATATGAAAGAGTCTGGGCTTTGAGGTTTTTCTTTCGGTCCAACGTTAAGGGGGAACAACTTAAAACTTTGAACCACATGCATATCTGAAGATTCCTTCAAGCTGATCTATGGGTTGTTTTCTGTTGGTCAATTCACTGTCGGAGCTAATTTGTATAGATTTTGTCTCACAGGAGAGTGGTGGCTCAGGCGGCTAAGGCTCTAGGTTGTTGATTTGGGGAGCCAAGGATCGGAGTTCAAGTATTTCAATTCAATTTTATTTACAGTATATAGCGCTTTTAACAATGGTCGTTGTCGCAAAGCAGCTTTACAGAATCAAAAGAAAATTATGAAACCGTATGTGAAATGTGAGAAAATGTGTGACGGTGGCGAGGGAAAGCTCCCTGAGATGGGAACAATAGGAAGAAACCTTAAGAGGAACCAGACTCAACAACAGGGAACCCATCCTCATTTGGATTATAACGGCATACTGTCATAACAGTCATACTGTGTGTTGGGCGGCTGGAAGTTTAATACAACAGTTGATGCTTTTAAGTTAATATGAAGTTGGGGTCATTATTGGAGGCTCAGATAGACCTGTCCAGTCCTGAAATTAGGGGACAAACGTTTTTTACTGCGACAAAATGGCTGCAAAGTGCCTAAAGATATAGTTTAAAAATTAGTTGTTTATGTAACACCCTCAGCAGCGACCTCATTTCCCCTCTCGTCTGTTCCAACCACTCAGCGTTCAGCATCAGCAGTAAACTAATCACCGGCCTGATCATCTGTCACCATCTCCACCGGTTCAGGCCTTAAGTTAGATGTTTTAAAGCTTGAATGGTTCACAGGTCACTGTGTGGCTTAACAAACAAAATACATCCGTCTGAAACTGCTCAGGTACAGGGACTGGACTGAAAATGAGAGCCTTCAGGAAGCCTGGAGAACTGAACCTCAATGTAATTTTAGTGTCATTTCTTTTATTAGCTTAAACGAACGCTGGACAATCAAGAATGAAGATGTGAAAACTTTATCTTTAACCTTTTATCATCTGTATACACAGTTCTCTCTCTCTCTCTCACCTTGATGGTGACGGGGAATGAATAGATAAGATCATCAGGAACGCCGTAGGAGTTTCCGGTCGAGTACACGCCCATGGAGACAAACTCGCCCTACATAATACAAAACACAAAGCGTGTAAATGCAGCGGAAAAAAACAAAAAACAAAAACACCAACATTCAGGTTAATCTGGAAATGAGATTGAAACCTGTTCAACTCAGCATGGCGGAATAATTCTAATAACGCGTCAGAAAACACTGACTACACAAAGACCAGACAATAACAGTGAAAATGCAGGAGGACAAGTCACACATGAAACACTAGACTAGGGAACACAATAGGTCTTGGTCTCTAAATATAGCAGGTAATAATGTATAAAGCATTTAACGCGTTTTTAAACATCCAGTATGGTGAGTCCGGGTGGAGCAGGTGAGCGCATCACGGCGAAAGAACATGCACAGGAGAATACATTAAACCGTGTAGAGTATACCGTGGACTTCATTGTTCATAAGGAATTCAAGTCAAAAGACGTGAGATATAAAAATAAATAAATAAATAAACAAAACAAAGCTAATATGATTTAGAGTGCTGTGGTGTTGGTTTGATTTTGTAAATGTCAATTCTTATACATATCTACAGTATTATCTTCGAGCGGCGCGGAGGCGTAGCGGTTAGCATTGTCGCCTCGCTCCTTCAGGGTCGAGGGTTCGATTCCCGGAGCGGTGTGCGCGAAGTTTGCATGTTCTCCCTGTGCTTCCCTGTGGTTTCCTCCCACATTCCGATTGGTACCCCGTCCAGGGTGTACCCTGCCTCGTACCCCAAAGTCTCTTGGGATAGGCTCCGGGCCCCCCCATGCTGTATATCATGTATAGAGCATAAGAAGGATAGATGATAAACGAATGAATGGACCACTGCTAATCTATTGCGCAATACTCCAAACCAGTAGGTGGCAGTATTGCACCAACCACTCGCAAAATTTCAAAGATGTAAGCGGATCACATTTTCTGCAGCTACTGTCGTGTACATATATATTTTCAGTCTACAGTATATTATACAGTCAAGTTTAGGGAATTTAACATTTTAAGGTTTTTTAAAAATGGTTCTAAAAAAAAAACCTGTCAATTCTGAATTGAAAACTGACCCTTCAATTCTTTTAAAAATCATGAAACAAATTAATCTGCATAATCAGTTCAATCGCACAGCTCTAGTATCTGCGACTGAGCGACAGTGAAACACCGTCTCTGCTGTGATGTAACAGACAGGATTAGACGTAGCAGACCTCGGCAGTGCCGCTCCACAGGTCCCTCATGTGGTCACAGATGGCCTTGGCAGCAGACATGGCGCTGGAGAGCTTGCGAGCCTTAATGACCGCCGCTCCACGCTGCTGAACCGTCTGAGGAAGAGAGACACACACATACACACATGACGGGAGAGCGTTTACAACCACGGACAAAAGCTGAAGAACTTTTCATAACCGTTACGAGAAATTCTTTACGACAGTTTTCTTGTTTTATCTTTGCATGGTTGTTATTGTAAATATGAAGGCGAGTCAAATGACGACCATTAATCGCATCAAAACCGATATCACAACGTGCGATTATTTCATCGCGAAAGGCTGCAATTTATTGTGCATAATATGAACGGTCATGCATTTATGTAGAACAAGTCGCAAAACAAACTGGTTTCAATCAAATTAGTACATTTACTAGTTAAATATCGCATTTTAAAATGTCAAAATAATCGCAATCTAATCGTGCAGGACTCATCTCCCCCCCCCCACCCCCCCCCCTGCATTTTGTTCAACACAAATATCCTAGTACTTGACGAGCGTCCCATATCCCGTATCACTCTCACGAGGAACACTTTCTAGCTCGTCTCCGGACTAGGCGAGGTACATCATCTCTCTAGCGTATGCTTGGTCTACCCCAGGGCCTCCTTCCACTCGCTCAGGACGTGCTTGGAATACAGCTGATACGGTTACGATGCAGGAGCAGAAGCTCCCTCCTGATGTCCCGTCTCTGAGGCAGAGCCCAGCTGAAATATGCTTGTTATATTCTTTTACTTTCCGTCACAACCCAAATTAGGTGAATGTAGGCTGGAATGTAGATTGACTAGTAAACTGAAAGCTTTGCCTTTTGGCTCGGCTCCATCTTCACACCAACCGTGATGCTGCACCAAACCGTGTGTCGATATCACGCTCCACCATTTCACTGTCACTCGTCAACAAGCCCTGAGACGGTCGAAGTCTTTTGCTTGGTGCAACAACTCATTCCCAAGTCCAGATTCATCTTAAAATGATCTCTTTTTTTCAACTATTTAAAGCCAACAAATGGACTCCATCTATTCACATTTATGGCATTTGGCAGACATCCTTATCCAGAGTGACTTCCTGTTCTTCTTTCCATCTCATTATACATCTGAGCAGCTGAGGGGTTAAGGGCCTTGCTCAGGGGCCCAACAGTGGCAACTTGGTGACCCGATCAGTCGTCCAATGCATTAGGCACTGATCTACCCTGATGATGCTTTAAACCTTTTTGTATAAACATTTTTTTTTTGGTACATTTGGAAACTTGCCTACAAAAGTGGAGGCGTGTCCTGAAAACCTGTTTCACATTTTCTGAACAAAAGAAAATGTGAATAGTGAAATGTGGACTACAAACTCGAAGGCTTGTCTCAAAAACACAAGGAAACAATTAAGAATAATCGCACTTCCGCGTCCTGGCAACACGCCTTCTTTTGATTAGGTTGCACCTTTGTTTCCTTGGAGCAGTCCGAAGGCGTGACATGAAACATTTCTAATTATGTCTTTCAGAGTTGTACACCAAATTTAATTCTTTAATTCATTAATAAGAAAAGCTTGACAATTACTTTTTATTTTTTTAATTCTCATAGCTGAATTTATTAAAGCCATCAGTCAATCAGACTATCTAGCAAAAAATATTTATAGTATTATTATATTTTTATACTGACTGCATCAACTTTGTATGCATGTTTATTATTTATTTATGTATGTATGTAAGCCAGTCTTTTTTACAGTAACGACTTCAAGTCTAAATGCATGACGTTAACGGCTACGCGTGGATCCTAAAGCGCCGATTGTGAAGGGTGAGACTCACAGAGATGAAGTCTCCGTTCAGCCAGTTGTCGTCCTTGATGGCGTCGTACGCGGTCACCTCTTTGCCCCCCACGTTGACCTTGCCGTGGTGCGCGTCAGGGTACTGGGTGGATGAGTGGTTCCCCCAGATGATCACGTTCTTCACGTTGTTGGCCGGAACACCGCAGCGTATTGCCACCTATAGGACAGCAACGTGAACTGCAGCTTAGGACGACCAAAATCAAACGCTGGCGTTTACGTTCAATTTATTTAATTAGCGCCATGTTTACAAAAAAAAACATGTATTTAATTAAACTGTTAAAACTAACGCTGTTAGTTAAAGCTCCATATTCATCCATTAATGATTTTAAATACCAAAAAAAAAAAAAAAAAAAAACACTGACTCTCTTACTACAGTCATATTATTTTTTTAAATCCCCTCCTGCTAAGTAAACAGAGATCACGTCAGCTGCTATTAACTCAGTCGAGGCTGACTAGACTGGTTAGACGATTAAAGTTTTCCAAGGTCTACCCTTTTTTTCCTTGTTTCTTGATAATGTGCATCTTCTTATCATGACGAGATAGATAAAAAAAAAAATAAGGAAAGATCAAATGGAACAGCTTTATTGCTGCGGCGACAGATTATCATGTCCTCGTTAGACCATAAACGCAAAGTAAAGTCCAACGTGGTGTTCTTTAACAGATTAATTCTACTGCAATATGTCCGGGGAACTAAAAACATTACGAAAATAATCAGTATGTGGGTGGAATGACACGATTATTTCCATATAAATGCGCACACTCAAGTGTTTTATTGCTTATAATTCAAATGTTAATCAATTCTACCTCAACTCTCTGACGAGTTCTCTCATTCTTTTATGACATTCCTCTCGGTTTCACTTGCACCAAACCACTTAGGTAATGCTGAAGCAGCTTGTGTGTGTGTGTGTGTGTGTGTGTGTGTGGGTGTATATAATCTTATGATGGTGTTAAAGAGTGTTACTCATGCTGGATTAGTGCTTTGGATTATCTCAGGCTGACTTAAATTAAAATAGGAAGATACTATGAATAGTAACTATAAAAACATACATGCTGTAGATTAGTGTTATTTATGTTTTGTGTGTGTGTGTGTGTGTGTGTGTGTGTGCGTGTGTGCGGTCGCACCTGAGCCATGGCACGGTTATGGTCCAGGCGAGTCAGGCAGGAGAAGTTCTCTTTGGGGATAGACGGAGCTGATTTAGCCGCAATCAGGCAGTTGGTGTTGGCTGGGTTTCCCACCACCAGAACCTACAGAGAAACAAGATGGACAACAACAATGTAAAGGTCGAAATTTCAGCTTCTAAAAAAAAATTTTTTTTTAATAAATTATCATCATTATACAGCACAAACGACATGGACTTGATACAATACAAAATACTTTTCTTGAGGGATTGTACACTTTCTTGGCTGATGCAAGAAACAGATTTCAAACGAGTAAACAGGAAGTAACACTGAGCACGACTTCACACTACCCACTGCTTACAAATTTCCACCTGGTAACAATGAGACAAACTCAAAGGTAGTAAACAAATTGAAATAAATCAAGTAACACCTGAAGATTAGTTTGGTCCAAATCCAAATATATAAGGATATTTCCTAAGATCAATCATGAAAAAGAATGTACTATATGGAAATTCTGATTTTTCCCCCAGATTTTTTCCCTAATTTAGTCGTGTCCAATTCCTCCCCGTCACTAGGGGGCTCCCACTACCACTCAGCCGGGAGGGCCGAAGACTAGCAAATGTTTCCTCTGAACCACGTGACGCCAGCCACTAAATACCTCTCATCCCTCCCGTCTGAGAGAGCTCGGCCAATCAGCTCTCTCTAGACCTCCGGCTGCGAGAGGT
>JAOVVB010000002.1:23506004-23517624 GCA_028570985.1 Heterobranchus longifilis | reverse complement strand
AACCAGAAGCAGGACTCCAGGACGAGTTAGACAGGTCCAGAGGGCAGAGGAGGTCTGGATCACTGGCAGCTCAGGAGTGACATGTATAGCTCGACAGAGAGATAGGTAGAGGAAAAAGGAGAGAGGGAGAGAGAGAGGGAGAGAGAGCAGAAGAGGAGAGAGCAAAAGAGATGGAGAGATGGCAGTTAGGTGTGGTCACAGTCGAACAATGTATAAGGTGAATGTATATTTAGTGCAGAGTGCAAGCAGGGACTCCGGCAAGACTAACTATGACAGTTATTATACTATTACAGTGGCGTAGTGATTTTCCCTGTGTCCTCGCACATCGAGGGTCAAGGGTTCGATTCCCCGTGCTTGATGGGTTTCTTCCAGATACAGGTAGTCCCCCGACTTATGAACAAGTTCTGTTCTGGGAGCATGTTCATAAGTCGGATTTGTTCCTAAGTCGGATAAAGCGAGTCTTATACGCCTTTGACATGAATATACAATGTAAAGCATACCAATCCACATGACTGAATCGCCGTCTCCTTTCCCCACACTGCCATTATGTGGCCAAAAATAGTAACCGCGCCCTGAGCAAATGAATCTCACACGTCAAATGTAACAGTGTTGTTTCTGCCATTTTGTCTCAGAGCTGTTTTCCATTGTATTGGACTGTGGACCGTGTTTTGTTGAGGATTTTCCAAAATTAGGATTATTCACCATTAGGACAATAGACATTTTCTATCATTTTCTATCACCAGTGAGGCAACTCATTTCTTCTGCGCCCTCACACACACACACACATATACTGTACAATATATGGGACTTTAGACATTTTATACATTTACTTACACCCTGAAAATATTGTATATAATCGTAAATATTGGTCTATTGTCTTTTTTTTTTCTTGTACAATACAAGTGAGCTAATTCCGTGAGTTGTTCGCATCTGTAACTCGAATGTTTGTAAGTCGGGGACTAACTGTACTCCGGTTTCCTCCCACAGTCCAAAGACATGCATGGCATTACAGCAAATTAAAATAAGTATGTGCGTGTTTGTGTGCATGGGTGCCCTGTGATGGACCGGCACCTTATCCACATGTCCGAAGTCTCCCGCATCCCTTTACAAAATAAGCGGTATAGAGAATGATAGCGAGAGAGTCTTATATTGCTATTGCAAGCTAAAAATTCAGAAAACTTCAGAGAACAGACAGGACTTGGTTATTGTAAGCAGAAAATGCAACATCTTTGGTTTTGGTTGGAGCTCAGACATATTAAAGCGGTGTTCACACACATTTGTTTTTCCTCACTGTTTTCACGCGATACCATGCCACGGCGCACAATTACACCAGAAACAGTGTGTATCCTGTCTGTAATTGCAGTTAAGGTTTGTAAATCTGTTCGGCTATATTCACAATTTAAAGCAGGTTACATGTTTTTTTTTTTTTCTTTTTACCCTCTTCTGTTTAATTGCTTTTTTAAAACGATTAATTTTTATGCAAGGGGAGGTTTAATCGCTAAAAAAGCGTGAGTTAAGCTGGTGGTTCAACTCGATCCAGAGCAATTTTCTGCCTTTAGCATGAAAGCTATACTGCCTTTAGGCATTTCTACATTTTTCTGCACCAACACGGACTCGTTTTCTCTTTTACGCATACACACACACACACACACACACGCATACACACACACACACACACACATCAATATATGAACTCAGAGCATGTGTCAGGAATTATAAGTTTATTAATTTCTGCTCTGCTTTTCAACATCTGTTGGAGTAACATGTTCTTCCTTTGTGTCTGTTACATGCTGTGAGCCCTTGTGTAATCCAATCCAAGACTACATATTGGGGGTCAAAACAAAGGAAGGCGAAATTAAATACTGTAAAGATAATCTATAATTGGAAAAAAGGGTCTAAAACAGAAACATTTGGAACTGGAAAATATTTTGGTAAACGCAGAAAGGGGGCTTGGACGTAAAGACAGAATGCACAGCTTAATAGCTTGCAACATTACATGAACACAACATGGTGTACATAAACAAGCGGATGAGATCTAAACCGACAACAGGTGAACACATTTGGGTAACGAGCCAGTGACATTACGGCAAAGATGGAGCTGCGAACACAAACAGGGGGCATCAGTTGCCATGGGTATTGAAAAACAAAGTGCAAACTGTGACACTAACACTAAACTCTAACACAAAAGGATTGAAATAGGATGGGCGTTCAAGTCAAACCCGGACAAGCACAGTACAGTGATGAGATTGAACATTCACCGAGTGGAACGCCTGATCCTTGAAAATCGACAGATTACTTGTCGCCAACTTGCAGAAGAGACGCATCTGTCTGTTTGAACTGTACACACAATCATTCACCAACACCACCTGCACGTTACAGGAACTCGGCTGGGAGTTATTGCCACATCCCCCGTACAGTCCTGACCTCGCTCCAAGCCATTTCCACATGTTTGGGCCATTAAAGGAGTTCCTGGGAGGCCAGAGTTTCAGATGTGAAGCAGGCAGACAAAAAAAAGCTTTCTATCTTTTACACTCATAAGTGTGTTCTGTTATTCTGCACAATCAAAAGTCCCGGTTTGACTTGAACGCGCCCTGTAGTGTATTTTTTCTTATAAAATGAGACTCACAAATGAACCATAATACCTAAATGATTTTTTTTTCTACATCAGTGTGACCGGTTTAACAGTAGCTTAGTGGTTTAGTTAGTATTTTACACCGAATATGTCTACGCATGTCTGGAAAAGAGACTGAATTAAAACATTATATCTTGTGGGAAAACTCCAGATGTTCCCTTGGATGCTTGGAAATCACACCCTGTCCCAGCAACGCTATAGTGACCTTTTCAAAATTCTCTCTCTTTCTTAAGGAAGCTATAAAAGGTTACATTTGTTATCAATAATAATCTTGTTCCATAACGTTTGTGCATTGCATGTGACCCCTGAACCCTAACCTGACCTTTCCCGCCTCTCTCCACCATCCACAGCGGCGATCGGCGAACGCTTCCTCCTTCTCTCGTTTGTGGAGAAGAGTCAGGTGTGTCAGGTGCACCTGGGGAGGCGGAGCCAGAGTTCACCCGAGGTCTCAGCACGCCGTTTGGAGAAACTCTCGGCTGCTGACATCAAGGTAACACACACATATACTGTATATACACACACACACACACACATGCACGGTAACACTTTTGGGAAAAAGCCTTGACTGCTTTTAATTAGTGGCCACAATGACGATGCTTCCGCTGAGCTTGTAGCGGTAATTACTAGCACTCGTAGTGTTTTTCCGGGGAGCCATGGGGACTCTAATGCGCTCTCTAGAGCCGGAAAGCACTGACAAACACAATAACAATAACACTCACACAGCTTAGGAAGATGTCTGGGCTGACTTTATGACAGATGACGAGGAAGGACAGAAAAGAAAGCTTTTTGGGTATACTAAAAACGAAAGGTTTTATTTTGGAAAACAGGAAAAGTCTAAGTAAGACCATGTGAGGGTTAAAATGATCTAGGAAGCTGAGACTTGTTGAGAACTTGATTAATTTTAAACTTGATATGTGATCCGTCATGTCGAGTCAGGTATTGAGTCGAGCAAGCAAGTTTTGCGTTATGGCCAATAGAGTGCAGTACGTGAACTGTATCAAATTTAAAGTTTTGCAAAAAAACAGCGGTTTATAAATACTAGATATGAGAAAAAAAAAATGAGTCAGTTACATATTACACGCTGACTCCAAAAGTTCATTTGTTAAAATGAGTTTTTAATTTAGGTATGCTTGAATTTGGATAAAGGCAGCACCGTGACGTAGTGGTTAGCACTGTCGCCTTGCACCTCCAGGGTCCGGGTTCGATTACTGCGTCAGGTCGATTTCCTGCCACTGTCCAAAGACATTCGGTGAGTGAATGCGTGAGAGTGAATTTGGATGGTAAAATGTTGCAGTTTCTCTGTAATCCTACAGGTTCTGCCCTCTAAACTATTCACACATTGGCAGGCAGCACGGCATCCTGTGTGATACAGTAGGAGTCGAATATTTGCTAAATTTGTTCAACATTGTAAAAAAAAATTCTTATATTAAATCGGGATATTTATTAAATCGTGATAAGATCACAATACAAATTGAATCGGCACCTAGGGTTTTGTGATAATATAGTATCAGGTGTTCCCTGGTGTTTCCCATCTTTAAGAAAAAAGTTAGAGAGAAAGTTTTCATCAAAGTAAACATCCTGTTTTAAAGCACTTTAATGAACAAGCTGGTTACTCCAATTGTGATGCATTTATTTTTTTTTTTTTGCTATAAAGTTATTTTTAGGGCTAGCAGAGAGATCCTGGTGTCAGAATGAGGCTGTGAGTCCCCTTGTTCTTATATCGTCCGAGAATCCTCATTTAAATATTTAAAAAATAGGATTCCAACAGATTTTTCCAAAGCACTCCCCGTAAACAAATTCAAACTGGCCACGTCTCAGGACCCGGACATGACACAGGAATAACTCTGAAATAAAAATGAAGGATCAGGAATCTGAAAATATATACGATTCGAATGGACGGGTCACAATTAATTCCTTAATTAAATGCTAATGACATCATCATCACTGACCTTTATACCATAACATTTAATCAAATTTCTTTATCATGCTATACATGAAAATACAGCATATTGTCCCATACCTGGTTTAGACATGTCGATTAGTTTACAACACTGCATACTTTGGGGAAAAATTGTCGCAAATATACTATATATAATAATTATACTGTATCTAAATGATGTAAAATAAAATTTGATAAAAAAAATATTTGATTTCTTTTTTTAATTTCATATTTTTATATGTATTTTTATGTTTATACGAATATTTAATATATTTAACATATTTTTATGTTTACATAAAATTGCTCAAAATAATAAAACCATCTAAAAGCTTCTATTTGATTCTGACATGATTAGGGGTTTTTAATTTGTATTTTTTATTACATTTTTATATTATATTGGACATATTGATGTTTTTATTACTTTGAAACAATAAAGGACGTATGTGTTGTATGTAATTTTTAATAATATCTAATCATTTGTGCGTCGTAATGCTTTTACATCAGATTCCTTGCGTGATGGTTAAACTGGTTTAACTGTTTTCTAAGTGAAACACACAGTCTGCAGTGTTTATGCCAAGCCTGGAAAGTGTGTCTGTGTGTAAGAGAGAGAGAGAGCAAGAGAGAGGAGGAATCTGTGCATGTGTTGCCTGCATTTGCTCCCCTGACACACAGCCAGTGAGAGAGAGGCATGGCGAGGTCAGAGGTCAAGTCCATCTCCTCTTCAGGGAAAACAGGTGCTCTCTGATGTTCCTTTCTCTTTTTGTCGTCCGTCGCCCTCTCATTCTCGCTCTCGTGTACGTCTAAAATGCACACTGGAATAAAAGTCTTTTTTTTTCTTCTTTTTTTTTTTTTCAAAGCATTAACCCTGTTTTTAAAAGCGGAGCAGCGGAGATCGTGCTTTGGCTGCGTCTGATTGGCGAGACCGGCACAATACGCGAGAGCGCCGTGACTCTTTAACTCACACGCGTTTATCGCATTAGTGATGCGCTTTGTGGCGGCGGTGCGAGTATGAAAGCAATCTCTCCTGCCATGAGTCTGGCTCCAGCAGCATGCTTCTGATAAGCGAGACCCCTTAATCGTCCCTGAACTACCCCTATCCTCCCCCCTAAAAACACCGTCTAACCCCCCCATGCCCCCACAGGAGGCCCCGTCCGCTACCCGCTTCACTGGCCTAAGCCTGGAGCCTAATCCTCTCGAAAGTGGGTTCGATTATTGCTGACCGTCAAACGCCGGTCTGTTCGGAGGGGAAAAAACACGAGCAAGAGAAACCAGGGAAGCCGAGAGATTAAAAATATGTTTCCCTCTACCAGGTGTTGTTTATCAGCATCGAGCTGTGATTTATTTTCTGTAATAATATTGTGCATTTGCTTCATGTGTTTACCCCTTGAGGCATCATCCTCCTCCCCAAAAAAAGAATAATAAAAAAAAAAATTCTGTTATTGCTGACCAGCAAACAGGCGCGATGGAGAAATGAAACGAAACAGGAGGTGAAAGAAAACAGTGTCTGAATCTCCGAAAGTGTCTCGCTCTACAGTTCGATTATTGTTTTATCAGCCTGGTCGTTTCTCTAACTTGTCATTGGTTAAACAAGTTTTGTTAGGAATGAAACACTGCAGGGTATGTCACTATAGGAAAACAATCAATTATGTGATGGTGTGATGACCTGCGTTTTTCTATAACAGCACATCCTGATGTGTTTATTTAATTTTATTTTAAATCACAGTAATTATATTTTTTTATGTAAAAAATGATAAATTTCATGTTTTATTCTATTAAAGACATATGTAATGTCATAGAAATTATGATGTTTTAGAATAAATACAGATGTCAGAGCTGCTGTTGTTGGAAATTAATCAACATCTGCCCAATCAGAATTGAGACTGTGGCTTTACTTAGTTTTTTATTTTGCTCTTTTTTTTTGTTGTTCCTTCTCATTTCTTTTTTATATCACAATTTCTAACACCTACAGCTGCAGATCTGTAAGCTGTGTGTGTGTGTGTGTGTGTGTGTGCTCTAGTTAATAGAAATGTCCTGGTTAAGCAGATCATCCTGAGTCTAAATGAAGGCATAATGCAAAGGCTTGGCTGAAGCTCCATGCCCAGATACAGTACACACACACACACACACACACACACACAGAGGGGTGGCAGTGGGCTTTGAGACTCTATTGTGTTGGGAATGGGAAAGATAAGGCCATTATAACGGCCCGTATGGAGATGGCTTTTGCTGGCGAGGCTGAATGGAAGCATCACAGCAGCTGGACAATGCTGCAAAGATTTTTCACAACACAATATTCACAACACAGAATGGCATCGCTGTGTGAAGATATGTCAAATACCCAGGTTTCATCCTCCCGTCCAATCCCTGCCCGCTTTCCAGCCTCTGATTTAGCTGTCTATTGTCGATGAATAGATGGAGGTTCCTGTTTTATACAGTGATACAACTGAACAAATTCGTTTCAAACCTGATGGGGGAGTTTGCTCTGTCAGTCTGTAACGGTTTCTCGGCATTCGTTTGTTTCTTTCAGAAACTGATTCTCGTTTACTTTATATTGTCTATTGTCATTTTAGCTTTCATGTGAATGTGAGAAAGCATTGCAATCCAAGGTGTGAGAAATTTAAAAGAAATCTTTGACGCAGTGCTAAACTGACATGATCATTTTGATGTTGAGGTTTTCGACATCTTTAGCTCTCCAGCATGATTGTTTTTTTGGCTCGTTTTTCAAAAAGAGCTGGTTCAGACACGTTTTATTCTTTTTTGGCCTTTACCCGAAATTCTGCCCCACCAATGTCCATCAGTTTTCCCTAAACACCACATAAATGCACATGTATATGCGACACTTACCGTACCGGTCACTTCATTAGGTATACCTTGCTTGTACCGACCGCTTGGACTTCTTTTGCCTTCAGAAGTGCCTTAATACTTCATGGCAACATGAAATGTGTCAGTGCCGGATTGTTAGGTTCAACTTGGAAAGACGGGAAAGTTCTGATGCCTTGGGTGGACCTTCAGCGGATCGTCTTGACCATGTCTACATGTCTAAATGATTCGAGTTGCTGCTATGTGATTGGCTGATTAGATATTTGAGTTACGTAGATGTGGTCAAGACGATCTGCTGAAGTTCCACCCGAGCATCAGAACTTTCCCGTCCGAAAGATGATTTAAGTCACTTTGAATGTGGCAAACTCTTGTGATTTTTACCCACGATCATCTCTAGGGTTTACAGAGAATGGTCTAAAAAGACAATATGTCCAGTGAGGGCAGTTTTGTGAGTGAACATGCCTTGTTGTTGTCAGAGGAGAATGGCCAGTCACACGAACCGATAGCTCAAATAACATCTCGTGATAACTGAGGTATGCTGGAGAACATCTCTGAACACACAACACGTCTCACCTTGAAGCAGATGGGCTACAGGAGCAGAAGACCACACGGGTGCTGCTAAGAACAGGAAACGTAGATTACAGTTCACATGGGCTCATCAAAATTAGACAATATAAGATTGAAAAAAATGTTGCCAGGTCTGATGAGTCTCGATTTCTGCTGCAACATTTGGATGGATCAGAATTTGGTCTAAACAGCATGAAAGCATGGATCCATCCTGCCTTGCATCAACAGTTCAGGCTGCTGGTTGTGGTTGTTGTGTACTGGTGCGGGGGAGATTTTCTTGGCACACTTTGAGCCTCTTTGTACCTGAGTATTGTTGTTGATGGTGTCCATCCCTTTATGACCACAGAAAAATGCACCATGTCACGAAGCTAAAATCATCTCAAACTGGTTTCTTGAACATGACAGTGAGGTACACAAACGGCCTCCACAGTCACCAGATCTCAATCCAATAGCATCTTTGGGATGTGGAGGAACAGGAGACTGGCATCATGTACTGTATGTGCAGCCGACAAATCTGCAGCAACTGCATGATGTTATCATTTCCAGGACCTTGTTGAATCTATGCCATGAAGAATTAAGGCACTTCTGAAGGTGGTCAGCGTGTGCTGAGACACGTAGTGCACAGAGGTCGGCAACTTTCTCGATACCTGCAGACCTCCAAACTTCATGTGGCCTTCAGATTATCTCAAGAACAGTGTGTAGAGAGCTTCATGTAATGGGTTTACATCACAATGCAATGCAAAGCATCAGATGCAATGGTGTAAAGCACGCTGCCACTGGACTCTGGAGCAGTGGAGACGTGTTCTCTGGAATGACGAATCACACATCCCTGTCTGGCAATCCGATGGACAAGTCTGGGTTTGCCGGTTGCCAGGAGAACGGTACTTGTATTACTTCATTGTGCCAAGTGTAAAGTTTAGTGGAGGGGGAATTATGTGGGGTTGTTTTTCAGTTTGGCTCGACCCCTTAGTTCCAGTGAAAGCATACCAGGACATTTTGGACAATTTCATGCTCCCACAAACGTACCAGTGCACAAAGCAAGGTCCATAAAGACATGGATGAGCGAGTTTGGTGTGGAAGAACTTGACTGGCCTGTACATGTCCTGACCTCAACCCGATAGAACACCTTTGTGATGAAAAAGTGCAAAGACTGCGAGCCAGGCGTCCAACATCAGTGTCTGACCTCACTTATGCGCTTCTGGAAGAATGGTGAAAGATTCCCATAAATACACTTCTAAACCTTGCGTAAAGCCATCCCAGAAGAGTTGAAGCTGTTATAGCTGCAAATTGGGCGGGGATAGCATCATATTAAACCATATGAATTAAGAATTAACTCAAGTTACTCAAGTTCATATGCATGTGAAGGCAAGCGAGTGAACTTTAATGGGGTATTCACAGGTTTTTGGCCAAGTTTAAGGACACATACAGGGTTTGTTTCATCGCAGTCGGCCTACGGGAAGAGAAGATATGCTAATTTGAAATTTAAGTGGAAAGCGCCCTTATATCATAAAAACATCTCAACCTTGAAAAAAAATCTCAAAATTCAACAGATGGCGCTGTACATTTTTTATAAAATGTTCATATGAGTGTACAAGTAAATTCCACGTGAACGAAGTCACAGGCACATCTAGTATAAAATATACAGTACATTTTAATTAAATAAATTTAATTACTTATGTGTTACCCAAGTAACATAAGGGACAATCTGATCATTCTGATCCATACACATTTTCACACATTTCAGACACATTTCCATCATTTTCTTTCGATTCTGGAAAACTGCTTTGCGACAATGACTATTGTTAAAAATCGCTATACAAATAAAATAAAATTGAATTGAATTGAATTTTAGGGAAGCCCATAATTATTAGTACTATGGTAGAAATCCCTATAATATTTTGGCTAAGTTATGGGTTGTCCCAGGTCACCACATGTACACTGAACCCTCCAAACTCGAGTGTGTGAAGCTGAATCTCAAGTTGGGCCCTTAACAGAAACGATCTGTTTTTTAATCCATCTTATTTTCCATCCACACACATGTTAAGAAAAGTTCTGCTCCTTGGCTTCCGAACCTAGTACCGCTAAACGCACCACTGCAGCTGGAAGCTAACTTTGGGTGTTTAACTGCTAACCCACATCAGAAACACCTGACTTCACACGACACGATGATATTTCTACATAACCTTTTAGTTTGTTAGTGATTTCTCTGGATCTTTTAATCTTATTTCAAAAACATTGCTAATTCTTTGGCTTGTAGGCGAATTTCTAGCGACCTACAGCATGGGTTTTCTAGTTGCGGCCAAAACAACGAAGGTGTGAGCCTTTAGCATCTGTAAACATGAGACTGTTTATGAATACAGGCTACAGGCTGTGAGTGTGAATTTAGCTGTGTGTTAACACCAGGAGATCTCATTAAGACTTTACCCTACAGAGCATACAAATCTTCAAGCAAAACACAACAAAGAACAACAGCGTGCTCCCAGAAATTAATAATGGAAGGAAATTTGCTTTAAGTAAAAATAAAAAAATTAAAAAAAACCATTGAAAAAAAAATAGCCTAGAACCAAGTATCAGGTTGAGAAGTATTTGTTGTGCGGGAATGTGTTGTCCTGTGGTGATGCGATCAGAATCAGAAATCAGAACCTCGTTTTTGTTTTATTTCAAATGTATACTCGGAGGCATCGCTGTGTGTTACTGTTGCATGGGATTTCATATTGAGTGCCCATGACATCGAGTTGTGCAGATATACAGTAAAGCTCTCAAAACCGGTCTCTGAGCGACTGGGTTCAGCTTTGATACATTTGGTTCCTTTCCAGGTCTCGTGCTTGGAGCTGGCAGGAGGCGGCAGCCGTCGCACGAGCAGGCGTGTGGCCCTGAACCGTGCGCAGGACATGGGTGTGTGTTGGTGGCAAGGCGGGCATGACGAAGTGTGGCCTTGGTCACCAGTTCCCAGTGCCTCAGAGCGGGCCAATCTGGTACTGCTGGGCTTTTCAGAAAGCCCTGGTCTTATGGTAAGTCCAAACATTAAAGTAATTCACCCTTTTTTTTTTTTACTCAACATAAGCATAAGGAACGCTAAAAATCAAGAATATGTTTACACCTGTTCTTTGCATTGTTCTGACCTTGATGAAGGTCCCATTCCAAAACTATGAGCACTAACATACAGTTGATTTTTATTCTTCAGCTAATGTTTCCACTAGATTTTGGCGATTTCCTTTTGGCGAGATCAGGCGTTGATTTTCAGTGAGGAGGTTCTAGTTCATCCTGAGGGGTGTTCAGTAGTCTCTATGTAGAGTTCCTACAATCCAAATTTGTCCCAACAGTTTGGGAAGGGTTTGAAGCTAAGGTTTAAGTATTATGTAAGTCAGGTTATTTTAGAAACCCTGAAAGAAGGACATAACAGTTCTGTGCAAAAGTCATTAATGACTTACAGTAATTAATGAAACAATATACCAGAAAATTTGTCAAAGTCAACTTTATTGTCGATTCTGCTATGTGTACAGTACATACATATAGAGAATTTAAATTACGTTACTCTCTGTCCCCTTACAAACAACAATAGGTACAAAAAATTTAATTCAGTTTAATTACATTTTATTTGTATAGCGCTTTTAACAATTGACATTGTCGCAAAGCAGCTTTACACAATCAAAAGAATTATT
>JAOVVB010000002.1:23458289-23471144 GCA_028570985.1 Heterobranchus longifilis | reverse complement strand
CTCACATATTACAGGCTGGGAGTTATCACCACATCCCGGTCCTGATCTCACTGCAAGCTATTTCCACATGTTTGGGGCATTAATGGAGTTCCTGAGGGGCCAGCGTTTCAAACGCGAAGCATAGCTTTTGTACTAAGAAAACTTTCTACCTTGATGGTGTCCAAGCACTAGTGAAGCACTGGGATAAGAGCAGTAGTGTAGCAGGCGATTATATAGAGGAATAAAGGATAGTGGCTGAAAATAGTACAGTTAATGACCTGTTGCCAAAATATCCAGTACAATGCTCTAGAGATGCAGGCATCATAAGACAGAAGTCTTCTCCCTAGAACAGCATGTTCATCATTTCATGTTAAACTCAACGCCTCACAGCCCTGAGAGATCTCACACTAGCTCCAGTGCACAAAACATAAACACCAAGCATAAAACCAGCTAATGCTGAGTGTTTGGAACAGACGAGAGGGGAAATGAGGTCGCTGCTGGGGTACCCTAACCCTTTAGACACTTTGCAGTAAAACACATGTTCCACTTTCTTTTCATTCCCCTTTAATTTAATATGAAAAAATTATGATAGTTTAAGACTGAACAGGACTGTATATCTGGAATTTGTATTTCTTTAAATCTGCTTTGTGATGTCAGCCCTTGCTAAAAGTACTATATAAATGAATCTCCCATCCCACATGAAAAGTCTTCCTGCAAATAGCTCACATTATTACTTTTATTATTATAAAATTACAAAATGTACAAATCCACAAAACAGTGCTTCTATCCAGGGTTTATACTTGTGAACAGAATAAAGTCTTATTTCTATTCCTTTATGAACTACAAAAAGGTATTCGTGTAAGTGGTGGACTGCAGCTCACCCTTTAAATAAAACAATAAAGTGGAAACTGTGGCATTCCTACAAACATGCAAGTCTGACATTTGTACAGAAGTGTTTACAGACATGTTAATGAAGTTGATTGTATTAATCAGTTTAGTCGTGTTGACATCATTTCATTTCACTGACCTGAATGTTGGATCCCATGTTGGACGAACCCAGAAAACCCTGAGGAAGCCACTGAAACAGCGATAACCCAGTAACCCACGTCAGGACCGAATCAGATCTGTGGAGCGGTGAGATGACAGGACTATTCACGACACCACTGACTGATAGATACTCGTTAGCAATTGATCGGTCCTCAGTCGACACACTGCAAAAATTCTGTTGTACAGTTAAAGTTCAAATATATGAAATGACCTCCAGTATGATTTCTAATTATCCATGTATCCAAATGTATAAGCCATAGAAAAAGACTTTTTTTTTTATACTTCCGTTTCATTACCAATTATATTTCGCCACGGATTTAAATAAACATGCAAAAGTCATTTTTGTGCGACAGTTCTCGCGTTCTCATGAAAGTCTCCCTCAGGCTTTTTATATCCATGTTTGCTTCCCCCTGTCCCTTTATTTTCAAATTCAACTATTTTCCACAAAGCCTTTCAGATGTCACTATCGTTTATTGTTCAAGGTGAGGTTTGAAATATGAGACAGCACAAAAATAAAAGCATGAAATGTGCTGTAAAAGACTGATTTTCAACATTGGTTTAGAACATTTCTGTCTCTCTGATGCTTTTGAGTTTGTTCTGCGAGATGCTAGAGCTAATATTAGAAATTAAGCCTCTTTGTTGCCTTCACTGCTGACGCCTCTGCCATTAATCTCTCACCAACACACACCTACATGTACACAATCTGCATGTGTTCAGCTTGGTCAGGCCGTTCTGTAGACGGTGTGGAGAGCTTTATGTTTCATATGGGTTTGCTTTAAAAAAAAAAAATTAAAAAAAAGACAAATGGCAAAAAACAAAATATGCTTGACACAATCCTGGCACTGAGCCCTTAATGCTTTTCCCAGCAAATTTCCTATTCAGCAGCATTCTCACTTTCAGCTTTTATTCCGATTTGATTACTGTGTAAGCATGCCACGGCTTTATCTTCACCAAGAGAAACCCGTTCTGCCGAGGCCTAGCAGGTTAAAAGTTCACTACACCATGACATACCTAGCAAACTGTTCAGGTGGAGAGGTGTGGCGCGGTCGTCCGGTCACCTGAACCTACACGAATAAACACACCAAACTGTCCAGGCCTCTATAATTAGGGCTGTTAAGGGCCATTATGCCACTGGTGCGATTAGGTTGCAGTGTTGTCAAGTAAATTGTACAGTACAGTACTCGGTGGATGGGGTTAATACTGGGAAAGAGAGACATAAGCTCGATCCTCCCCATTTTCATATATGTAAAAAATATAACGTACTGTGTGTATAATACACACAGAGAAAGAGAAACAAAACTTTAGTTTTGAGTGTGCATGTACATTGTATATACAGACACTTTTATTTCCAGTTTTGAACCTTACTAAATCTCACATTTTTACTACAGTCAGCATCTGGAGCATCTGTTCTGTTCTGTTTTTGTAAACTAAATAAATTAAAAATGTTATAAGCTGACATTCTAAGAATCTCAATTTTATGAGCACTTGTAATTTCTTGCTTTCTGTTTTTGAAAATTATTTTTGAAATAAAGATACGATGTTGGACAATATGTCATTGGTGTCCAAAATATATTATTCTCACCTAAAAAATAAATGACAATAAAATGTTAATAAATATAATATTGTACATGTTGAATTCTAATTTAAATAACCCTTAGATAACCTTGTACAGCTCCATTATGTTTCGGCATGGCATGGTGAGTGAATCCCATCGCTGGTGCATCAGGTACCACAACCTTCCTCACACAGGACAGTCTATCGGGTTATAACTCCTCTAACTCTAACCCACGGTCAGGGCTTAAACCCCTATATTCTGCTGCTATTAATCCTCGTCAGTGGGTCTGTGTTTTTCTATCCTCAGCATTTCTGTTAAAACCATAAGCACCACAATCAGCAGTCTCTCTACAGGGCACACGGGCATCTCTACATCTCATCACTTCCCCACATTTCTGGCTTATAAATCCCTTTTACAGTCTCCCTGTGTAATTATAATGCAGTAATTCAGCCTTGAGAGTTTAATGTCCGGATTGCATCAGTCAGGTGATGGCTATGACCACAAAAAATAATAATAAAAATCTGTTATGACCTTTTCTCCCCCAATGGAAACAGTCTATAACGTTATTTATATTGTCAGAACAATACCACAAAGAAACTGGACAATTCCTTCACTGAAGTGGTACCATGAAGAGAACTCTCTTGGTGACTTGAATACGTTTCATCTGCTAAGTTGCATTTAGTGTTAATTGGCCTAATAGCTTTAAAAGACAATTACGCTCCAACTGTGTCATTTTTAAACGTACACTATATCCATGTTTCAAGGTGAAAAACACGAGAAAATGCCAAAAAAAAAAAAAAAAAAAAAAAAGGCCATGACCTTCACTATGGAAAGTTCACTATGGATCCTTTATACTCGACAGTAAAGGCTACAAGAAGTTAATATTTACATTATTATTATCATTGTAATTATTATTGTAATTATTATTGTAATTATTGTATTTATGTAATTGAACACTTAATTTCACTGCATTCTAAATTTTTGCATTATGATATTTGTATTTTCTTTTATTTTTATTTTTTTTAGGTTTAACGAAGTGTGTGATTATATTAGTTTATTACTTATTGTTAGTAGACCATAAACTCTGATTCTATATTACAGTGTGATGGTGATGATGGACAGCAAGCGTAGCAAAAAATAAATAAATAAATAAAAAAGAAGGGGGAAAAAACTACTTATTCCTCTTTCTCTCTCGTGCGCGCACACACACACACACACGCACAGGCAAATTGAATATTTTGTTCCAATTCTATATTCATTTAATGAACACAATAACATTATGTTTATAAAATCGCAAATATCGTAAATATTTCCATTATAACTCAAAGTAACAAAAATCAGCGCGCGAGTGTTTAAAGGGGAAAATATTTATGAGAAGAGTGTGAGGTAGATTAAAACATTTTAATCCATATGATTAACAAACTCAGAATTCGTAGGTAAAATTATTAATTATTGATAAAATCTTTCAAAGTGACAATTTTATTTAGTTACTATTTATTTATTTGCTGATTTGTGTTTATTACAGTTGCTCGGACTGCAGTGGTGTGATCCGGATTGATTAAAGGATATTTTCCTGCTCAACAACGAATTAAAGTTAACTTTCTAAGATTTTGAAATTAAAATTAGATTTAGAGATACTCAATTAAACTATCGCATACGAAAGTTTTTATTTCAAAAGTTAGAAACCTCTCGTTTAATTTTAAATGTGTATTAACCTTTACTTCCTAAATTCAGCCGCCACAACATTCGTTTCTGCAAAACCTTTTTAATGCTCCTTGTTTTTACATCTTTGGATGATGATTCGCCTATAAAATGCCAAACGCATTCATTGTGTTTTCTCAGATTTTCTCAATTTTTCTTATTATAATTTACTGAATTACATTTTATTTCCTTTTTTTTAAATAAATAAATAAATCCTTTTTTTTTTTTTTATAAATGACATTTATTTTATTTGTTAGAGAGCGAGAGAGATTAATCACTACACTCTCACTCACTTTTCTGGCCCAAATCACACACTAAAGCACATGTTAGAACTGAACACAACAGACTTCTTTACTCCAGATTGGACAGATTTGTTACTTTAGACTATTATTCCAGTTTTCGGGTGGAAAAGAAACTTTCACACGAAAGAAAACCTCAGAAAACCCTAAATTTTAAATACCTTTTGTAAAAGTCTCTCTCTCTCTCTCTCTCTCTGTCTCTGTCTCTCTCTGCTCGAGCAGGTGCACCGGGTGAACACCGGAAACGCTTCTTTCCGCTCCATAATGTTTGCTTCATGCAAATTTTGACCAATCCGTCCGTGTTTCTGGATCGGCCTGCTGTCTGAATCCCAGCTCCGAGCCTGAATCCGAGCAGCAGAGCAAACATGTCCCGGCTCCTCCGCGCATTCTGTTGATTCAGCTGCGACTTTATTCATAATTAACATACAACCTGATTAAAGTCACGTGGTGTTCTCTCGTTAGGAATAAATTGGAGAATTCCGCTCCGAGACCTTTTTACCCGGCCAAATCATTTTGGGAAAACTTTAAAAAATTATAGTTTTATCAAGATTAATACAATTTACAGAATAGTCAAATCTGCTGAAATAAATAGTAATGAATGCAACATTTTTTTTCCTCCCTTCCGGTGATGTAATACATTAACAACCGCTACAGGAGCACATTCTTCTTCCTGCGCTTAAAAACCACACACAGCAAAGCTGATCTGTCGGAACACGTTTCGGTACACAGTTTTAGGGTTTTGTTTTTGTTTTTTTGTTCTTCCCCTGACGGCCAGTTTCCTTTCCTTTTTTGACCCGTTAACCCTAAACCACGCCCACATAATTACCCAATCAAGAGGGGCGATTTGGCCGCAGGGCTGTTTTGGGGGAACTCGGGGCGGGTTATGCAGAAACAACTGCGTGCTATCTGATCTAATTATATATATACACACATTATACACGTGTTTAGAGCATTTCGCTTTGATAGAGCCTCAACAGAAGTGCATTTCTATAATTGTAGTATATGCAATATTGCTGCTCACAACGTATATGTCCTTCAATATAGCCTACAAAATACACAACTATACATTATTGTGTGCGTATTTATATATGTGTGTGTGTACAAAATGATATTTATAGATTTTAAGTGTTAACATCTAACGTCTCAGTGTGTCTGAAACCGCAGCTCAAACTGTGAGGAATATAATTAAATTCCCAGCAGCCGAATAATGACATCATTTCCAACTTTCCTCCCTGAAAAGAAACCCGAATGTCACCCCGTCTGGTTTGTCGAGATATATATATATATAGCCTACATAACTATTGTTATAGGTATGTAGGCTAACATGAACATTTGCAAATGAACGATGTACTTGGAGTTTTACAGCAGACACACAGTCTCACACACACACACACACACACACACAGTGTAAAGAAGCTGGTAGTTAACCGTTCTTTATTATTTTCATTATTATTACGGACAGGAATGTAATGGCCTGAAGCCTGAAATACATTCAACATCTCACTGGCATCTTGGGGGGTTAATGTTCCTTAAACGTCCACATTTTCTCTTCAGAAGTCGGGGAAAGTCCATCAAGTGCTTTGTAAATGTGTCCGACTTCTGCGCTGCTCGGTGAAGAGAACTTCCTCTAATCATGACCATCCAGTTTCTGCTGCCGAATTTTCAACGGAATAAAATTCCGATTAACCGGAACAAAATGTGACCCGAATTCAGCTGTTCTAAATCGATGTCTCGTGTTTTTTTTGTTTTTCTTCCTTTACATTTTATTTCCCCCCCTTACACACATGTAGTGCCTATAGCTTTCTTATAAAAATCTCGTTTTCCTCTGAAGGATTACCAAACCGACATGATCAGCAGATCAGACAGCTACGAGTCCGGCAGCGGAGAAATTCTTCATTTCTGGGGGGAAAAACTGGGAAGGAAGGAAAAATTAAAATGCAAAAAACAAAGTATTAAAACCATCTCAGATTCCGTCAACGCCAGCTAAAATGGTCACTGGAACGGACCCATATACCTATGTACATGATCCAGCTCTGCTCAAGCTGATTAAAAACACAAAAATCTCTCGCAGCCTAAAAATAATCGATTTAAGAAAAAAAAAAAAGAAAGAAAGAAAGCTGTACAGAGTTCACAGTCTTGCGCAACGTGTAATGTTTATTTTACTCCAAAGCTGAAGAGGGGATTTGGTGAGATGATGATGTCGGGTTTCTTAAACAGTCTTCATTTGAAAAATTTTATCGTTTTGGCGAAAAAGAAAATCTCTTCCACGTGGTCGCAAGTTTCTCCTTTTTCTCCAAACGCTGGTCTTTTCCTTTTTTATTAAAAAAAAAAAAAAAAAAAAGTGATGCTGAACATCTATTTTGTTAACTCTGTCAGTCCGTATAATTTTTTTTTTTTCAATATATTTATATATAGAAACTCAGCACACTATTAAAAACAGTGAGAGTGAAGTATGTGATTGGGTGACTGAAAGGTAGAGAAAAAGTGAGGGGAGAGAAAAAAAAAAAAAAAGTTACAATAACCACCACCAGATCACAAGACTTGGAACCTCCAGGATGCCTGGTCTTTGTAGTCCAAACAGTCTGCAGTGTTAAAGTTGAGCTTCCAAGAGGATGGTGTTTGCTCCTTGTAATCCAGGCAGTCAGAGGAGTTGAAGGTCAGGCCGGCGCCGCTGTATGCCTGGTGATGGTGGTGGTGGTGGTGATGGTGGTGACCTGAAGATTGGCTAATGTGGTGGTGTGGGTGCGTGGGCATGGATGATGGTGTCATGGGGCTCAGCTGGTGCGGGTGGTGATGCGAATGCATGGGTGTCAGGTAGGAGCTGCAGTCCACACCGCTAAAGTAGGATCCAGATGGTGTGGGGTAGCTTTGGCCATATGCTGCCGTTTGGTTGTAAGACATGGGGTAAGAGGAAGAGGAGGCAGAAGAAGCTGAACCAGAGATGGAGCGCTGCATGCAGGAGGCGCTGGAGGGTGGAACAGGCTCTGAGAGAGACGAGGAGGGAGGTGCTGAACCTGGAGACATGGCTGGACTCCAGATGGATGAGACCGTGCCAATTGAGGTAGACATGCTGTTGTTGGTCGAGGATGAGGAAGAGGAAGAGGTGGAAGAGGAAGCAGAGCCAGTGCTGGACACGGCCGGTGGTGTGAACTGCCCACTGCTCTCAGAGCCCGTGCTTTCTCTAGTAGGAGAAGATTTTTTCTTCACTGGCCGAGCTTTTGTGCTGCTGCTGCCACTCTGCTGCTGCTGACGACACTTTGCCCGACGGTTCTTAAACCACACCTAGAACACAAGAAACATGCACAGGCTGAAACAAGCATGCAGAAGATATACAGTATACCAACATACAATGACCCCCGTTCTTTTAATCACATAGTGAAGCAGACAATCATTCAGAACCATCTGAAATACAATCACACCCCACAGAGCTACATCAGGCTAAATGATTAAAGAGACCTTTCGTGCATGCCTGAAGGGCAAACCCAGAAAGCCATTGTACAGTAGCAGTGTGGAGAACACCTAGTTATTGGCCGTTAAATGCGTTAATTTGCATGAAGGCTCTCTCTCTTCAGGCCCCTGGATCTCATTACAGCACAAGGAGGTGGCAGGAAGATATTAGGCTATCAAGTTCCTCACCAGAGATGGTAATTCAATAGTACAAGGAGGGTCTTGTAGTGGGGTGTTTTATTTCACACACCCAGACAAGAACAAATAAAATTATACTTCAGGAAATACATGCTTGTCCTTTTAAAATCATTTAGTTTTTCAGAACAATTATACATTTATATTACAAATCATCATCAGAGATGGTGTGAAAGGAGCAGATGTCCTCATTTCACAGTTTACATAATCCCCATCATTTCTATAATTTAACAGTCAAGCTGTTAAAAACATTCATTCTCAAATATTGGGCTAAACATATCAGTCCTTAACCAGCAGCTTTTCATGTGTTTAATGGTCAGTCCCTTCAAGACAATAGAGGAAAAAAAAGGAAATTTCGTCCACTGAGAATCCCAAGAGCATATTACAGGAAGTGATTACATTTGGTGAACAAAAGCTACCACTTTGCCACAACTCCATATTAAATACTTCAAATAAGCACCTTAGCCATGAACAAAAAAAAAAAAAAAAAAAATGCCAACTGCAGTGGGTTACTAAAAGGCCTTAAAAAAAAAAAGTATGCAGGAAATATTGCACTCAGTAGGGGGCGCTATTGAACACTAGCCTAGACAATAGATGATTGGCTTTAAAGTAACTGTAGTTGTGTTGAGATCTCGAAAACAAAAGGACAAACTTAAAAAAAAATTATATATCTCAAATGTATATACACAATTCGTTGCTTTTATTTTTTACACAACGTGCTTGTTGATTTTACATACAACAATTATGTTGTAAATACCTAATAAACAAATTAATTTTAAACACTGTGGTCTGACGAAGTGATTTCATATTTTGCAAATCATCTTGTTTGGGGGTTTCCATGTAGGATTAATACAATATTTAATATTTAACTTACCTGCACTCTAGATTCTGGCAAATTGATTTTTAGAGCCACTTCCTCTCGCATGAAAATATCCGGGTAACGAGTTTTGGCGAAAAGCGCTTCAAGAACGTCAAGTTGTGAGCGAGTGAAGGTGGTTCTCTCTCTTCGCTGCTTCCGTGGAGTTGCTGCTGGGAAAGAAAGAGTCAAAGCTTTGTGGAAGAAGACATGTTTATTGTTTGTTAAAAAAAAACAACAACACAAAATTATACAAATTTGTGCATTCAGTAACAGCCTCCAGTGCGCACACTTTATTTAAGGCGTAGAAATATTCCATACACCTTGTTAAATTTTTAATGACTGTAAAAACGGAATTCAAGCAAAAAAAAAAATCCAGTGATTAAATTTGCAGTATATGGAACAAATGCGTAATTAAGTAAAGTTAAAGTAAACATGTAGATGTGCTCCATGCACAGTCTGGTACATGCGCATCGCCACTAAAGAAAAGTTTATGCGTTTTTTTTTTTTTTTTTTTTTTAATAAATTTTATGTCGAAATTGTTGCACTTAAAATATCAGAAAAATAAATCGCCGGACAGTTGATGAACAAGAGAAATGAAGAGGGGTCACAACGACGGTGTCAAAGTTCCTCAAGCATGCACAGTGTTCAAGTGCAAATTTCTGAACAGATGCTCAAGCAGCCCAAAGCAGCAAAATAATTAATACTCTATTACTTTCCACCAAAAACAAATTCGCAAGATGTAATCGCGCACTAAAATTGATCACATAATTAAAAAAAAAAAAAAAATCCTCCACGCAGATAGGCTACTCGTCTCCCCTAATGTTGCGTCTTGGCTCTCCCTACACCGGCTATTAGGGTGTTTTCCTCCATACCTGCCTCAATTCATCATCTCATTAACACACTCTTTAAAAGCTGAAAATGTGCGCGCACTGCAGAGAAACACACACTAAAAGCCAATGCAGGCTTATAACTAATCCCCAGGATCAACCACAACTTGGTCAGTGGAAGAATTTTTTTCCTATTACAAAGCCCCTAAACAATGCTCTAAAGAATAACAAGAATGTGAGCTGTGTAGTATTTAAATCCAACTGAATAGTCTACATGTTTGGGACTTTTTGTCGTCGGTTTAATAGTTTTGTTTTCCAATTTTGGAATTCACAGTTAACGTTTTTTTTTTGTTTTTTTTTTAAGATTTGCTGTTAATATTTTTGTCAAGCACTGCTTGTTAGTAGTGTGTAACAAGAAGCTGTAAATCTTTATAATGGTGCGCGCGCGTGCGTGTGTGTGTGTGTGTGTGTGTGTGTGTATACCTGGATAGCCGACGGAAGGATGCAGCAGGTCCATGGCGGCTCCGCTCAGCCCCAGGCCGTTCATGGCGTAAGGGGGCTGTTTGAGGTATGACATCATGCTAGAGGCAGGCGCGGGTCGCCCCGGTTCGGCCCAGATCGCGCGCGATTCACCTCGGTAATGCAGCTTGCCTGAGCGCTGAAGCCTTAATAGAGACCCTAAAACACAAATCGGTGTGTGTGGTTAATGCGCCGCCAGTCACAGAAAACCGGACAACACTTCCAAATGCAAATAATAAATCTCAAATAAAACAAAACAAAGTGTTATTTAACACGGGATTGTAGTGACGCTTTCTCCTGTTAATGCAAAAAAAAAAAAAAAAAAGACATTTAAAAGAAATGACAAATGTAAAACAGCTTAATTTGTGTAACTCTAAAAACAAACAGTCATCAGTCTTAAGCGGCTTCAAGTAAGAAGAAAATATTTGTGTTTTTAAATTAGACATTGAATACGCATATGAAAAAAACATTTAATCAGCAACCTAGAAATACGTGAGCACTACTTTGATGCGATTTTAGAATTTACGGAGTGTCCCCAAATCAACCGATCATAATTAATCTTTACCTTTATTAAAATGTGCTGATCTAATAATAAAAAAAAAAACGTAAATTACATTAGACTTTCCATGAAATTGCACGCGCTCCGTTTGTCTGAAACATTTAGGCTACCTTTGCACTTCGAGTAGTTCTACAGACCCTAAATAAACGTCAACTTTAAACATTATTAATTTAATTAATGGCCACAATGGAGCCTCCTGAAATGTGTGAAAATAAATGTGAAAGCTTAATGTGTAGGCCTCACTGCCCTCCTGCCCACTAATCTGTCCTTTTTCTTTACAAAAAAACAAAAAAAAAACACACAGCTACTACAAAAACCCCAAAACCTACAGTTGTTATTATTATTATTATTATGATGTGCGGGAGAGAGCAAAGTTTAGTATGATCATTTTCCAAGTTAACGAAAACAACCATCTACTTAGTAAACTTTAAAGTGAATCTTAAAAATGTACTATTTTGATATTGTTTTAAATAAAACATCTACATTATTTTAAATTGCGCATTTATTCATTATTCAGTATAAAACAATTTGTTGATTTAAACTATTAAGCTACTTACATCAAACTCTGTAAATTATAAAGTGATGAAAAGCATCGCAAAAATCTGTGCGGACATGCCAAAATACTTAAATCAGAACAAATAATTTTATATTTTCAAAATTATAAAAATTTATTTTTCCCCCAAATAGAACAGACTAGTATTAGGCATTTGTGTATTCAGACCCTTCTGTTTTAACTATTTTAACTTAACTAAAGCATCTAAAGGAGATCCTACGTGCAAATGAAGTCAATTGCATTGTAGATTAGAGCTCCAGGGAGCATGGCTAAGCACAGGCCTTATCATCAAACTAAATTAACAAAAACACAAAAACACGCCTCTCCAATTAGGCTCGAAGAATCCTACAGATGAGGACATCGACCCCCAAAGTGCTAGTGCTCCGTGAAGTTAAAACATAAACGTATCATTTTAAAAAGTCACTTAATTTCATGTGTTAATGGTCGAACAAGAGCCTCAGTCTACCGGTACTGACTAACACCAAATTTAACCACTTACCATCAAAAGTAAGTTGTGGGTTTGTCGCAATAATTTTATCTTCTATCTATCTAGACATGCATGTAAACTTATTTTGGTGAACGCCTAAATTGCACATAAAACAAACAAACAAAAATGCACCAACATAAATATATATATATATTATTATTATTATTAATAATAATAGTTTGCTTACCGCTTGGTACTTCCTTGTCTGGTATATTTTCTCAGATTTACACCTCAACAATAAAAATCCAGCCAATGGCAAATCAGGAAATCGAACAGGAGCAACTCAGAAAGCAACCCAAATAAATAAGCTTTAACACGCTCCTAAAATCAGGAAGTCTCTGTGTGGGTGGTTTTCCTTCTTTAAATGGTTAAATCATACACCCGATCAGCGCTGTGTTTTCAGCGCGATTCCGCAATTTTTTTTTTTTTTTTTTTTAAATATAAAACATATAACCAAATAAACTCGTTTTAAGCTTTCGGAGACTCGACGGTGTAAAAGGTGATTGCTAATGTAGACGGATGGAGATTGATCACCTTCTCCTAAGCCTGCCTCTCTAAGAGCAGAGGACACCTGCAGCTTAGCTCCATGCCAACAAATCAGCGCTCTCCCCGAGGCCAACTGACGGCGGGGCCAGCCAATCCGCTGCCGGTGGTGAGCTCGAAGCCCCTCCCACTGCATCCTCCCTTCGTGACCGAACACAACACAAACCTGCAGCAGAGACTGGACGACTTTTGGAGAGGAGCGAAAATTCCTGAAAACGCAAAGAATTAGAGGTTTAAACTAGATCAGGAGGAAATTGGCATTCTTATATATTATCTTATCTTATA
>JAOVVB010000002.1:23358330-23380432 GCA_028570985.1 Heterobranchus longifilis | reverse complement strand
ACACACGACACACACACACACACACACACACACACACACACACACACACACACACACACACTCTCACTCACTCACTCTCTTAGAGGGAGAGCGAGGATCATGTGTCATGGGAAATTAGTCAAACTTACACTCTCTCATTACACAAAACACTGATGAATGGGAATGAGAATAAAATACTTATAACTAAGCCATTCTGTGTGTTTGTGTGCGCGTGTGTGTGTGTGTGTGTGTGTGTGTGTGGTGTGTGTATATACACACCTGTATTGATTGTTCTTATCTGTCATATTTCAATGGACACTATTGCAATCATGGCTTAGCCGCAGGGTTTATTGTATCAAATGGAAATGAGTGTGTGTGTGTGTGTGTGTGTGTGTGTGAGAGAGAGATAAAGTTAGTTAAGGCTAGAGTCACAGGTGACTGCAGTAACTGAGGTTAAGGGCCTCACACACACACACACACACACACACACACACATCCTGTCATTCAGAGGAGGAATTAATAGCTTAATTGGGTGGGAGGAGGGAGATTGGAAACTACCACCTGCTCCTGCTGCCCCCTTCTCCTTCCACTGTCCATTGTTAACAGCACAGCGCTCAGTCCACACCAGGGCCGCAGGGGTTATCAGTCACACACACACAAGGTTGGTGTGTGTGTGTGTGTGTTTGGGATAGAGGTATGAGCAGGAAATAATTTTGTAGGAAGTTGGTGCTGGTATTCACTCTATCCTGAAAACCTCAGGGTTGTGTGTGTGTGTGTGTGTGTGTGAGAGGGTTCGCAATGGAGATGGGGAGGGACAGAGAGAGAGAGAGAGAGAGAGAGAGAGAGAGAGAAAGTGAGAGAGAGAGAAAGCTTTGCATTCTTTCTGGAGAAATATGCTCCGTTAAGTCAGCAGCTACACGCAGTCTAATCATCACGGCCAAGCCCAGTCTAATCGCAGCTACCCTATTTGCATATACACTCAGTCTAATCACGAATACACTCAGTCTAATCACGAATACACTCAGTCTAATCACAACTACACACAGTCTAATCACAACTTCAAACAGTCTAATCACAACTTCAAACAGTCTAATCACAACTACACAAAGTCTAATCACACATACCCTATTCACATGTACACTCGGTCTAATAATCAGATCTTCCCTATTTACTTGTACATCCTGCCTAATCACAAACAACTGTGTCTAATCAGAACTACACTCAGTCTAATCACAACTACCCTATTCACATATACACACAATCTAATCACAACTACACTCAATCTAATCACAATTAAACTGAACATATACACTGTCTAATTACACAGACTACCCAGTCACAACAATCCGATCATGAACATAATTAGGCTGCTTAATCTCAACTACGCTCTGTCTAATCTCAAATAAAACATCACAAAAAACCCAAAACATATTCCAGCACTTAAAAACAAACTCTGTCTGAACAAAATGCAAACTGTAGTCACAAGTGAAGACTCTGTCTGAGCACAACTGTACTTTGTCTTAAGAATAAAAAAAATAAACACACTAAAAAGTAATCTAATCGGTCTAATCAAACCTACTAGGTTTGATCAACTAACTAATCAACAACTAAACTCCAACCCACCAGACAGTGAGTTTGTTAAATCAGTTACACAGTCTAATCACGTCTAATCACAAATAAAACAACAGAAACACTGAAAAATTGATCCAGAACTATAACACAAATACGCTGTGTCTATTCACACTCACGGCCTCTCATCAGATCGACACTTTATACACGCCTTCACTGTACACGTGTGAGGTTCAAGTCAAAACCACAGCACACATTAACTTCTTTCTGTTTCTCTCACTCTCGATGCTTCATCACTGAAATACAGTTAAGCAAAACCTAAATCTCTCTCTCTCTTACACACACACACACACACACACTTAAATCTACAAAAGGGAAAAAAAGCAGTGTGCTCCTGGGATTGGAATATGTTTTGACACACCATGTACATCATCCGTTTCCACATCTTTATTCTTCATCTCTCTCTCTCAAAAAAAAAAGAGCGAAGTTTAGTTTATTCGCAGAATGATTTTGAAATATGATGCTATCTTGCAGTTCCTGGGTGACTTTTCTACTCTTTCAGTCACACACACACACTACTTTCCATCAAGCTGCCTTCTGAAATTGGCAATTAGAGAGCTCTGGGTGGGAACAAGGGAGCTTTAAAACGAAAAAACAAAACAAAAAAAAAAAAGTCACCTGTGATGAGGATTACGGACACGTGGGCACACACACACGCGCGCGCACACTCACATGCATTAGTGTGTTAATGGTGGAGAGTATGAGAGTTTACCTTTTTGTTGTTTTCTTTAATGTCTTGAGGATTCAGGGTCTTGTAGTCACTAGGGGGGAGCGAGAGAGAGAGAGAGAGAGAGAGAGAGAGAGAGATGTTCTGTTAAATCCTCTCACCACAACTGTCATAAACAACAAACACTGCGTGTAAACCTCTCCTTGTACTTTAAATTAAATTTATTTTAATTAGGGATGCACTGAGACTGAGAGTGCACTGAGAGTCTTACTCCCTCCCAAAAAATCAAACTATAATTAAATAAATTGCGTCTGTTTAAAGTTGCATTATGTAAGAACAAAAACTGGAAACTGTAATCAATGATTGTTCATAAAGTTATGAGCTTGGCATCAACTCTCTTGCCAAGAGAAAATAAAGACATCTTTTACATTAAATCTTTAAGCTTCAACACTGCTCACATTTTGTACGTTTTCTGTGAAAGAAATTTAAACTGTACTAAGCAGTAGTGATGGGAAGTTTGGATCATCTTAGTGACTCGGTTCTTTGAATCTTGTTCATCAAAATGAACAAATCTTTTTTTTTTTTTTTTTTTGAGTCATTTAGTTCATTTCATTTTTTTTGATCAGAAATAAAATAAAATGTAAAATTTTTCGATAAACAGACCCCCAGAACGTCTACATACACTAATTTTGTCTATAGTTCCAGTAATGAAAATATTACACTGCAGCTAAGGACATATTATAATAAACAGAATGAGCAGTTCACCTCTAATATCTTTTGGTCCGAGTCGTTCGTTCTTTTGTCATGTGACTCTCATAGACGTCATGTCCGAGTCCGAGTCGTTCGTTCTTTTGAATGTATTGCGCTGCATAGGGTCTATGGGAGTCACGTGACAAAAGAGCGAACGATTCGGATCAAAAGACTTAAAGGTAACTACTCATTTGTTTCCTGTACATAACTTACGGGGGTTTTGCGATGCTTTGCGCATGTGCGGCCGGTAGAAAAACGAACGACATCAGCATCAGCATGTGGTACACACACTGTCACAAATTAGAGAGAGAGAGAGAGAGAGAGTGTGTCTGTGTGTGGACTAGAGTTAGGTTAGCTTGTGTAAATGTTGTAATTAAGGCAGATTTGAGTCGTGCTGATGACAGCAGTTTCACCAACGTTCATAAATCTAACAGAGGAATTACAACATTCACTCTCTCTCCCTCATGTACACACTGACACACACCAGCAGTACCAGAGTGTTTATGTGTTTATAGTGTAGCAAGTGTGTGCAATGAGGGATTGAAATCTTCCCGGTGAATTTGTGTGTGTGTGTGTGTGTGTGTGTGTGTATCTAAGTAATATAAGTGCACTGTAAGATCATACATGCAATTAACTAGCAGATATAATAATTATAAATGGGGAGTGGGAAAAAATAAATCAATTCACTTACGAATGGCAATTCTTTTCTGTGCGTTGAAAAGAAGACATGCGTTGCCACACCGACCGATTTTAAAATTTATACACGTTTGTTTTTGAGGTGGTAAATTGACGCAGTTCCTCTATAATCCTACAGATGAAGCTCTAAACTATTCACACAGCACCCCGTGTGGTACGAACAAATTATTTGCCAAGTGTGTTAAGAATTGTAACAAAATCTAATAAACGTTTACTTTTAAATCAGAATATTAATAAAATTGTAATACTAACAGAATCGCGATACAAATCGCATCACCTCGGTATCGTGGTGATATCGTGTCGGGAGGTGACTGGTGATTTGCATTGCTAATAATAATCAGCCAATCAGGATTCTCTTCAAATATGATGCAACAAAACAGGAGAAATCAACAAACACCAAAACCATTTCAACCAGGGGAAACAGTTACACAGAAGCTAGGCTTGACTGACAGTTCAACCAGCCAATCACAGCGCAGCAGCATGACGAAAAGGGCAGGAATAAGTGACGTGTCATTCACATGTGGACACGTTAGGTAGGTCACATCGTCCGTTTATATCCTACTCAGGGAATAATCGTCTAAACTAAACTCCTTCGCCCTCCAGAGGGATGTCATGAGTCATATTAGTCACATGATCCCAAACAAACTTTCAGCAGATTTTAACCTTTCAGGTTTGAGGAAGAAAAAAAAAAAAAAAAAGACTTTTCACTGCTATTTACCTACAAACATCTGTAGAATACATTTATAGTGAGTTTGAGTCAGTCAACACAACAGATGCTGACGTCTGCTCCTTCTAATAACTTTCTCTCTTATAAATCATACAGCTGAAACTTTTTAAACAAAAAGAAAGCTATGACAAATAAAAATAGATTTTATAAAACATTTGACCTTGATGTGACCTTGACCAGACTAATTTGTAAAATCATTTCATCTGCACGTCTCAATAATAATTTCCTGAAACTGTACAAATTATTTAACCGCCCGCTCTTCAGATGTCCAACTAAGAAGAGATATTGGAAAAGGGTGACGTTTAATCAAACAGAGACGACACGGTGCATCCACACCTGTTAGAAAAATCAGTACTCTGGAAAAGGAACTAAACAGATCCTGAAAGCCTAATCTGTCCTGAACCTATATATATATATATATATATATATATATATATATATTATAGGTTTCAGATAAAGTTCAGGTTTAAAATTATTTTGAAAGTGAGACAGAATATAATAGAGAAGGATAGAGAGGAACAAGAGGGGAGGGAGGGGGAGATAAAAGGAGAGAGAGAGAGAGAGAGAGAGAGAGAGAGGGAGAGAGAGGAAGACAGAAAGAGGGAGGGATGGAGGGGCAAGTGAGAGAAGGAGGAGAAAGATGGGAGAGAGAGATGGAAAGATGGAAGATATTTGTAAAATTACTATATAGTCGGCTGAAATCATTATAATGTGTTTATCATCATCATAGTCTCATACAAACGTATAAAATAATTCTTTTGATTGTGTAAAGCTGCTTTGAGATAATGTCAATTGTTAAAAGCACTATACAAATAAAATTTAATTGTTTACTTTAGGGTTTTTGTGTGTGTGTGTGTGTATTTGAGTGAGTGATTCTATGAAAAAGGTCAGGTTTAAAAAGACTTTGAATGTGAGACTGAAAAAGAAAAAAAGCGGGAAAGAGATCGATAGACAGCCAGAAGGAGAGAAATGTTAATTGTAGTATGTCTGCACTAGGGCTGAGTGTGTGTGTGTGTGTGTGTGTGTGTGTGTGTGTGTGTTTCTCTTACATGAGGTCTGGTCTGAAGTGGTGGAGCAGGGCGCAGAAGGCGAGGCCGTTCCTCCAGGACGTGGTGAAGTTGGTGATCTTGACTCCACGGTAGTTCTTGGTCACCTCGCGGCACCAAACCAGCAGCGACTGACTGGCGTTCGGCCTCCCTCCCAGAATGGGACTGGGCACCGGGCTGGCCTACACATACACAGATACACACATGGAGATAGAGATTACAAAACAACAAACAACAATAACAGTATACACACACACACACACACCTCACTGTCATGTTTAAAACCCAGTGACTCCGGCACACGTTTTGCTGCGGGGCCAAATTAACAAGCGTTTATCTCTGAGCTTCATCTAACTGATTGTCCCTGTGTTAATAGAAACCTCATATTTATCACTTAAACAAATCCCAACACACACACACACACACCACATATCACATTAGTATCTGGACCCTCCGATCTGATCTCTCTCTCTCTCTCTCTCTCTGTCCAATTAGCTCAATAAACTCCGCTTGTCCTCTTCTCCAAATAAAATGCATACACACACATACACACACCCTTTACCCACGCCTTAATGGAAGCACAGGGTTTGCCCATGTCTAATGTAAACGGTCTATTAATTAATGCTGCTGTGTTTGCAGTCGTATCAGCTCGACGGTCAGGACGGGAATCCTGTGGAAAAACACGATTGACAAAACCCTGAACACTCCCAAATCAGAGAACTCAGCAAGAGCGGCCTCACTCCGACCTAATCGCGTTAAACAGGCATGAAGTGAGTGAGTGTGTGTGTGAGTTTGTGTGTGTGAGTTTGTGTGTGTGCAGGCCCCGGCCTGGCCTGGCAATCATACACTGACACACACGTGAAATCCTGCAACCTGGAGACAAAACTCATGCGAATGCGGTTCAGAGGCTTACTCAGAAACATGGACAACACTTCCTTCAGTGTGTGTGTGTGTGTGTGTGTGTGTGTGTGTGTGTGTAAGTAATGACAGACTGTTGGGGTTCCTAAGACGGATGCTACGCATCAACTCCAGTGTTTTAAGTGTGTACTGCAGATGAAGAACGCCCCCCTTTGGACAGGATGTGCTACTGCAGGAACACAAACGCACACATTGGATGGAGGAGGAGAAGAAAAAGAAGAAGGAGGAAAAAAAAAAAACCAACAACCATGAACACACTGTCGCAGGTCTGCAAGATCGACACTTGGAAACATTTTTGTCTCGAGTTGATGGACTTCATGTTGATGAGACAAAGCGAGAGATCTGTGTTAGTGCTCGAGAAGATTACGAGTTTACAAGTTAATGAGGATGAAGTCTTTATGACACGTCTGTGTGCGCGCGCGTGTGTGTGTGTGTGTGAGGAGGTGTGGGATATCCTTCACACGGTCACAATTCTCAATACATAGTTATAGAGAAAACTGTAAAAATGTAAAGCTACAGCAACTCTGTATGTTAATATCTCTATGTATTTTTTTAAAAGGTTTATTTTCAAGTGGGTTCGAGATTTTGTTCCAGTTCCACTGAGAGGAGCAGAAATCTGGAGACGGATATATTTATTTATTTATTTTTTAAAGAGAGATGTAAGAAAAAGTACAAAGGGAAGTGTGACTGACCAAAATGATCAAAAAACATAATTTTTTGCCCCCATTAAAAAGGCCCCTTTAAACCATCGTCTTAACCATCATCTTTAATGCAAGATACTCTAGAAAGCGAAAAAAAAAAAAAACAACAACTTTGTTTCATACGGTGTACGTGTTTTTGTTCACACGGTTCTCCTAGCAGCTTCAGCGCTCACAGCATCGATCGCCGCACGTTCACTTTCAATGGTTTGCAAATGCATCCATTAACCGATCAAAGTGCGGTATGTAAATGTAAATGCAGGGACGCATCTTAACTGAAAGCTGGTGGTTTGCGCACACACACATGCACGCACGCACACGGCCCAAACATAAACATGACAGAAGCATGAGAATGCAGCCTCTAAGTTAAAACGTTCCGTCTTTTCATGTACGGTGTGCATTTGTGTGTGTATCTGTGCCTATCTGTCTCTGTCTCTCAGCGTCTTTGAGTGTCTGTATGTCTATCCCCTGAGCTATCTCACTTGACTTGCCCTTTCCACTCTGCACAAAGACCATTAGCGTTTAAGTCCGTGACTCACTCACACACGCATACAAAAGAAACACTCAGGTATCAACAAGAGAGAAGACAAAAAATTCTTCATAATAATGTTTTCACCAAATTTACTCAGTCAAGTTTAATAAAGTGAAGGGAAAAAAAAAAACTGGTACAAAATTTTTTCCAGGAGTGAGGAGGAAACGAGCAACTGAGAGGCTCAACATGAGAGTAATTAATAAATGCAGCATTGTTTAACCAAACACACACACACACACACACTCCTGAGCCAGCTACCTGAGGCTTGTCTGATGCTTTAAGCCATGTTGTTGAAAGTACGTCTTCAATTCTGTGGCAGTAATTATCCACCGTTTCAGGACAGGTGCTATTAAAGCAATTAAGAGAGGAGTTTTAGCAGTGGCGGCACCAGGGCTAGCGCGCGCACCCACACACACAGCTCATGCCTGCGCCTCAGGTGAAGTTCTGAATTACTTTGTTTTTGCCAGCATTTGTGAATGACATTTGCTTTTTTTGCGGCGATCGAGACGCCACGTTTTGACGCCTAAACCTACACGAGACGTCTCCACGCTGTGAGCTAATCTACACGCGTTTCGCATAACGTCCCTTATATGGAGTTGAAAACAACTTGTGTTAAAGGAAAATCTTCAAAAAATATATGTATAATTTTTAATTAAACAAATACGACATTTCGTAGTCCAACAACATTCGAACAGACAATTCTCGCCGAAATGATCTAAAATCTTAACGACGTGTGAAAATGAATCAGGTTTAATAAAGTAATCTTTTAATTTGGTATAAACTAACTAAGTTTGATAAATAAATCTTTTATTTTTCAACATGACGCACTATTTAATGCAAAACATGCAGCTACTCAGATATTCATATTACAAATGATGTCAAATTCTTTGGGACACCCTGTATATTTTACACACAAATATACAGTACCTGAAAGTGCGTAAAAAGAGTTTAGATTAAGTTTAATGGTCTTATTTAGAGCATTGAAAACGTGAGATCTTGCACATTCTCCATACGGGAAAGTTCCATATAGTACATTTCCTGTAATCATCTCGACTGTTAAACATGTCTGGGACAACAAAACAATCAGTGTGTGTCGTATAAACACATCACCATAGATTTTGTCCAAAATTGACATGAGCACAAACTTGTGACATTAAGGTGGTGACTTGCTTAAACACTTACCGGCTACGCCATTAACCTGACTAACATCGTGTGGCAGCCAAACGAGAGAACATACTGTAGTACATCATTCAAATATTCCATGTTGAAGTTATTTATTTACCTACAAGTACTGTGCAAAAGTCTTAATCCCCTTCATTTCTCCATATTGAATTAGATTAAATGATTAAATTAAAGAAATGTAAATAAATGTTTTACTGCGAAAGTGCCTAATCATAGTTTATAAATGCATTGTTTATTTCCCCCCTCGTCTGTTCCAACTACTCCAGCATTCAGCATCAGCAGTATATACTAATCACCGGCCTGATCATCCGTCATCGTTATCTGCACCTGTTTCTTGCTGGTTCATGCCTTAAGTTAGATGGTTTTTATGTTTAAATGATTCATAGGTCACTGTGTGGCTTAACAAACAAAAAACATTTCCCTGAAACTGTTCAGGTACAGGACTGAAAATGAGAGACAAAAACCTAGAGCAAAACACACACACACATCTTTTGCAAAAATTTGGTGTACAGAGGGCATCTGAAAAGATAATTTTAAACCACCTTAGCAAATGATTCTTGGACAAACCATGCAACAACATCTAATGCAAAAATCTCTATAAAACAAAATCGTCAAACATTTCTAATATAATCTAAATAGAGAATTTTCCACCGTTTTTGCTATCTTGTTACCACAACATTTTGACAAAACTTTAAAAAGATTTGAATGTTTTCCCGAAAACAAATATAAAGGGCGAAATTTCAGGCTCCGTACATACTTATCAAACGACTCAGTGTCTCGCCCGGGGCGACAGAGGTGAAGGGGAGAGAAAAAGAGAGGGAAAGATAAAAAAAAAAAACGACAGAGGAAAATCTTGCCAGTGTTCTAATGCTAGAGGCGAGGATTAGCGTCCTGCCTAGCAAACATCATACAGCCTATTAGAATAAAAACCATATTCATCAACAGGCAGGGCACAATAGCCGGTCTAAACGAGATGCGGCGAGCCAAAAATAAAGGCAGACGAAAGGAGAAAGTCATCGGTGTGTCAACAACGTACGCGTGCGTGCGTGAAAACAATTGTGCAGGGAGGAGAACCTTAATCTCAATGATGGACAGTTACAGTTAAAAAAAGGCAGGATGTTTCTCCTTTCACACACTCGTAATATGATGATTCTACAACAATTGCTTAATTCTCCTATAATTATTTGTTTAGTCGTGTCAGTACGTTATGTGTAACGTCTTTCTGATCAGACTGGAATCCTTCACGCGCTGAATGAGTGACATTATATCTGAGCCTCTTTCCCTGTGTAAAAGTTGTAATCCCTTCACATGACTAAAGGCTAAAGGCGTACACGTGCACAGAGCTGAAAGATGCACAAAAACAACCCCGGAACGATTCACAAACACGTTGGCATACAGACTGAAAGGAAAGGGCTTTTTGCGCATCAAAGATGAAGGAGGAACTAAAATAGGAAGCTTTTTTGTTGTTGTTTTTATTTTTTCCTTTCCCTGCAGGTTATACATTACGTACGAACATTACAGGCGCTAATTTACACACGTCCGTCTCCCCGGCTTAAAAACGCTTTCGCAGGGCTTTTGGGCTGAGCGAAAAATAAACACTGGCGAGGTGATAAAGGGAATAAATCATAGATGTAAAACTCAGATCAGGTCAGAATGTTTGTGAGGGAGTAGACGGGCATTTGAGAATGGCGATTTTTTAAAATCAAATGTTAAATAAAAAAATAATTTAAAAAATGCATTCAAGCTGACTAAAATATATGTTTGGGGGGGGATTAAAAATTCCATACATCATGATACAAAACCATACAGGTTTGTTTTTTTGCAATTATGATAACAGAACATAAGTCTTGTGGACCTGAAGCATTACATTCTACAAAACAGGGTAAAATATACCAGTGCTGACATACAGCACAAACATAACTCTAATACGTGGCGTTATCTTTGTGTCTTTTGTTTTTCTTTTCACCTAAATCGTGGATCACAGCCCAGAGATTATGCAGTCATATGTTGTTGTCACTGAATTTTAATTGCATCTTATTGAAATTGTATCTTATTGTAAACACCAGGGATGGGAATCACCAGGCATCATCCGATACGATATTATCATGATACCCAGGTGCTGATTCGTTTTGTATTGCGTTTTAAAAAAATATATTTTAAAGAAGAATGATTTTAAAAATATCACAGTCCGATATAATTTTTTTTTCTGATTTTGCTACAATTCTAAACAAAAATAGCAAATAATTTGCTAACATCACAAAGGATGCTGTGCTGCCTTGCCAGAGTGTGAATAATGTACCGTTTACCCACCTGTAGGATTATAGAGGAACTGCAGCGTTTTACCATTTAACATGCAAAGACCAGCTATAACCTGGTGCTCCATCACTAGCCTGCCCTTTTTTTAAAAAAACGTATAGGCTTAAAGGTATAGGTTTCCCTGATATAATCGCTGCAACTGGAAACTCCTTACAAAAATGCTGAACATCACATCAAAGAGAATTTCACCGTATCAACAATTAGATGTCCCAGATAAGATAAGTCCAGTCTCTGTGTATGTTCCCATATAGATGATAAAACCTTTATAGCAACTGAACCTGAACCTATTGCCATCAAAATAATGAATAAAGTTTAATTTAGTTTAATGTGAATTTGTTTGGTAAGTTTCAGGACGTAGATGTACTGAATAATAATACTAAGGAATAAATGTTAGCACGGTATAAAACTCTTCCTAGATTAGCTTTTGTTTGGACTTGGAGAGATTCTTCAAACAGGAACATGACTTTCCGAAATGCTCTGCTGTACAAAAGCAGCATCAGATTTATTTACCGGTCGATGTTTAAATTCCAGTTAGTTAGTTGCAGTAGGACATCTGACTGAACAGCACCAAATCGATGGTCTATGTGTAGCCATGTTTGTTCTGTCTCTCTCCCCTTCCCTCCCTCCCTCCCTCCCTCTCTCTCTCTCTCTACTGACACCCCACCTCCAGCTGGTTCTGCTTCACTCAAGCTCTCAATTATTTAATTGCACCTTTAATCTAAAGACTAATTTGTCTAATCTGCACCCGCGTGTCCATCCTCTCTTAATGTTTCAAGTTACTTTGGCCATGAAATTGCACAAACCGCCCTTCCAATTTCCACACCGTTCCAATCAAAAAGTCCAATTATGGAAATAAGAGCTGGAGTGGAACATTAAGAGGGAGACAAAAAAAAAAAAAAAAGGTACAGGAGTCTAAACGCAGCCGTGTGTACAGCACAGGCACATTAACATACGGTGGAAAATATCACAGCAGTGTAATCGCAATACGCACGCTTTGAAAGGAGCAAAAAAAATAAATAAATCAACCTCCAACAAGCTGCTCTGAAACTGGAATCACGTCCATGTTCTACCCACAGTCGAACATCCATATCGAACTGATTAAAGCGAACCGCAGAGATGTTCAATCGCATCCAGACAGAACGAGCGATTCAAAAATATACATAGAGACAGAAATAAAGACGAATAAAAATAAATACAGAAAGAATGCCATGAACTTATTAAAAAAAAATGCTGGTAAAGACAACAAGGTCACTTGGCATGGCTGCAGATGGCTGATTTATTTATAAATTAAGTTAGCTTTAATTGATTACTACTAACACACAGCCCTGATATACCTTTTTGACAAGATCATAAGTTCAAACATGCCTATGACTAAATATTACAGATAAAAACAGCTTATATTCAGGCTACCAGCTTGTCACAGTGTGATACAATTTTAAAAATGGGTGGGATTAGTTTAAAAAGAAGTGGCAAGTGTCTGCAAGAACAGGGAGGATTGAGCAATATTGTCCGGGAGGAATTCAAGAATATTTTTGAGAGTGCAGGAATGGTTAAGAGATTGTGATGTGGGGGGTGGAATCGATTAAGCTACGTATATCTCAATATCTTAAAATCAATTATTTTTTTAATTTATGAATTTTGTATTCGAAGCGGTAAAAAGTTGCAGTTCCTCTATGATCCAACAGGTGGTGTGCGCCAAACTATTCACACAGCACAGCACCTGTGTGGTAGGAGTTCTTTATTTGCCAAGTTTGTTTAAAATTGTGACAAGATTTGAAGAAACATATTGATTCATGATTTTTGTAAAACACAAAGCAGATATCGTGATAATATCGTATAGGGAGGGTCCCTGGTGATTCCCATCCCTATTAAGAGCATTTACATGCATGGATGGGACGGGTAGGACGGGTTAAAAAAAGCCTGTAAGAGCAGACAAGTTCAGTAAGTCTGGAGGGACGGGCCAACAGTGTCTCCAAAGAGGCTGGTCAAGGGAGGTGGAATCAGCAAGCAGGATTGGTCAAGGGTGTCTGTAAAAGTTGGTGTGATTGGTCAGGAGTGACAGAGTGCAAGCAAGGTTGGTCAAGAGCGTCTATGAGCGTAAAACAGGTCTGAATAACTTTCTAAGAGAGTTGGTTGGATTGGTCAAAATTGTCTGCAAAAGCAGGGGGGACTTGGACAAGAGGGATGTGACAGCAGACAGCATTGGTACAATTTGTTGAAGGAGATCAACATGTCAACGTTGTCTGCAAAAGTGGCAAGGATTAGAGAAGGGTGTCTATAAGGGCAGGTGCAGATGTTAATAAAACGAGGGTGTGATCGTTCAAGGGTGTCTGTAAGGGCAGGTAAAAATGGTAAAGGGTGGGATTGGTTAAGGTTGTCTGCCAAAGTGGTCGGAATTGGTCAATGGTATCTGAATGGTGTCTGTAAGAGCAACTGGTAAAAGGTGTCAATAAAGGGGGGGAGGGGGATTAAGTCCTGAGTGTCTATAAGGGCATGTGGAATTGGTTTAAGAGGGTCAATAAGAAGGGTGGGATTGGTAAAGGGTGCATCTGAGAAGAGACAGGATTGGTCAATGGTGTCTCTAAGAGCAGATGGGATTGGTAAGGGGTGTGTATGAGAGGAGGCAGAATTGGTCAATGGTGTTGATGAGATCAGGCTGATCAAACTTTATGTAAGAGTGAAGAGAATCATCCAAGAGTATAATGAGTAGACGTCCACTTTAGAAAACAGCCTAGTCCAGTTGCAAGACTGATCAAACGTTCTGCAGGAAAAAAAAGGGAAAACTGATCAAATCTGCCTTTGAGAGTGAGGCAGTCTGGTTAAACTTTCTGAAAGATGTAGAGTGGATTGGATAGCATTTCTTTGGGAGCAAGCAAAAGTGTTTTTTCACCTTTTATTAAAAACAATTCCTTAATTTAAATAGCTACACAAATGTGTCAAGGATGTCCTTCAATTGCAATAAAACTACAGTTCACCCATCTTAAAATTCCTTAAACACACTTTGTACTTAGGAGGCCAGAAGTTCCAGCTCTTGTGCTGGAGATGTACATTGTGTTTCTAAAGTTCCCAGTACAGAAAACAGGACTGAGGAATTTGAATCGCTTGTTTCACACACTTAGAAAATCCACCATAAAAAAACCCCCAAAGGAAAGCATACTGTAGCTCGGTGGTGTTCATAGCATCCTGGCCGTCATCTGTCTGACATGCTGTAAGCTTCTGCTGTAGAGAGAGTGAGTGGGAGAAAACAAAACACGGCCCAAAAATCGTTATGGGCTTGGCTGACAGAAACACACAAACCCTCGTTGTGTTAGAGAAAAGCCCCGCAAAGCTCATCCTGTAATTCAGTCCTAACTTCGAGTCCATCCGTAAGCTTCTAAATCAGCAGGAATCCACATCAGCCAAAAGCAACATCACATGGAAATAAACCGGCACATTCGTTAACACTGTTTAAATTAGCACAGGCATGTGAACGTGAACCAGTGACTTGCTCGGATCCCTTGAGCAAACCCAGGCGGATACAGGAACATGAGGAATTATTACAGTCGGACATATTTCCGGGTGGTATAATAAGGTGAGGCGAAAGCACTTGGGCCTGGTGTGGCTTCAAGAATAGAACAAGAATGTTTATTCTTGATCCCACAGCAATCAAAACGTAATCTGTTTAAAACAAACAAACAAAGCAGGAGATTAACAATCAGTCCTGATAAACACACTTAATGACCATGGACCTAGTGAAAAAGTCATTGTGCGTGTGTGTGTGTGTGTGAGAGACAAAGAATATCTAGGGAGATGGAAAATATTAAATAAAAATGCAATTAGAACAAGAAAAGTAGAAAAAAGAAAGAAAAAGCAATAAAGGATGTAGGAAACAGAAAGAAAGAGAAAAAGAGCGCAAACACAAGGGTAAGGAACAAAGACAGACAAACTGGCGAAAAAGAAGACGAGGGAAAGAGAGAGAGATGGACACGTAGCAAAAGAGACAAAACCGAAATAAAGACAGAAAGAAAGAAACAGAATTGCATGTGAGAGAAAGAGAAAAAAAACAATAGAGAGCAACAGAGTGTGTGTGAGGGAGAGAAGTAGCGAGATGGTAGAAAAAAAATAACAAAAATTAAGAAAGAGTGAGACAAAAATCAGAAGGTGCACAACAGTATTAAAAGATGGAATGATGGAAAGCAAGACAGAGAGAGAAAGAAAATATATGCAAATGAAATAAAAATGAAATGAAAGAACAAATTAGAAAGTAGAAAAAGAAAATAAGAGAAGGCGAATAAGAGGATGTAAAAGACAAAGAAAGTAGAAAGAGCAAGCAGAAGTGAGGCACAAAGAGGACAAACTGGGCGGAAGAAATGTGCGAGAGAGAGAGAAAGAGGGATGGATGCATATGGGAAAAATGTAAATAAAAATGCAATGAGAGACAAAGAAAGCACAAAGAAAGAAAAGCATGTGAGAGAAAGAAAGAGAGTAGAAGTATTTTCAACATTCACGGCATGTCTACCTTATTGACACAGAAATTTCAATAATTAAATGAATATTTAGATAAATAAGTAGAATCAATACACTAAAAGAAAGCAATTTTACCATATACATGAGTGAGTTTTAGTTAAGTAAAACAATAAAAAACTGCTAAAAATGATGGACAAAGGGTAGTTAACATGTAAAATAACAAAATAAATAAAATCCTAAAGTGAGAGAGAGAGAGAGAGAGCAAGAGAGAGAAAGAATGATGGTGTGATAAGAGCTTAAAAAAAGAAAAAGGAAAAAAGTAAGAGAGACAAATACGAGGAGAGATTGTAAACCAATGCAATAAGAAAGAGAAAGGTGGAAATGGAGATTAAAGGAGAGTGGGATCAAGAGAGAAGACGATACACAGGCGAGAGATGGAGAGATGTTAAGGAAAGGTGTGTGCGCGTCTCCAGTCACTGTCGGATTGCTGTCCGAGGCGGCGTGGATTCATTAACAGATCAGACGTCTGATAAGTGGAAGCAATTAAAATGAAAATAATTACAAAGTCACCCTTTTTAATGTGTGTGTTGTGTTGTGTGTGCTCTGGTCTGATCAAAAAGTGGCCCTCGTCAATAGAATGGTCAAGGAGTGTGAAATCACGATCAATCAAGACAAGATGTCGCATAATCCTGAGAATAAAAGTAAAGGAGGCAGTTAGACACATTCTGACTGGTAAGTAGACAAACCCACACCCAAACACACAGGGTTGTAAGAGCTGCAAGAAGTGTGTATTATAGACACAACACGGATATTTACACAACACACTACACAATCAGGTGACTCATTTCTGATATATATTCCCATACAAACACTAGAATATTACCTGCATGTGTATGAAGTAAACAGAGGAGTAATCACATCTCTAAATGCATTTCTATGGGGTTTACGGGTTTTTATTGATACCCCTAGTGAGAATGTGTTTTTAAAAATACACACACACACACACACAGGATAAAAGGTCAAGAAGTGTGGAGAGCAAAAACACTCGAAGCACTTAAATACGAGCGATGGTGAAGGTCAGATACTCAGCAGTGACGGAGATAGTCTGAGTGACTTCTGAGAGAGGTGGTTGACATTAATGAGGTGAACCAGAGAAGTGTTTATAAAAAAAAAACAAAAACTTGAACTGAAGGATGCACCACTCACGCAAAGACTCACAAAGCAGAATACTAAAATCAACAGCTTTTAAACATTTACAAGTAACAAGTATTTACGGTTCTAATATACTACAACACTCCGACTCGGTCTGACACTATAACACTAGGTGTGTCCACGACGTTGTTCAGGGGGAATTTAATTGCACATTCAAAAGCGTGTTTTATAAATTGTACCACGCCATCTGTCAAACTGAAATTTATGGAAACTGCGTGGAATGAAAGTGTGAGATTGCGTTTATTAAGTAGATTTCAATTGCACACTCATACTGTAAGTGCGTATTAAAAAAATGTATAGTGAATTTTGAGATGAACTAATAAAATTTATAATTAATAATATTTTTTTTATAATATAAGGCGGTTTTCCATTAAAATTCAAAGTAGCACATTTTCTCTTCACGTGTTCGGACTGCGATGAAACAAAGCCGGTATGTTACCTCGAGCTCGGCCAGATATACCTTTGAAAACCCCATTAAAATGCATTCAGTAGTTTTTACATGATGCGTGCACAAACAGACAAAAATTCCAAAAGCCATCTTGATGTGTTCCATCACTCATCTTATGTTTCGCCAAATAATTTTTTTTTGCAAATATCTTCAAACGCCAACTTTACAGTTTCTTTATATGTATACTGTAGATTAAACACTGATTTAATTAGGATTTATGATTTCGCAGATACTGTATATGTTTTTAAACATGTATACAATGGTTCTCAAAAAATACAATAACATTAAAAAAGTTATTTTCATAAAGTTAAAATCTACACATAAAGCGGAATATTTTGACGCTTTGTTTAAAATCTCGAAGATTAGGGCTTACAGCTCAAAAAAAGAAAAGAAAAATCCAGTATCTCAAAATAATAGTATTTTAGTTTGAGTAAACTATTCTCAGTCTACTTTAGTACAACACATGGGTAAGACTGCTGACTCGATAGTTGTCTAGAAGAAGATCATCAACACAAGGAGAATAATTGAAGAATATTCACGGAAAGTTTACTGGAAGGGAAGTGCTGTAGGAAAAGGTGCGTAGGCAACAAATCTGACCGCATCCTTACAAAGTTGGTCAAGCAAAGCCAATTCAAAACCCTTAGGAGAGCTTCACAAGGAGTGGAGTGGAGTAAGGGCAGGTGCGGTGGAGTCACCGCATCAAGCGCCAGCGCATGTAGAGATCTTAAGTATGCGACTTCGGCTACAACGGATGCATTCCTAGTATCGAGCCACTCCTGAACCAGAGACAACATCAGAAGATCCTTATATGTGTGAGGGGAAAAAAAAAAAGAACTGGATCGTTGCTCATTGGTCCAAAGTCTTATTTTTAGATGAAAGGACATTTTGCATTTTATTTATATCAAGGTCACGGAGTCTAGAGGAAACGTGGAGAGGCAAAGAATCCAATTTTCGTCAAGTTCAACGCCATGTCATCTGCTGGTGCTGGTCCACTGTGTCCAAAGTCAGCACAGGCATCTACCAGGGGATTTTAGAGCATTTCATGTATCCGTCTGCAGACAAGCTTTATGGAGATGCTGATTTCCTTTTCCAGCAGGACTTGGCACCTGCCCACAGTGTCAAAATTACCACTAACTGGTTTGCTGACCATGATGTTACTGTGCTTGATTCACCAGCCACCTCGCCTGACCTGAACCCCATGGAGAATTCGTAATAAATGAGCCCTGACAAAAGTATTGAGTGCATTTATGTAATATAAATGCTTTCGAATTAAAAATTGTATTTGTCAGGTACACAACCATACACAGAATGGTATGCAGTGAAATGTTTAAACCACTGTTTGTGACATCAAATGGAAAAATAGGTTAGAATAGAAAGATGGAAGGATTTCAACACACTAGAAGGAAAATTGCACTAGAAGAATATGATTAAACTAAATATAAAATGGAATAAAAAGAAAAATGTAACATTTTATGACTGATAGAAAATATTTAAATAATTTGAGATTTTTTTAAAGATATTTTTTTTATAAGCTGTCGGCTATAATCTTCAAAATGAAAACAACAACAAAAAAAACTTTATCTGTAATGAATCAAAAAGATAGAGTTTCATCGTAATATTTTTGAGGTGCATTGTACACCCCCAGCATATAGACATTATTAATAATTATTATTAATAAAGAAATATTAACATTAAACATTAGTCATTAAGAATATATATTTTATTCTGTGCTAATCAAGGATCATTCAACTTAAATTAGTTATAACTTAGCAACTACGTTAATTTTGCATCAACCTAGGACGCAAGACTTGCGAATTTGTGTTCAACACATCAGAAAACCTGCAAGAATGTACAAGAGGCAGAAACCAAGAAGGCAGAATTAAGGCAGGAAGCTGAAGTTAAACAGTTTATATACACTTTTTCTGAAATAATATTAAAACCTAATAAAACATTGAGTAAAACTGAGGTACGCAATCGTAGGTAAGCTTTGCTTTGCCATGTGAGATGAAGTAAAGCTTATCCACGCACTACTGGCCCATTAAATACAACCGAGTTGAAAATTATACTTTATAAATATATAAATACTGGACGGTATTACCAACGTGTACCAATTTTTCAGAAATTGTTTTTCCTACCGGGGCAACGTTTCACCATTTCATGTCACAACACAATATTGCTCAATGAACTGAAGCCAAGCCTGGGAATGTAGTTAAATTGCGTGTGCGCGCGCGTGTGTGTGTGTGGTTATCGATCACTAGGGTTGAGGTTTGCCTGCACTGAAGCCAGTTTAAGGCCACACACCTGTGGGAGAGGATCAGCAGAGATTAATCTAGAGTTACTCTCTCACTCATGAAAACCTCATTCACACACACACTCGAATTTCTTTATCTCTGACTAGCTATTCAAACGAACCTCACTCTTCATTTCTCATCAGCGCTTTTACACAGTTACTTTTTATTGATTATTTAAACAAACCGCATGCACGCACACGAACACACACACACACACGCACACACAGTGGTCTCTCACCTGAAAATTATCTTCTCTGCAACAGATCTACTTTTAAGAGATTACACTAAGATGTGTTTGCATTTCTCCAAACACACCTCGTCTCTGTGCGGTATAAAGGTAATCCTCGGCCAATGAGACTTACCGAAGAGAGATTACTACTATAAGTGCTTTGTAGTACACACGTGCGTGCGTGTGTGTGTGTATGTGGTACTGAATATGGGCAATAAACCCCACACACACACATTTGTGTGTGGTGGCATGGCTTAAAGCACTTGAGATGTCACTCTTCACCACATGCCCACACACACACACACCTGGTGCACCTGTGAGAGTGCCAGTCAAGGTGACGTTGGCACTTTATTGGCGTGGCTGAACGAGCAGCACTAAGCCCTCTCCACTAACCGAAAAAGGTGAAAGAGGGCCAGCCAAAGACGCAGGAACCGAATCGGCCTGCCCGGAGACTTGTGATGCGACACCCTGACACAGTGAGGACATTATGGTAAGGACTCTCTCCATAACAGGAGTAACCCAGGACAGTAACTAACTCAGGAGGACAGAGCTGCTGAAGCTTTTATATGCCAAATACATTAAAACGTAAAGTAAAATATCTGACTGGAGCAAACGGTGACTCGGAGCCCACTGCAGTCGTTTCTGTAAACATTCAGCGAGTGGAAAGCTGACCGCGCTCCAAACCATTTCCGCATATTAGGAGTTCCTGGGAGGCCAGCGTTTCAGACGTGAATCAGGCAGTTCGATCACAGCTCTGGAAAACTTCCTACCTTGATGGTATCCAAGCACTAGTGAGACGCTGGGATAAGTGCATTAGTATAACAGGGGATTATATAGAGAAATAACTCGTAACAACTCGTCTGGGTTTCTAGTGACAGGGCTTTACTTTAACAGATCATCGAAGACGTCCTTCACAAGGCCGGCCTGGTCGTGACTCTGTTAATGTTGTCTCCTTGTTGTTGTTTTTTTATTAATTGATTTTTTTTTATTTTTTTATACATCACTATAATTCTGTTTTAACATTAGAAAGAGGGATTTCAAGACTCCTAAGCTATTTGTATTTGGGAACATCCTTTGGAAATATCACTTCTAGGCATGCTTACAGACAAGTCCATTCCGATCTGAAACAGTAGTCATAATAACAGCAGTGCATTTTTGTGCATACATTTCATCATAAAACTGTATGTCTATTTACTTTATTTATTACCTTATTTGTGTTTGTATTTATAGTTCTAATTGAGTTGTAAATTTAACCTGGAGCTGCTTTAAACCGTCACTCTCTCACCAGCCACTATTACAATTAATAAAGCAACCAGAAAGTGCAAACTCAAAACAATCCTGATACGATCACTGGCACTTGAGACTCTCTCCCAAAGTACACAAAAATCACCCTATCAATGATCACACCTGCTTTTCTGACTGGTTTATACCAAGCATCCTTATGTTATTAAATATTATATAATATATAAATGTATGTGATTGTGCATTCATGTAAGCCTTGAAGCTAAAAACTACTATCAGGGAGGATGATACATAAAATAAACTGATGAACATAAAACCAATGAGAATCGAGGATTTGACAGCGCTGTGGTATAAAACGCAATGAAATAATAGCACACTGTCAGATGAACATAAATAGATTTTACACAGTACTATGTATGATTTCCAGACATTAGTACAGAATTAAATGTTTTAGAACAATATTTGTAAACCAGAAAATAAAGCAACACCAAATAATTAATAAAAGTAACTTAAAGCAGAACTGTGGCTGGTCCTGTAGGATGTTCGGTAAAACTTAGTGGCATTTTTTTTTTTTAAAGAAAGGATCACCTCCCTAAATATTGACTTTGCTTCGTTAACTACAGTTACTGCATTTTTATAGTACAGTGGAACCTCGGATTACGAGTAACGTGGTTTGCAACACGAGCAAAAATATTTAATAAATTTTGACTTGAAAAACGAGCATTGTCTTGGTTTACGAGTACCAAGTATCATGTATCACGCATGTGCTTCTTGTTTTGACGCCGAGCGTCACGTGATCACAACTGAGACAACGGTTTTTCTCTCTCTTGCGCTGCGGAATTGTGGGTAATCGTCTCCCCTGCTGAGTCTTAGTGCTCGTCTCTTACTGGTATAATCAACATCCATGCACGCGTGTACTGTTTACTAAAACACTGTGACCACGTGTGTGTGAAATATATTTTATTTTGTGTTTGTAAGAATGTGTGTACAGCGCACGTGTATTGTTTATTATAACACACGTGTGGGCGTGCGTATAAAGCAAAAGCAAGTCTCATTAGAGGGTAAAGATCCATTTTTTCTCTCCCTCTCTGTAT
>JAOVVB010000002.1:23328437-23347622 GCA_028570985.1 Heterobranchus longifilis | reverse complement strand
CCCCGCGGCACCCAGTGTCTTACCCCGCGGCACCCAGTGTCTTACCCCGCGGCACCCAGTGTCTCCCTCCCATGTCTCACAAACACAATCACTCTTTCACGACCCCCCCTCTGTCTCTCTCCCACTCACTCGTCCAGCTCCTCGCCCTCTTCCGTCTTGCTGCTGTCTGCGTACAGGTATTTGCTCATGTCCACAGGACGTGGGATCTTCCTGGCGCTGCCTTTTGGGGGCAAGATCTCCGGCTCTGGTTCATCAAACGGGTTCTTGTACTCGGGTTGCTCTGGACCCGGCTCCGGTTCCGGCTCGTCGAACGGATTCAGTGGATTTGTGGAGTCCTCGTCTTTGAACGTGGACTCCAGGGGGAGTGCTGGGCCTGATTCTGGGCAGAAGATACACAAGCAGGAGGAGAGAATTAAACAGTAAACCAAGTGTGTGTGTGTGTGCGCGCCTGCATCGTACTTGCATTTGCAAATGTACATGGGGCGTTTGTACTGAAATAACATACAGCAGCTCTTTAATTGACACATTTACATAATGGAGCTGTGATTTTATTATTGTGTTTTTTAACACTTAGACATCACTTACTAGCGCCATTTTGGTAGCTCCCTAGCAAGATCAATCTGGTGCTCTTAAAAAACTCATTAAAACACAGTCTGACATGAAGACGAAACTGAAATATATAGTTATTCTGATGACACACGGCTCTGATACAAATAACTTCATTACTTAAACACTGGAATCCCTTCCATTATTGAGGCTAATTGTTTTTGAGACAAGTGATTTGTTGAGCTAAGGGTCATGGAGGAGGTTAAAGGTCATGCCATACCCTCCTCATCAGGTTCACTGAATGGGTTGAGGTCCACGGGGTCGTCGCGCTCTTCGAAAGGGTTGGAGCCGGTGAAGGTTTGGTCCTGATCATCATCCTCCATGAAGTTCAGCTTATTGATCAACTCTGGGCAAAGCAAACAGGTGTGAGGAGAACCAGACACGAGACACACTCTCAGGTATGTGTACATCTTGATAGTGTATCGCTGAGACTTTTTAGAGTTTAGGAATATATGCAAAGTGCTTACAGACAATACGCAAATAAAATCTCATGGTACACCGATGAAGCAATAATGTATTTTAAAAAATTATTAAAAAACAAGCACAAAATGAATGCAGAAAAAAATAAACCATAAACAATGAATTGCATTTTGAAGTGAACCACTTTTGAGTGTCCATAAACACGGAGTAAAAACAAAGAAAGCCGTTAATTTATAACAATTACAATAATCACAATCAAAAATCTAATTCTTGGGAAAGATATAACTTGTACCTAAAGCAGACATTTACAGGAAAGTTTTTAAAAGGGAGACTTTAGTATAAAAATAAAAAACACAAGCATTGGAAACGGGTAAATGTATTTTTTATTATTTTTTTATTTCTTTTACAACAGCTATCTAGATCTGAAATGAAAGAGGTCAAAGCTTTAGATATGTTTTAGGTTGTACAGGCTATAATAAAACACCTGTATATTATGAATTACGTGAGGAATTAGCCACATCAGGCCGGTGAAGGAGGGCTGGTTCACTACAAACTGCAGAAAAACAAAAAAAACTCAACCCAGAGATCGACGGTGGCAAAAAAAAACAAAAAAACTAAAGGGCTAGAATGAAAAAGGCATTTCAAAAAGAAACTCAACCCAAAATCACTTCACATGTTTTTGAACGGCGTCGGACATGACAAACAGCACCATGATGCGAAACAAGGGCAAAGGTGGAGGAGGGAGAGCGATAGTGGACAGGAAGGAGTGAGTAGAGAAAGGAAGTGAAGTTAAAGCTGTAAGCTGAAGACCTGCAGGAGAGCAGGCTCCTCTGAGGGCGTGCTTTGGGCCTTCATCTGCGTCTCCATCTATACTGCTGAGGGCATTTAACTGCCTGACTATCTCTGAAAAAACAGAGCGGCCAGAGCCGGGCAACCACAAAACACGTCAATAGACTTTCATTCTCTCTCTCACTCATACACACACACTGCACAATAAAGACTAAAACAATTATCCTGACAATATTCTCTCAATATAGATTTTACTGCATTGCATCATCGATTAATCAAAATGGTAATAAATTGAAATTAAATATCAATTGTGCAAAATTGTCCAAATCCTTTGTAGAGAAACAAATGAACAGATACACAACACCTGCTGACACACACACAGTATGTTTACTCACTGTGTTCATGAATTACAGTATAATTTCCAAAGTAGATATACACCGAGTCTAAAATACATTCTGATTTATCATCTAAATCAACACCTCAAACACGCTTTCAAATATTTTATAGTAACGGCTCTTTTAGAGGAACGTGTCTGACAGATGAAGCACATCACCTAACCTTAATACCTAACTGGTTGAGGTATTAGTGTTGCATAATAAAGAGAAAGATAAAACATTTTCTAAAAGGAAATGTTTACTGAACATTGGATGGAAGGAGTCTTCAGCGTTAGTGCCTTGTAACACTCTGAGGTAAAGCTGTAGTGTAAAGTTTTATGTAAAAAAAAGTGTCGTCTTTATAGGAAAGTGAGGAAATGACTATTTACAGTATAGCACAAAAATTATTTTGGGGGCGTAAGATGAGTAATAAAGCACATCAAGATGGTTTTGAAATTTTTGTCTTTTTGTTTGTGCACGCATCACGTAAAAAACTACTAAACAAATTTTAAATGAGATTTTCACAGGTGTATTTGACCGAGCTTGAGGTAACATACAGGCTTTATTTTATTGCAGTCAGCCCACGGGAAAAGAAGATATGCTACTTTGAAATTTAAATAGAAAACGCTATTATAACATAAAAATAATTATTATTATTATAATAATCAACATTGAAAAAAAAATCATTTGTTCATCTCAGAATTCAACAAATGGCGCTGTACATTTTTAAAAACACGCTCATGAGTTTGCAATTAAATTCCACACGAACAAAGTCGCAGACACATCTAGTATTATATGTTCTAGTAGTTTTTAGCATTGCACTAGTAATTTTTGGCCAGTTCTCACATCACCTTGCGTCTACTGACTGTATGTAAGATATACAGCGTGCAATCACATCTACAAACTTGCCTTTGTGTTACTGTCTCTATTGTTGCACGATGTCTGGAATTTCCTTCAGGATCAAGTGTCTGTCTATCTATCTATCTATCTATCTAAAGTCAAATGTACAACAAGGTGGTGTTATTATATAAAATAATATATAATGCACATCTGAACCTTCTGCTATAGGAGATGTTAACTCTAAATGAACAAACTATTATATTATATAGTATAAAGCAAGATGAGGACTGAACTGTCACACACATACGCACACAAGTCTCCTGCGTGCAATCAACATGTGAAGAAAAACTCATGCAAGCAGTCAGGAAAAAAGGGAAACAGGAAAAACACACAGGCACGCACGCGCACGCACCAAGACACATACTGAAGGGCTCGGAACGTGCGAGTTATTCTGATCGTTTTTAATCCATATCGCAGTCTGTCCATTGGGAGGACGGGATCGAAACACATGGTTCGAATCGTATCGTGGTTTTTGGATGCAGATCAAATAATTTTTACTTTTTTTTTTTTTACTAAATTAGGATTTTGCTTTCCATTTACTGATCATAGATCACTTCTGATCACACTTAGAGTGAGGAACTCTTGTCCATCGTCTTAAATAAAAACAAATATATTTTTATTTACATTCAAGAAGTCCAATGTTTAAATAAAATCTAAAAATAAAACATTGATCAATGATTAAAGTGCAATGTGAAGAATCATGATACTATTTTGTGTTCACTCTTGCAGAAAGGAGGAGGCTACTGAAGTTGAACCATAGTGAATAATAATAATAATAATAATAATAATAATAATAAGGCTACTTAATTATGTTAGCAATATTTTTAAATTGTTAGAGCGTTTGATTTACCTTAAACAATTTCAACAAAAAAAAAAGTCACTTGAGTCGAATGAGAAAATTGTGAGGATTAAAAAAAAAAAAAAAATTAAAACTTTCCTTCAGATTTTTTAGACAAAAATTAAATCAAACTTTAAAGCATAATATGTTGCAAGTTTGAAATAAATAAGGAATCTTATTTATCTTAATATCTTGATCTATGAGCTCTGTGGGCGTGGCCTAAAATTCTAATGCGCACACATGCGATACACTGGCTCGGTTAACATTCACTTCCTGATGTACGTGTCCCACTGTAGCATTAACACTAGTCACACACTGTGCATTAAACTGGATTATGACATGAATTTGTTCCGTTTGTACGTGTATTGTGGGCGGATCTTTAAAAGACTCAAACACACACACACACACACACACACAGACACATACACACACACATACACACACACATACACACACACACATGACTCCTGTAAAAAATAAAATAAAATAGTTATCCACTAACCAATATGTGCAAGCTACTTAGAACCTGAACTTTTACAGTTACCCCTGTCTCCCCTCTCTCACCTGTGATTTTGGCAGCCTTCTCCTCCTGGTTGACCCGGTTCTCCTCATCCTCCTCGTTCTCCTCCTCAAAGTCGTCCAGGTTGCCGATGTCGGCCTGCTTCATACTCATCAGGCTCGCCAGACTCTGCATGTCTTCATCTCTAATGGAGAAAGGGTAAACAAGTCATACAGTCAGTCAGAGAGCAGGTGAAACACACACACACCAGTTATGCTGGGAAACGATAAGAAAAATTTAAAAGAGAAGGAAAAGACATGGGTAGAGAGAAACGCTGACAGATACAGAGACAGAAAGAGAAAAAGAAACAAAGATGGACAGAGTGACAGACAGAGAGAGAGCGACAGGAAGAAATACTGTGACAAACAGGGAGACAAAAATAGACTACAAAGCACAGAGAGAAAGAGATTTAATTGATGCGAGAGCGCGGTAGACAGATAGAGATAGAGGGAGACAAAGAGGCTGAGAGGAGGAGATTAGGACAGAGAGAAACAGAATGATACACAACAGCGACAGAGAGAGAGACAGAGAGAAATCGTTTTAAACTGTTGCACATGCTGATGTTGCAGAGAGCTCAATGCCTTACAGAAGAGACACACACAGTCTGTCCTCTAACATGGTGGTCTCCAAACTTTTTTGCACCTCGGGCCAGTTTTATGCAAGACATAGTTTTCAACTGACAGGCCATCACATGCTCATAACAAAGCATAATAAAGTGCATAATAAATATAACACCATAACGTAGTATTAATGTGAGCCAGAATCACATGTTGCGATGTACAGACGGAAGCGAATGGGAGACGATCTGATCATTTTTCAAAATAAAACACCCTGCAGACACCGATGGTCAATAACATAGAAATAAAAACAAATCTGGATATTATTTTATTCATTAATTCTGCTTAAGGCGCATAAGGGAAGAACAAATGAAAGAAAATACATAGGAAAAGGTATAACTGAAAAACAAGTGAGTTAACGTCATTGGCAAGGAGAGCTTGTTTTCAATGTGTTTGTGAGAAAAGTAGTGAAAAGAGAAAGAACAATAAAAGAGAAAGAAAAAGCTGTAATTCCAACTTGAGGCTATGATATGCATGTGTGAGATCAACATACCAGTAGCTATGTGAGTAGAAAAGAGATACAGAGACAGAGAGAGAGAGAGAGAGAGAGAGAGAGAGAGAGAAGGAACGACATGAACACATGGTCCTGTCTGAGTTTCCACCACTGGAGATAAAACCACAGGATTATCACCAACTCTCTCTCTCTCTCTCTCTCTGTATCTTATTCTCATTTCCGACCCCTCGTCCCTGCTCCCTCTTTCTCCATCACCCCTTCATGAATGCGCCCCAACCTTTCTTTTGCTCGTCCCCGGAGCTTATTTGAACGTATGTAATGGAGTTTATTTGTGTCCCCGTGACATCATTCCGGCAGGTTAAGAGGGGTTACGTGCACAAAAAACATGCCTGAGCCGATAACACAAAAGAACCAAGCACATTTTATATATATAAATATATGCCTCTGACACACACTTTCTTTAGACGTAGTGTGTGTATATGGAGGGGTGTTAGTGCTGAGAAAATATACAGACGGGGGGGGGGAAAAAAAAGAAGGATATTTTGTCCAGGTGAGAGATATTTACACTTTCAGGGCCAGTGGCTGGGAATATTCCATCTCTGTGGTGTTTGTTGTGATCGCCGTGACATGAATGTCAAACAGAGAGCGGGAAGAAAAAAGGAAAAAAAAAAAAAAAAACGTCAAGAATATCTGCCTCTCGAATATCTTTTCGTTTCTGAACCGTATTCAGGGGATGGAGAGAATCCAGGGAAGAGTGTTGCATCAGATTCTCTTCTCAACACGTGGCAGGGATTAATCTGACCAACGCTGCTCACGTAGACACAGTAACCGGTGCAGCAGGATGAGGCGTTCAGGTCGTTACGTTACTGATAGAAAGACAAATGATGTGCACTTATTCCCTCTAAATCCTGATATAAAAGTCACTTTGTAAGTTTATAATTAATGACTTTCATCTGTTCAAAAACACTTTGTCAGCTCTCGAGTTGGGCGGTTAAAAATAAACAAACAAACAAACAAACATCCTGTAATTAGTTCTGTTTGGGGGAAAAACAGCTTGTTGACAGGAATGCTCCTGAAGGAGTTCAACCACCCACTCTGTACCATCCGTGGTGAGCAGGAAAGCATCTTAGAACGGGTAACATGACCTACAACATCAGGAGACTGCATCAGGTTCCACTGCCATCAACTAGGAACAGAAATCTAAGACTAGGCCATAAACAAGAACACAAAAACTGGACAGATTCTTCTTCTTTGTCTTTTTTTTCAGGGGTCACCACAGAGAATCATCTGCCTCCATCTAACCCTAACCTCCTCCATCCTCTTCTCTCCTTCATGTCCTCTCTCACTACATCTCCTATAAATCCAATAAATCTCCTCTTTGGTGTTCCTCTAGACCTCCTGCCTTGCAGTTCTCCTCTGAACATGTCCAAACCACCTCAATCTGGCCTCTATGACTTTATCTCCAAAACATCTCACATGGTTTGTTCCTCTGATTGACTCATCCTTGATTATCCATCCTTGTCGCTCCCAAAGAGAAAATATGTAATGTTTCTAGCTTAAGAAAAAAAAAAGGGGGGGGGGTTCCTGAGACCTGGACTCTACCTCGTAATTTGTCTTTACTGTTTCTCTTTGTTAACTTAATCATCTTTAAACAGGACAAACAGTTCTCATATGAGGACCGCTCAAGGAAACACACACATGTGTACTCTGATCAGCCTTAACATTATGACCACTGGGAGGCGAAGTAAACACAACATTGATCACCAGCTATACACCAGTTAACTGGTGACAGGATCGTTGGAACCCAAGGTGACTCTGGGGACTAAAGGACAGACCGTCTAGTCTGATCCCGCAGAAAAGCCAATGCAGCAAGAATCACCAAAAACAGTCCATGACATAAAGGCGTCAGAACACCAAACAAGCATCCATGGGATGCGCCAGGCAAACAAATGCGATCCATGGAGGCCTCATTCCACCACCCACAGCATCCAAAGGATCTGCAGGTAATGTCCTGGTGCCAGACACCACAGGACAGCCCAGGACAGTGTCCCTGCTGAGCCAAGGGGCCAGAGCTGCCCCTGATGGCACAAGGGGAACCCAAAACCTAGGTGGTTTTCACATTATGGCGTATATGTATACAGTGTAGTTGGGAGAAAATGTCACATCCGCAAGAGATTAAGAAACACCACAATTGTTGGCTTACGGTAATCTGAACACATCACAGAGAATAAACGTACGCAAGCATAAGTAGTTATTCTGGACAGAAGCTACAGATCTGTTTTTACACTTGAGAATGAGAGAGAGAGAGAGAGAGAGAGAGAGAGAAAGAGAGAGACAGAGAGTCAGTAGAGGAAGAAAGAAATGAGAAGTGATAGATTTGGAATTCTGGGAATGTTAGGAATGTCACATGAACGCACTCATTAGTGAAACAAGGGCCTGTGAGGGAGGATGAAGAGAAAAAGAACGAGAAAGAGAGAAAGTGTCAGAATGCAAAGGGAGAAGAGATAATGCTGAGAATAACAGGTGGGAGCGGATGGATGACGTTTTTGTATTCTATCAATTCTGTAAATAAATTTTTTTTTTTAAGAAACGCTCCAAAAAGTGAGATTCAAAGAAATAAACTGAAAGTGCAGAAGGAGTGATTATGGAAAAGAGAGAAAGGAGTCCTCGACTGGTGAGGGGGGACGGGGGACGGGGCACTCACGTGGCTTTGCCCTCTCGCAGAAAGATGCAGGAGAGTGAGAACTGCAGCGTGGCCGCCACCACCTTCTTGGAAAGAGGCTTGAACTTGAGCTTGACGTCGGTCTGCGTGGGCATGGGGCTCGCGTACTGCTTCATGTTGATGCTGCTGGTGGCCAGGGCTTTCCTCCGACCTGACGGAGACTCCTGAAACAGACAGAGAGAGAGAGTATGTGAGAACCAAAAGCACAAATTGAATAAAGAATAAATGTATGAATTGTACACAACTAAACTGACGGTGTTATATGAAACACACCAACGTGACGAGCAAACATGGGTCAAAAAGGTGTGGAGCTTAAAGACTTGAGCAGACATTAGCCAACGTTTCTCTCATATTGCCTAGGTTATGTCACATGATCAAGATTTAGAATTCAAGCCCCGCCTTGCTGATCGAGGACACACAGCGGTTCACGCTCCTTCCTTTCGCCAAACTGTTACTACAGAACACTTAACAGCAGAAACGAGCGCTTGAACCAATGCATGATGCGAGAACCTTCACTCGACTCACATGACCATACACACAAGATGCAATTTAAACACTTTCTTTCTTTCCTGAATATAATTTCTCAGCAGGAAAATTGATGTTATTTTCCCCACACACTCATCAGCTGGTATGTGAAACTGTATGACCTGTATCAATGAAACAAAAACAAACAAAAAAATGTTAGGAGAATATTTGGATAATCAGCTGGTGTGTGTACTGTCTCTGTATCCAGGACGTGAGAGCAGCTCGGTGGTCAATGGCGCCCCCTGTAGATCGAAAAGCAGCTCAGGAAGAAACGCAGGAACACCGGAGATAAAGTGTTAAACAGTGTATACAGCTTAAGATTAATTAGTTAATAAAAATCAAGCAACTGAATGGTCTCTCTCTCTCTCTCTCTTAATGACATTCATGGAGTCTCTCCCCATGACATTCCCTCATCCGGTCTCTCTCAGAGTCTCTTGCTCACCTTCTCTGTCACAAATTTTTTCTTCCTTAAGCACTCCCCGCCCCAAAACAGAGTTCCTCTATTGCTCACATATACTATCTTTTTCTCTCTTGCACATTGTACTCTCACACACGCACACAAACACACTGTATCTCTCTTGCTCACACACTTTCCCCCTGTTGTTCATACACTATACTCCTCCCTCCCACTCACTCACTTCCTCACTGTCTCTGACATACTTGGTTTCAGTCTCTCCCTCTCTTGTACACACTTTCCTAATGCCCCCCCCCACACACACACATACTCACTCTTCATCTCTCTTATACACACTCTACCTTACACTCTCTGCCTCTCACTGAGAGATGCATCAGCTGCAATCTGTTGCCAGAATGAGGCGTGATCAGGGAAACGGTTTCAGCACCACAAACACACCGCCCGCCCGCCACACACACACACACACACACACACACACACACACACACACACACACACACACACACAACAGTAGCAGAGTAAAGAGAAGTGTCTGGCCACGCATCTCTCTCTGGCCTTGCTCTTTTCTATTACTTTAAATCCAAAATCTTGTTCTGAAGACGGGACGTTTGTTCAATATGGAATAAACATCCTGTTTTACAAAGTTACACAACAACAACAACGAAAGGCACAGAAGCCTCGACAAACATTACTCTCTGAACAGAAATCCAGATTTCTATCCTGGAATCCATGCCCTGCCCACTTCCCCCAAATAACGACCCCATTCCATAGTGGATCATAACTGATTCTTATCTCGGGTTGATGATCCAAAATCAACAGTACACATGTGCAGCTAAGCAAATACACAATAAACATTAACATAACTATAACTGAATACAAATAATGATCAATTAAAAAGAAAAAAAAATACAATAACAAAAATAAAACAGTCGTATCACACCACGTTACTGGCGATTATTTTCATAAAACCGTTGACGATGTTGAACAACTAGTCACTCCCTTGATGCATTTACCTGATTAACAGTATACTCGATGAGAATGTTTGTATTGCATAATATTTCTCTGCAGCTCACGTATCTAATAAAGTTGTACACCACAAGAGGGCGCACTTGCAGTTCAGGCACTGCACAGTACTGGACATTGTATTTTTAGTGGCCTTGTTTTAGAGAACAGAGACAACAGAAGTATTATTATTTTTACAATTACAATTTACCTTTTTAGATTTTATTAATTTGTCTTTAAATAGTTTGTTGGTATTGCACAGATGGGACAGTTTAATAACGAAAAAAGTACATCTTGTTAAGAAGTATTAATAACTAATTGATTATCAGTTGATACTGTGTTCAACTATCCTTTAGGAGGAACAAAAAAAAAATTTGTAAAAACAAACTGAATAATGTTCTTTTTCGCACTATTGCCTCGATGTCTTGCTTAGTGCACAGACACATGTGAAAGTCTTTAATAACACAAAGCTACGCAAATTTAATGCAATTTGATAAAATCCGATCTCGGCTGAAACGTTGCTCAGCTCTCATCACCCATCTTCAAAATAAATATTAAATAACTAAATGTCTAGTCGGTAAAGGATGAGGACGTGATCCAGAGACACCGCCTCCTCCCCTTTCTCCTCCTCTTCTTCTTCTTCTTCCTCATCCTCCTTAAGAATGCAGATCCCACTCGCACAGATCAATGTGATCACAGATACATATTCCAGACTCGGTGTGTGCACATAAAGGGCGGATGGAGAGAATCTCAGATAGGAATCTCGCCAGCGGCTGTGTGTGCGTGTGTGTATGTGTGTGTGTGTAAACGCTGTGTGTATAGATATGCATCTGTCAGATAGGTGGTTGTGTGTGTAGTTGTATTCCCATAGGTAAAGAGAGGGGTCTTATCGATGCTGTCTGAGGGAGACTGAGATGCAGACACACTGCTACACAGTTCTCTCAAAACCCACTCACACTCACCCGTTACGGCTGTATCTGTCAAACCCTGATATTCTGCATAATGATTATGGTTATTAAAATTCGGTCTCACTTACGGACTGGTTAGATGCTTTACTGTGTGTGAAATGCGAGTCGATCGGAGCTCCTTCCTCAGCCAGTTTGTTCAGGAAAGGAAGCTAAATTACTCTTCACAAACTCATCACGCCACATCATGGGGCAAACATGCTCAGAACGGTGATGTATATAGTGAAACCTCGGGTCACAAACAACATTTTTGCATAATTAAGACTTTTACATACATAAAAAAATGTTTTATATTTTGTCATATCACTCACTCACTCACTCATCGTCTCTACCGCTTTATTCTGTGTACAGACTCGCTGGGGGTCTGGAGCCGATCCCAGAAGACTTGGGGCACAAGATGAGGTACATCCTGGACAGGGTGCCAATCCATTGCAGGACACACACATATATACACACACACACACACACACACACACACACACACACACACTATGGGCAATTTGGGAACGCCAATTAGCTTAATCGGCATACCTTTGGACTGTGGGAAGAAACCGGAGAACCCGGTGGAAACCCACCAAGCACGGGGAGAACATGAAAACTCCATGCACACAGAAACGAGACCCGAGTCTGGTCGGGAATCGAACCCGGACCCTGGAGGTGCAAGGCGACAGTGCCAACCACTACATCATCGTACCGTCCTATTTTGTACTATAAATAAAGTTCATAATAATCGGAAACGGACTAATTGTATTTACATGCATTTCTTTAAAAAAATAAAATAAAAACTGATTCAGTCTACAACACCACAGAGCGTTAATTAACAGAGTGTTAATTCAGTCATGGACTGTGGTTCCGCTGTCTAATATCTACCTACTTTCTATTGAAGTTTCATTCAGATTGGGCCGAATTGGATCAGACTGATCTGACTGGTGATGTTTTATTCTGATTTGCCGTTTATTCCCGTTATTAGTGAAATATCGACACACCAAACACTAGGAATCACACTGTATTGTCGCCGGAATTGAAGAACCAATCCCGTCCAGAAACTTTAGATCCAAGCGAAGCTGCCTTGCCTTGAAAATAAAAGACAGGAAACACTCGAGATGCTCCAGGCCCGACCCGTCTCTCCCCTACTCCTCTCGCTCTCAAATTAAAACAAAGAGCAACACCAGGGTATCTTCATCATCATCTCCAGAAGCTAAGAAATTACCCAGACCACAGATCCAATCCGACCAGTCTTGACCCTGAATAACAACCTCGACAGACCACTTTTAATAAAAATGAAGACTGTAAGGGGGAGGAAAAAAAAAAAAAAAAAAGAAATGCTCTTGACATTTGTGTTGACATTTGAGCCCTTGTTGAATCGCTTGGAAATATACCGTGTCATCCCTGAAGAAAACGGTGCCCACCTCCGCCGTCTTATCAAGCAGATTAGTGTGCCGCATTATACCGAGCTAATAGCGCATGTAGATACTTTGTGAATGAATTTTCCAAACGCGTCAAACACTTAAGACGGATTTAGGGCCCACTCTGAGAAAGAAATACTTAAGAATATGCAAATACCCAGCCGAAGAATTGGGTTTTAAACTAGATTTGACGGGCGCAAACAATAAAATGTGCTCTTTTCCCCGGCCGCCGGTGTCAATCAGGAGGCGAGATTAAGAGCCGCGCTTCCGACAATGTGTAAAATGGAAAGGGACAATGAGGCACTTTTAATTTATCACAGGGATATGACTATCAATGCGCCCGCATTGTGCCTTCTGAATTGCTAAGCACCTCGCCGAGAGGGGGAGATCAGGGCTTGCCAGGTCAGCTGAAGGATGCCCCCTGCTGACATGCTAATGTACTTCAACCTGAAGAGACTGGGAAAAAAAAATAATAATAAAATAAAATATATATATATAATATTTATAAATAATATATATAAATATTTCTAATATAACAAATATTTGGATTAATAACCAATCGGACACAAAGAGCGTCTACTCGAGAACTGAAAGTGAAATTCACATCAATTGCCTGATCCTGGTTACACACAGAAGAAATAAAACAGTGCTGTTATTGGAAAACCTCGTGTGCCAACAGATTTAACCTCATGTGCCAACAGTGACGCCACTTCACCTCAGACCACATGATAACAGCATGTCTTATTATTATAATATTCCTCTCACACAACAGCAAGTTACCAACAATAAAATTTTTTCAATAAAGGATGCAGCAAAAAACATCTTTAATTAGTGTTGAAGAATCTGCAAAGCTCTCCGTGCCCGCATGAAAGCCATCACAATACTTACGGCTTCATCTCTCACTGTGACGAAGCACTGACACTAGAGACTCCTTACAAAACAATAAAATAATATTTTAAAAAAATAAAAATAAATAAATAATAATAAAAAGGCTAAAAGACATCTCCTGACAGGAAACATCACAATATCAAGTGTTGTGAAGGTTTCTTTAAATTAACAATAAATATAAAATTTGTCAGAGCTGCTGTTCTGAAAAATGAACCGACATAAGACTGACCAATCAGAATCGAGAATTTATCAGCTCTGTGGTGTTTAATTATTCCTACTAAAGTACTTTTTAGCCTACAACAACAAAGCAACAATATGTATCAGATTATCTAAGATAATATATATATAAGGCGTATTTGCTAATGGCAAATTTATTTGTACTTTGTAACTTTGTCAAAATTTTCAAGAAGCTTTTATTCCTGCATTGGGTTTTTTTTTGTTTCCATCTGAAAACCGGTGTGTCGTGTAAATATGTTGATTTCGTTACAGGCATGAAAATATCCTTCTGTAATGTTATTTATTTATTTATTTTTAAGGTAAGTTTAGAAATAGTGAATGGTTTAGTACATACTGTAATAATGCAGAGATGATAAACATGTACAAAACATTTGTAATAAAAATAATAGTTTATTGTAATAGACATTACTATAAAAGTCTAAATTTACAGTTAGTACGGGCACTATCAACCTCAGAAGTGGTGGCGGGTGGTGGTGTGCGTGTATGTGTGTGTGTGCGTGTTGTTTTGGCACGTCAGGGGAGACTAGCCCAGCTGTCCAGGTATTGATCCACAGCTGGTACCAGTACAGGAGGTGAGGGTCATAGCTGTGGGTGGTCCTACCATATATACACACACACCAAAGTATCAGTCAGGGCAGGGGAAGGGGCCTGACCCCCTCTTTTGGTCTCATCAGTTCATTAATTAGAAACGCACCAGAAGGGAAACTAAGAACTACATCGGTCACACAATCAACTCAATCGAAGCAACACACTCGGCATTTCCGGCTCGATACACAAAAACAAGACAATCGTTATTTCCACACACACACACAAAAAAATCAATTTGATGAACAGAAGAGGAAATCGCTTTATCTATTTTGTCAAGTGTTTCATATTTTCACACACTTGTCTTAATCGATAGTTGAACAAGTTAATCAATACTCGATTAATCGATAAAGAATGTATATCTTTCCCCCCCACATTAAGATTTTTTTAAACAGTTATAGTGACACAATTACAGCAAACTAATTAGTTGAAAAAAACAAAATAATAATAAAGCGAAAACACTTCAACAGAAAACGAGGCTGATAAAAATACAATCCGATACTGCTGCAAAGGCGCCCTCTTGTGGTGCATGAGTTAATAAACGTGTGAGCTTTGAACGATTAAGAAACACTTAATCAAATTCTTAACAGCAGTGAATCAATAACGTACTCATAATTATTAAAAAACAAAAAGAGATAAAAAAATGTTTTTTAAAAAAGAAAGAAAAAAATTTCTAGTTTCTATAAAAAGCATTTTCTGTTTTGTGTGTTTGTTTCTATTTTTCCAAACATTTCAGGGACCCTAATGTGACGTCCTACCCTGACGTGCCACTCTCCATGCGAGAATGTAAACGGATTAATAATTCATTATAAAACTCCTGCTTTTAAAACGGAGCGTCTCGCGGCAGGCAGCAGGTCCAAATCTTCAGGGTTTATTACAGGCATCTGCTCCATCTGCATACAGGCGCTTCATCGTGACCTTTCTATCACACCTCTGTATCTCCTGCAACTGCCAGGACCCCCGAATCAGAGACGTGTGGACCAGTAGAGACTCTCAGCATGACTTCTTCCTTATATTATGCGGAACATACTTGCGCATTTAAATATTACATTAATAACTAGGTATGAATTATTCAGCTCATTACTCCTCTGTATTACAACTCTGAAACTCGGGTACCCTTGCGTACACTCTCCGGTACAGCAGGTGTCAGTATGCACCCTCTAGGTTTTTGAGCCACAAGAGAAGAAAAGAACAAATAAGTTAACTTTCACCCTATGACTAATATTATTGATATTTCTGAAAAAAGAAAATAAAAAAGGCAAGAGCGACACTCGCGTAGCTTCATACTTTTTTTTTTTTTTCCAGCTATGGCTTTGAGACAGACGGCACTGATGACGTCGTGTCTAAATAGCGATCTGCTTCCGTTCTCAGGTACGACCGGCTTCCATATCTGATTCGTTCTGTGCCCGAGACCACCTCTTGAAGCAGACTGAGGCACGGTTCCTGAGCACAGATTGACTGTGTTCACACTGATTAAAATGTACCAGACTTTGAGGTCGAGTGTTCTCGGAAACGATCCCGAGCCCCTGATGTGAAAATGCACTTAATCTCAGACCAAATCAACCTGTCTGAATAGATTTAATATATGGATGAATGAAAGCGCTCTCTTATGATCACGTTCTGGAGCCTTATTTATTTATTTTTTTTTTATTATATTTTTTATTTGTATGCATAAGTTAGGACTATATATGAGAATTTTATTTTATGGGAAATTTTATGGGTATTTTCATTTTTGCAAAAGTCTTTTATGTTCATGCAATGTTACTCTAACTATTGAATATTTTGCCATTATGCATTTAGACTTTATTGTCACTTTCATGCTGCTCTTTGCATAATTACTGTGCTTGGGTATTTGCACAATTAAAACTATTTGCACTGCTATCACTTTGTCACATGGAATTTCCTTTAGGATCAAGATGTATTTCTATATGGAGAGATTAAAAACATGTCACTTTTTTAATCTCCTTTTTATTATTTTTTTTAAACAACCTTTTTAATTAAATAGGCTTTAATTTGTGGCATGGTGACATAGTGGTTAGCATCTCACCTCCAGACTGTGTGTGTGTGTGTGTGTGTGTGTGTAAGCATGTTCTACCCCTACTCTCAGGTTTCCTCCTACAGTCCAAAAACATGCGGTGTAACCCGATTGGTGTTATATTAGTCATATAATAGTGATAGTGTGTGTGAGTGTGTAATATATATCCATCCAGGGTGCACTCTGTCTCGTCACATCACTGCATACACATACTGTAGACCCGAGGCGGGAATCGAACCCTTAACCGTCAGAGTAAATACGATAAAACAAAAATAAATGTATGACAAGCTGTGAAACTTAACCTAACGTCTCTGTGGACATAACTGCATTGTTAAATTCGCATCACTTGCAGTGTGACATTCTCCTGATCATAAATACATCGAGTACACCGTAGACGTCGCTCCAGTGTACAACGGAGAACATCACGCCTCCTGCCCCGGTCTCTATGTGACAGAGATAAAGAACTGCTGAACTGAATAAACCAAAAGTGTAAAATGGGTTTTGGGGCCTTTAAAATGTTTTCCATCTCATTTCTCACTGTCCTCGCTGCCTCATCGCATCACACTCCACAACCCCCCCCCGCCACACACACACACACTCGGTTTCTTATCAGAGAGGTCAGAGCGCGGTGTCCAGTCGTCTCCTTCTCATCACACGGCTGACCAGAAAAATAAATTACAGCCTCCCGAAAACTCCTAGCACTGCAATACTGCCGAGCGCATATACGTACACACACACCTTCACATGAGACACAGATATATTGGATTAACAGACGAGTTCATTCCATTTTTAGAGGTGCTACCTCATCGTTTTCCACCTCATTCCATACACACACACACCTGAATGTTCCAACATACACGGCAGCGATTACATCTTTAGCACTAACCAAAATCTACAAGCAGAGGCCCATCAGACATATGAAGTAAACAGTTATATGTAATTTGCTGACAGTGAGTGTATATGAGAGAGAGAGAGAGAGAGAGAGAGAGAGAGAGAGAGAGCGCCTACTGCACATGTTATAAAGTCTCCTATTTAATGGAAAAAAGTGCATGCTGGGTAAAACTGAGGTTACTTCTTCCTTCTCAAACATATCACTGTCCTGATGGAGTAAATGCTACTCACTTCACAGCCTCATTTAAAAGAACAAACTTCCATCAATAAAAGTCTAAAGGAAGATTATTCTCTTCCTCTCATTAGTCCCAGCTTTAATATTTATTTACAGTACAAACCTTTTCAGTGAATTATGAGGGGGAATGAAAAGAGGAAAAAAAAAATCATTAATCTTAATCGAGACAAAATGTTGTATTATTCTTGATACTGATTTGAGGTTGCATCTCCGGGCATTAAGTCAAAGTCATAATGACCATTTAATGCTTCAGGTTAAAGTTTATACATTACAAGTAACAGACACACTGCGTTCAAAAACTAAAAACACTTCAAACAAAAACTATGCTTTGAGACATACTGAAGGCCTTGTTGATAAATCTTTGAAAAGTAAAGTTTCCTGTACTGTACATGTTTGCGTCAGGTTAACCATGATTAACTTCGAACTGACGAAAGCATCCGAGCCGCTGGTTTTCTTCACCCCTGTGTGCGCAGGTTGATGGATCCCAAATTACCTGGAAATTACCAGGTACAGAGCAGCTGATTTACATTCGTTGACGGTCCAGGACCAGTTGATTTGGGCAGCGTAAACGCAAATCGTTCTGAGCACAGAAGGCGGGACAAGGTGTACGCACTCATGCTCAAAAGAGGAAGTGATGTAATCACTATTTGACTCCGTCACCGTACACAAACAAATGTGGCTGCTTAAGCATGCCTGTGAAGTACAGTGTTTGGTCAAAATTTAGGAAGAGGAAAACATGCATGAACAACCGGATACTATGCATAAAACTGCGGACTGTTAGAGGGCGGGAATATAGCATAGACACATGTTTACATGTAAAGAATTTCAGTAGACGCCCTTATCCAGAGTGACTTACAGTACATTTTATCTCATTACACGTTGGAGCAGGCGAGGTGCTCAGATGCTTGCTCAAGGGCCCAACAGTTGTAGCTTGGTGGAGGTGGGGCTTGAACCTGGGGACCTTCTGGAAACTACTGAACTACTGATGTGGAAAGATTGACGCGAGTTAAAAATTTTAACTCATTTTCATCCAAACTAATTTACACATCAATCGGACTTGAAAAATGAAGCCCGAAGTATAATTGGAGTACATTCGACCATCCGTTTAAAAAATCTATCCGGGAGAACGATGCCATCCGTGATTGATTAACTAGTAGCGGACAGTTCCCTCCAGCGGTACCGCTCCTGTACCTGTTTATAATCTGCTTTCGCGAGAGAACGGTGTGGCGGTCGCACATGCTCTGCAGAGAAACACAGTTTTACACTGTGACACGCGGATCCGTGCCGGTAACACAGCACAACTCATTGATCATTGACCGATTTTTTAAACTGCTATTCGGACGTCCTGCCGGTGTGTGTGTGTGTGTGTGTGTGTGTCGAAGTCTTTCGACATCAAACTAATCATTGGGGTTTCCTGATACGTCATGTACAACCAAAGTTAGATAAGCAAATATTTAAGATTAAACAATTAATGCAGTGATTAATATGGTTCAGTATAAAACCTTTCTTTAAACTGATACAGTGAAGTAGGGCTGCAACAACGAATCGATAAATAGTTGGCAACGAATTTCATAATCGATTCGTTGTGTCGCGCGATGCGGAGACATTTGATTATTAAAAAACTTTTTTTTTTTAAACTTTAGTTGAGCGCGGAGCGAACACACGCGGTCTCGCGCACTGATGCTTGCAGAGTTTGGCGCCTCAGACAGGGCGGAGCAAAAA
>JAOVVB010000002.1:23288528-23311494 GCA_028570985.1 Heterobranchus longifilis | reverse complement strand
TGTACATATACACACACACACACACAGTGTATATATATATATATATATATATATATATATATATAATTTTAAATCTATCACTATCTAATCACTATCCTAGGCTTGCAAAATAACGGACGCTTTAACTAAGCTTCAGGTATTCTGAATGAAATGTTTCCAATAAGTCCTGGAAATATCGCTTATGAACCAGTGGACCAATGCCCGGTTTTGTGAGACATGCTGCCAACAGCCAACAAGTGAGTACGAGATCTGGAAATCATGACTCTGCTGGTTTGGACACACAGGCAGGATGGACGACTCATGACTTCCCAAAGAGCTTCTAGAACAAGTTGCCCTCTGGGATAGAAAGTTTTGATGACATTCGAAGAAAGGAACAAGTCGGCTCTCTGTCTCGCCTCTCAGGCCCAAGAGGAGCTCTGTCCAGCTCAACACTAGTGAAAGCTTGAAGATTTATTTATTTTTACTAGTGGATGCGGTGTCACATGATGCTATACAGCCTCTACTCATTATGCACCTCACAGAGACATTGCACAAGCAATGTACTAAAAGATAATACGTGTGGTGGCCACTTGGCACAGTAGTTACCAGCATGTATAAATCAGTTTTAACACAAAAAAAAGAAAAAAGTCATAAAGCTCAGCTCCAAGCAGCTATTTATTCACAGCGCCTGCTGAGAGGGTGGAAGCGAGAGCTGGTTTTAAACACAGAGTCAAGCAGCGGCCCTGGGAGGATACAGTCACTCTGACGGGTACTCGAGTGCAAGTGTTTCATTTACACACACAGAGTTCAAGAAAGAGAGAGAGAGAGAAAAAAGAGAGGAGGAAGGGAAAGAGAAAGTGACAGGGGTTGTTAAACTTCAAACTCTGTGTGTCACTGTGTGTGTATATACAGAGGACAAAATAAGAGCAAAGATCAAAAAACTGTTGGGCAATTTCCTACATTTCCAAAAATGAAAAAGATTTGAATACACGATACTAAATAAAGAACAGAAGAGAGACAACGTGCGTCCTTAAGGACTTCTTACACTTGGACCAAATCCATATTCAGAACTAGGCATGCTCATGATAAATTAATGGATTAATTGCAATTAAGAATTAAACAGATTAAAAATGTATTAGCCGATAAGGTTTGTTCTGCATGTAGTGGTAACCTCGACAACCCAGCTGTAATATAAGCTTAGATTAGCTCTCCTCGCTAGCCAGGTTCTTTATATCCTCAATAACAAGACCATGAGTGACTCAGCCTGTGTGCAATCTACTTCCCTGGCTTCCATCTTTATTTTTTACAGAAAGTGTGGTCATAAAACAAAACGCAGTTCTGTTTCTTGGTAAACCGACCGTTCAGCTGTGCATATGAAGTCATGACAGTTGATGTATGTGCATGGAGGGGTGGGGCTAGTAACGACAGGACTTTGTGTGTGTGAGAGAAAGAGAGGGGGGCTGAGTGAAATAATGCTCTGAGCACAATTAAATAAGAAAAAAAATATATATATAACAATAATTTCTTGAATATGCCCTCTGCAGCCACGAACTCCCAGACATGGATCTGATCTGAGATCAGATGTCAATCTTTTTAATAAATCAGCTGTGGAGATGTGGCATTAGCAGCTGCCGCGTTTCTGAGAATAAAATAAAAAAAATCTTGTCACACCAACATAAACAAATTTAGACTTATTAAGCTTAAAAACTGATACATAATTTAATCAAAGCAAAGGAATAACATCACATTATAAAGTTATGTGAACACTACACGCTACAGTGTTGTGTAAGAGGCTTTTATCCCATTTGCAATCGGTCTCCGGGAGTTAGCGGGTGCAAAGGACGTGATTCGAGTACGGCTTGCGAATGAAAGGAGGGTGGAGTCTTGAGAAAGAATTCACACCTGCATTTGATTAGCTGTGCTCTTTTTATGCACACATATGATCTTCTAGCTTCAGTTAAAGCACACTATCTGGTCAAAACCTTTTATTCAATTGACCATCACACCAATGCTAAACATCCCATTCCAGATTTATTCCCCCTTTACTCTTAGATGATTAGATAATGGACCATCAGTGATTGGACACATCCTACTGATTACTTCATTACATCGGAACAATGTGCCTTTTTAAAAATCCAGAATCAACTCAATGGTTTTAACAACCCATTGCAGGACATCATGAGTCCCGATTATGCTTTCACACAACCCTACAAAACTGCAAATGCAACAAAATACAGAGACCTGACCATCACAATCGGGTGGATTTGTGAAAAATCCCATTCTTTGCTGTTGTATTGTGCTCCATTCTTCTACAAAAAGTTCAGGTTTCTTACCTCCAGTGAAGGGAAACTAATACTACAGCACACACAGACATTCTCTACAACTTGAGAACAATTTGGGGAAGAACCACACACAGTTGTGATTGTCAGGTGTCCACATACATTTGGGAACACAATGTATTCATTCTGAAAAGTGAGGTTCTCACTAAAAAGTGAAGAAAAAATAAACATAGCCCATATAACGCCCCCTCTCTCGCACACACCTTGCCTCCTGACTCGTCACTAATGATTAGTCCTCCTAATTATTGATGCAATGTGATGATTGCATCTGGATTCGATCTTGACTTGGCCTATCCCAATCTCAGCTTGGACTTGCTTCCTAATGAAAGTGTATGCGAGAGGTTTGTCCTGCTCAGCTAGAATTAAAACCAGATAAAAGCAATAAAACACGCTGAACATTATCTAGATTATAAACTGTAACTGATAAAAGATACATCTCTAACAAACTTGATATAAATTAATCTACACCCTGATAAGCTCAAGATGAGAGATCTATTTGAGTGACTATACTAGTATAGCACACACAGCAAACACACTTCAAGCAGAGAGAAAATTAGTGAAGCAAGTGTCAGCCGTGAAACCTCGATGAGGGTTAAACGCTCAGAGTTTGGCTGCAGCAGAGGGTTTCTCTCTCCACCTCGTTCCTGCTGATTATCCTGGCAGGGAAAATCGTGCTGCTGGCACCAACTGCACTGATGACAAACACACGCTGTAGTGGAGAGGATCCCAACCTGCAGCTCTATACACACAGAACTTCACAGAAAGTGCAGCTCATAAGCTCCGCCACCCGAGTTGAGGCTCCAACATTTAACAAACAGATTTTTAACCAAGAGAAACGACGAGATCAGTTCAGTTTCATGATAACGGACCTCACAATACACTGAGCTTATCTTTTTTAAGGATATCTAAAATACAGCAGTTACAACCTGTTAAAAAAAGCAGACGACTGTGTTAATTTTTATTTACTGTTTTTCCTTTTCCGGTTTTATTTGTATACATCACATTGTGATATAAAATGTGTTACATCACCCATGTCTAAGGACCAGTCCTTGATACTACTACTTGTAGTAGCTAGGGGCTGCATTCGACATAATCACCTACAACAGTTGAATAACTTTGTCGACTAATGATGCATCTAACTCATAATTCCCAGAAGGAACACCCGCCACGGCATGAAATGCCGTATTTACAGCATAATCAAAATGCCAGTTTTATACTGTACATACAAGTATGTGCTTTGAACCAAGATGGGTATGCATTTTCCACCATTTCATACTTTGTAAATTTAGCAAATGCTTCTACTGTCCCTCTCCCTCTCTCCCTCCCTTTATTTTTTTCATTCTTTCAAAGTCCAGAGTGCCAGTCGTTGATCATTCATATTTGAACCTGAATTTTGATCTTAGGTCCTTCGTTACAGACTTTGCACAATCATCTGCACAATAATAATCACAAACAATCTTCTGCACAATCACTGGAGCGATCATTTGCACAATTTGCATACTAATGTGACTGTTTACAGTATATAGATAAATATATTTTGATATTCCCATTTCATATTCTGCTTTTAATTCTATGATCGATATGTATATCCTTTTTTAAACCTATATTTTATTCTATTATTATTTTTTACTTTTTAGTGGCATTCTTTGTGGGACAGAAAAGAAAGAATTTCATTGTATGCAGGGAACATGTTTACAATGAACCTTGAAACTGAGAGGACCATGGCTCTCAGTCATACACGTAGGTATTGCTTTTGCTGGCACAAGAAGAGATTCTCTGCTTGTTAGAATATGTACATGCTTAAACGAAAAAAGAAAAAGAAAAACCCATATCCCAATGACAAGCTCCAGGAAGGATGAAAGGATATGCTTATAACGAAGGCCTGAAGAGAGCCTGAGCAAAAAGTCCTGTCTGGAGCTCAGTGGATCTGTCAACTGAATAACAATATGACTGCTTACAACATCCTGGGACTGTTAATAGGAAGCCTCGACAACAAGCAGAAAATATTTTTTTCAAAAATACAGAAGTGAAAGACACATGCACACAAACCCACGCAGGTCCATAAAAATCAAGCAGTGGTTTAGGACATCACTTGGAACTAAGCGGCTGTGGTTTCTGTCTCAGGGCAGAATGGAAACTTTCCATCACGACAGTAACATTTGAGACCGATGAAACGCAATGCCGTCTCGCTCGCTCACTCACTCACTCACTCACACATGGCCTCCAGGATATCAACAACCTTTCAGCATGCTGACAGTCAGTGAGTAAATACATGTCTTTTATAGAGCGCCATCCTTCCTTCCTTCCATCTCTATGTAATAGAAGAGACATATCCAGGCACGGCCATTCCCGACAAGAAAAATGGAGCTTAGGATGAAGACATGTAGTCTTTCCTCACATTCCTCTTAACAGACAACAGTACATTCCCATCATTCCTTCGCTTCGCACTCACATCTGGAAGACCGCAGGCACGTGGTAGTGAGGGGGGAAAAAAAGTTTCAGTAGTGAAAGGCAGCAAAGATGATGATGCAAATTTTGAAACAGAGCTGAAATGACTGCAAAGCAAAAGGAAAAGCTGAGATTCTGACTAGTGATAAGATAAGGTACAAGAGATATCATATATTTTCGGTGTAATGGCCCAAGTTTAGATTTGAGGAGATTACCAGTATTTAAAAAGGTGCAAAAGTTCATGCTATGCTTGTTTGGATTTCGATTCCCCTGCTGTGAATCCTTTCAAAGATACTACATGGGTTGCCTAAGACTTCCCCAAGAGACTGATCATGCTCTTAGTCCCTGACTTATGTGAAATAGTACGAGGACACGTTTATTGATAGAGAGTTCTAAAATTCAAGTTAAGTGATTTAAACCCAGGGATATTACAGCTTCCCGAAAGGTTAAGCTAATAAGAAAGAAGCATTGTGGCATGCATGTGTCAAACAGAAACATGCATAGTTTCATTAGCATGAACTTGAAAAACTCCAGTAGTTTACTCCCGCTCAACATTTACACACATAGACGAACCATCCAGTCTGCATTTTTCATACCAGGGCCCCGGGATCATTTCCGAGAGCATGTGACCATAAAGTCTGGGTCATTTTAATCATTGAAAACCAAGTTCACTTGAAGAGGTTGTTTTGGGCAGTACCGTACAGTACCAAGTAGTACACCTCCTGTATCGGAGACTGTAAACACACAAGCATACCAAAGAACGGAGAGCAAAAAACAATGTGAACAGTGGCCAGCAGGGAAGTAGGGAGGGGGGGTGCAATCGTTCCTGTGCACAATACAAATCAAACTGCAATAAATTAATAATAAAGTCCTAAAATAAAAAAAAGAATCCACTGGAAACTTGTATTTAAAAAATAAATAAAAAAGAAATGTGGCGCATGTATGCATTTCTGCTGGATGTCAGACAAAAGTAGTAGTGCGAAAAGTACTTCTTTTAGCTTAACAATTTAAGGCACAATTCACGATATATTCTTTCTAGGTTAATATGATCTTTAGATATGATCAAATATTCTTTCTAGCTTTATACTACATTTTATCACCCTGAACAAGATTGTAATAACAGACTAAAAATTAAGTACAAAAGATTTCGACTATGTCTGCGGGCATCCACCTAATGATGATCTGGTATTCAGATAGAGATACATCAATACCTCACAGAATAACATAAAAGTTGATGATGACGCTACCTACTGTTACGTCCAGTGAGACCCGACTGTGGAACTACCTGCACAAAAAACAGTCTAACAAACCTACAATCAGAATTTCTGTTCTTTATATAGAGATTACACGTTTATCTCCAGTAAGACGCCTGCTAATGTACTGAAGTTCTTTAAAAGTATTAATGACGCACGTCACACTTGTAAAAAGAGTATTCAATGACAGTAATGCTCAGCTCAACAAACATACAAAACAAAAAGGTTCCTGGAACCCAAATCACCTGTGGTCTCTGCTAAAGTTCCCGCAACAGAAAAGTACTTGATGACCTTCCAAAGAACCCTCCATCTCTGATACCGCATGATGTTTTTATAGGCGTGTGTGTGTGTGCATATCCAATTTGTACATCAATCCAAGACATGCCTACAAAGCCAGCAGCGTTATCTTCTGATCTGCGCGTGCGTGCGTGTGCGTATGTCTGATGGGGGACACAATATAGACGTGTGTAACCTGACTCTCCTGGCCAAGCCAAGCCTTGATTTTTATGTAACGCTGAAATCCATAGATACACTGAATAAACCACATCACAAACACACAAGCTATCCAAACAAGTGATGGGAAGAGTATACACTTTAAACCCTTCCCTGTGCAGTACACACCATACACATAAGGAGTGAATCATTCCTGCTCACACACTCACCATTTCTTTGTACATTCCACCATGAGCTCCTGATAAGAGGCCACGAACTGGAATTTGGATGCGTGCTTTCCCACACGCTGCAGTCTTTTCCACACTGAAGCCATGACTAAAACCTGCGGGACTTATATTTGAGGTACGAACGAGATCCGATCCTGGTGCTGCTTCTCGTCGAAGTGGTACTTTTCAGCTGTAATTCAGAAGCATCCGGTTAAAGAAGCATGCGCCGCATGGACGTTCATCGCCGACGTGAAAATCCACAGACTGCCATCAAGCCAGAACGGAAGGATGAAAGACGGCGGTGTGATGAACAGATACATAAGCTACACGGACAGAGGGATATGCTGGCTCCGGTAAACCACATACTGCAGAGCAGGCTGTCCTAATCGCAATTAGGCGTAACACACTCCATTATCAACGGAGACTCAATAAACCTGCAGACACAAGAGGGAGAAAGATAATCTCGTGCATCTCAAAACAACTTACACAAAAAATTTGAAACCTGTATAATATTTTTAAAAAAACAACAACAAGAGATTAAAGATGAGATCTAATCCACGTCTCTTTACATTGATGAGAAAAACTAATCTGGGAATAAAACAGTCTCACTAAGGTGAGACATGTGAATTAGCTGTTGCTATAGAAATGAAAATATCATACCAAGCACATCAATATAAACACATGATCTGAATGACAGGATTGCTGTTAGAGTTGTGTAATGGAAGGAATAACTAAGTCACACTGTGAATCTTATAAAGCATGTTATTCCACTTGTACCACACCGATCTGATGACAATAAGCTTATAAGCGGCATTTAAGTCAAACCTGCACTTATAGTATGATTGTGTAGAATAACTAAGAACTATAAAAACTCCCTTTATTTCTCTAAATAATCCCGACTACACAAAGCTCTAATCCCAGTGTTTCATTATTGTTTGAATACCATCAAGGCAGAAAGTTCTCTCAGTATGCCAGACCCATGATTGGACTGCCTGTCTGATTCGCGTCTGAAACCCTGGCCTCCAAACATGCGGCTTGGAGTGAGGTCCGGACTGTACGGGGGGATGTGGCAATAAGTCCCAGCCGAGTTCCTGTAACATGCAAGTGGGGTTGGTGAATGCATGTGTGTACAGATCCCATAGACAGATGCCTCTCTTTTGCAAGTTGGTGACGTTGATTTTCAAGGATCAGGCGTTCCACTTGCTGAATGTTCACTGGAATGACTGCAAGGGGCTCAGATCAACCCCTGCCACGGGTCATCATTCCCAGACATACAGCCTTCTTTAAAACGCTTACACCGTTTAAATGTTTTACTCCGGCTTAGATTCTCATCACCGTACTGTACTTGAAGTCTTCTTTCGCATTTTTGGCTTCATTCATTTGGAATTTCATCACATGTCCCAGTTTAATTTGAACGCCCCTTGTTGTTGCAAATCTGTACACAGTGTGCAAGATGCTCAGATGCTTGGATTGAATGCCTGTTCAAAGAACAATCCTATCCTGCACAAGATTGCATTTCTGAGATGTTCCTTTAAATCAATCTTTAAAAAGTGCATGAATTCACTATGTGCAGAAAAGGGATGGGAGATGACTAAGATTTGTTTAATAACAACAAAATGTTGATTTGGTTTCTAACGTAATGTTTTCTTTACATACATTTAAAACCGTAGAAGATTTAATGAGAACGTTTAAAGTAGTATTAACTGCATGAGTCATTGTAAATAAACCTTCTAAACAGTTCTCTGGTTGAAAACCTTTATTACATTCTCCCAAAAAAATCTGTGATCTTCTTTAATGCTTTTGACAGCTGACACACTTACATTCATTAATGCTAGTTAAATCTTATGCATGGCTTGAGAATGTTATTACCACACATTTTTTCCATTACTGTTTTACTTGAAAAACAGATACAATAGTTATGTTCAAATTCATAAATAACTTAAATAACACGCTGGGGGGAAAATAAAATCCATTACTCACCTGTTAAAAAAAAAAATCAGCAGCCAGTGTTTTGGAGCTAAACTGCTAGCAAACTTAACGTTATCTCTCTAAACAACAAACACCGGGTGCACGGAGACAGCCTGCTAGCCTGGTTAGCCCTGCTGAAAAGAAGCCAAACGATTTCCTAACACCTCCACTAGTACCCCTGCTACTACACCAGGGCATATACCAGGAGCTAATCCAGTCGTGCTAACTGCCCCAGTCAGGCTAACTGCCCTACAGCGCTCGAGCCCGTTAGTTCGGTCCTAGCATCGAGCTAATATAAGTACGGCTAGCCAGGTAGCTCGCGCGCTAACATCATCCTGAAGGAATGTTCTGGAAATGTCGGATTTGTCAGATTAGTACACGGAGCGAAAATAAAGAAGAACTTTCACCGGCAGAATGAGAAGAAATTCCAGCATTCCCTCTCGCATTAAAACAAACTCCGACAATCAAGCCACCGTCATTTTCCAACCAATCCCACTTACACTGAGCTCCTACAGCCGGGAGCGCACTAGCGTGTTAAGTAGTACGCACTTGCTTTAAGTGCAGCTAGAGCGCCGTACTTAGTGTGGCACACTGTTTAGCACGCTAGTATGCCAGCCTGAGTATCTGCCTCTGCTGCTGCTGGAAGACACGCCGTCGGAAATTCCTATTGGCTGTCGTCTCCAGAATATGTAAATGAGATTCCCTGCGGGGTTCGCTCGGAATTCTAGATTCCTATTGGTGGATTTAGGGTGTCTGTCAAACGCCTTGATCCCGCCCACAAATGTTGAGGAATATAAAGCGCTGTGCAACATTAAGCCTTGAATTAATTTTTTTTTAGTGTAGAGAGATGGACAGATAGACAGACAGACAGACATGCACAAATAAATCAGTACACTCCCTGAAATAATTTGGATTTTTTTTTTATTTCGTATAAACATACAGAATACAGTATAGATGTGCAAAAATAAATACACCATAAGAATAAATGATACATATGACTATTTTTGTTACATACAGTAGATAGATAGACAGACAGATGGGCTGATAGATAGGGACAGTAGATAGATAGATATCCAGACAGATATAAATAAATACACTCCCAAAAGTAGTACTAAGCTGTAGATTTCCTTCTCAGGGACTGAACATCGTGTACCAATAAAACAATTTAAGGTCCATGGGCTCTAGTTGTGTTAAACTATAAAGTTTACCTTTTTAGGTAAAAGATACAGATCCTGAGTGACAATGCCGTTTAGTTTAGTATCTTGTTTTTTTCTTTTACCCCCTAAAGCCAATAATATTTTTCATTCTTATTAAAAAAGAACAAAAATTCTGCGTGAGAATACATTCGTCTTTTTTACTTTACGTTATTTTAATGTAAGTGTAAATAATTCTATAAACTGTTAATATACCTTGTAAAATACTCCCCACTATCAAAGATACTAGGCGGCACACACCTCTGTCACAGCTACACCTTGCGGGTTTGTGTAACTTATCACTGCTTGAGATTATGGGAGACGTAACATTTGTCAGAGAACGCTTTGATGTGACAAATGATATGGAGAAAAACTTGAACCTGCTTGTACGAGTGCCTTTGCCTGTGTGTGTGAGCTCAAGCGTATGAGATTGTAAGAAAGATTTATTTTGCTTATTGCAAATCTCTTGTTCAATGTTTAGTAATAGTTTATTCAAAAGTACAACTTACACACTTTTGCCTTTAGACATGTTTTGTGTCCAAAGTTTGTTTCTTTTGGAGCTACAGTTCTGAAACTAATAATTAAGGAAAGATTACACTGACAAAGTTAACTTCTCGCAATGACATGACATGTCTATAAATAAGCACAGGCAGTTTGACTCAGCAATATCATTTATACATAAACAGTTTTATAAATGGTCGTCATCATCATCATCATCCTCATACCTCATGCCGTGTCCTTGGTTTATCTTTAAGATCTTGTTGTCCAACAGTGCGAACCACTTTCATGTTTAACATCCCACAAACCTCCCTCACTAATCGTCTATACCACTTTATCCTGTATTCAGGGTCGCAGGGGGCCTGGAGCCTATCCCAGGAGACTTGGGGAACGATGCGGGGTACACCCTAGACAGGGTGCCAATCTATCGCAGGGCACACACATAAACACAATCACATGCTCATTCACACACTATGGGCAATTTGGGAACACCTGTTAGACTAATCTGCGTGTCTTTGGACTGTTGGGAGGAAACCTGAGTACCTGGAGAAAACCAACCAAGCACGAGATGAGAATCGAACCTGGATCCTGGAGGTACGAGACAACAGTGGATAAAAATACAGTTTAATGATTGAATGTTTTCTTTCTATTTCATTATTTCTTTGTGTATTCCTACTGGGATGAGAGTGCAGTGAATAGCAAACAAATGAAGAATTTCAAATGAAGAACCCTCTACTTGGATTATGTCTATTTTATGTTTATTTTATAAAATCACAGAGTCCGTCCAGGTTACAGGCGGCTTCGTCCGCGGTTTACCCTAGAGGTTATCTGCCCACGTACATCCATCCACCCAGTGATGTTTTGGTAAAAGTTAATGATGACTCTGCCTCCTGTTACATTTGTCCTGATATGCCCATGACATAGACACACCGGCAACAGGCCAAACAGAATTTCTGTTTTATAGATATAGATAAATAGATAGATGTCTGTGTGTGTTGGATGGATAAAAAGAGCTGCTTAGGAAGTGTCTCACTTCTGTGAAACATCAGGAAATTTAAGCAAAGTATGAATTCATTTTTGATAAAGATGAGTCAGGAGTATATATATATATATATATATATATATATATATATATATATATATCAGTCATTCCCGATCTCGGTCTCTGTCTCATTCTCTCTCTCTCTGTCTTTCCGTGAAATCCCATTGGTCAGTAGTAACATGATCGCATGTCCTGGCGGGAAGATAAACATCCTGACTGTAAACGATGCCACACACTTAGTCGGACAGGGACTGGGAAGGATGTGGGATCTTGTGCTTATTAACACAAATAATCAGGATGAGTTTAATGTGACTGGTATAAGGCAGATTCTTTTAAATTTTAAATTGCAGCCTTAAAGTTGATCATTTTTCCAGTAGAATCATGCTGCAGTGTATTTTTTAACTGTTAAACGGCAACAATTTGCCCACAAGTTATTCTCTTACCTTTTAATCATTTTAAGTTAAATTTAAGAGAACATCTCTAAATGTAGTTCCTTTTGTGATTTGCATGCATAATGACCTGATAAGTTGGTGGTGAAGAACTGCACAATCACCACCATCTTTAATATTTTTTTTTCTCTTTAGTTAATTGCAAAAAAAAAAAGCAGCTTGTCAGGGTCCTGAGAAAACCATGAAGTGTAAATGTCTCTGTCCTTATAATTACAGCTTTACTACTGACACTGAAGACTCCTTATGAGTCTTAAATAAACACCTCGTCACTGAAATGCCACCATAACAACAATGACATGCTTGTTATATAACACGTTCCTTTTTTAGCATTTTCCATACTCTCTCTGAATGTGTATTTGTACGCAAGCAAAAGTTTTTAGAATGGGCGCATTTATATAAGCCCTGCAGCTGCACAGAACGGCTGTTATAGAAAGTTAAAAGAAAAACTTCTGACCAATCAGATTTGAGATTTCATCAGGGTTGTGCTATCGATTTAAATCAGTCATGCTTTTTAGAGATATTTAATCCACTCATCCATCCATACATCATCAATAACACTATCCTGTATACAGTGTTGCAAGGGGCCTGTAGTCTACACCAGGAGACTTAGGGCATGAGGCAGGGTACACCCTGGACAGGGCACACACACACACGCACACAGACTACGGGTAAACTGGGAATGCCAATTAGCCGAATCTGCATGTCTTTGGACTGTGGGAAAAAACCCACAAAACACAGAGTGAACATGCAAACTCCATGCAAACAGAGACAGGAATCAAACCTGGCCAGGAATTGAACACGGACCCTGGAGGTGCAAGGCGACAGTGCCGCCCTAAGACTTTATACTAAAGCTTGTTGAATATTTAAACTATATATAAAAAGATATAAAAGTGTTGGTGAAATAGGATGGTGAAAATTTTGTGGCTATTGGTGGGCATGTTTAAATGTGTATCGACTACATAACACTGGAAATTAAAAACAAATTTCCTAAAAATGTGATATATTAGATAACACAAATTTCCTAAAAATGTGATATACAGTATTAGATAACACAAGGGGGGCTAAGACATAGCCTTGAGGAACACCACTATTGAAAGGAAATGACTGAGAACAAATACGTTTCAACAAACTGCCGTGAACCAGGTGAGAAGGATGCTGGTGATCCTAACAATTGATAAGCACATCAGTGAAAACTGTGCCAAATATCAATCGCTATGCTCAAATCAAGCAGGATGAGAACAGCTAGCTACACTCTAAGCAGATAAAAAAAGGTTGGAATTCAGTTCACTTCTATTTATAAAGTGCTTTTAACAATGGAAAATGTTGCAGAACTCCGGAGGCAACTTTTAAATAATGAAATGTACCCATCTATACCTGATGAGTAAGCCGGGGGTGATGGTGGTCAGGACAAATTCCCCAATGTGAGGGCGGAGCCTCGAGAGGAACCAGACTCCCATCCTCATCTGGACAATAAACGATCACGTGATTATTAATCACTTCTCTTTTTTTTTACTTAGAGTTCTCCTCTCTTCTGATCACTTCTCTTTCTTTGTACTATAGAAAAATGCTAATTAAATGCTAATTAAGAGGAACCTAATTCTAGTGTCTATTCTAGTTTTAACATGAAGTCTATTATGTTCTGGGAAAACACTGTGTTGTGGTGTTTTAGATGAAAATCTTAAGGTCCTTTAATCCAAAGCAAGGCATAAGTCTTGAATTCTATGGTATGTTTTAATATTGGTACAAACACTTTTTTTTTTTACATCACATACCATGTAACAAGCATGATTCAAGAAAAAAGTTTGCAGAAGAGATAATAATTGTCAGAATCTTCAAAGGGGCCGCTTTGTGTGTGAGTGTGTGTGTGATAGAGAGAAAGAAGGAGAGAAAGAGAGAGAGAGAGTTTGGATCTGAGCCCTCTGAAGTCCAGGACTGAAGTCTTATGTAAATAAACTGCGTTTTTATCTCTTTTTTTTTTTTTTTAAAGAGGAAGTCACTAAAACACTTCAGAAGAGCTGGAGCAAAACTTCTATGATTCATTATGTAAAGTTTATTGTACAACATACATGTGATACGTGTACACACGATTGCAAATACACGTGTGTCAAACCCAGGCCATAATTAATCCAGCCCTAGAATGATGTTTGGTAATCCCTTGTGCCACACAGACAGTTAATAAAATGGATTAAGTTATACACTATATAATTATATACTATTTTGTATAGTTTGTATGTTCTTCCTGTGCTTGGTGAGTTTCCTCCGCATACTCCGGTTTCCTTTAAGAGTCCAAAGACATGCAGATTGGGCTGGTCGTGACTTAAATTTTTCTTAGTGTTTGAATGAGTGTGTGTGCATTTGTTCCCTGCAATGGATTGGCACCAAACACGTGGTGAACATGCAAATTCCATGCACACAGAAACGGGCATCGAACCTGGCCAGGAATTGAACTCTGGTTTCCTCCAAGAGACCAAAGACATGCAGATTACGCTAATTGGCATTTTCAAATTTCTTGTAGTGTTTGAATGATTGTGTGAGTGCGCGTGAGTGTATGTGTGTGAGTGTGTGTGCGTGTGTGCCCTGTGATGAATTGGCACCAAACAAGGGGTGTACCCCAACTCTTCCAGGATAGGCTCCAGGCTTCCCACCACCCTGTACAGGATAAATGTGTATTTCACGGACATAATTATTTCTTCAAATCTACAAATCAAGCACCTTCCTCCGACCCACCCATCCATCCATCCATCCATCCATCCATCAATGAGACCTCTATCTGGATGAGAAACATCTGTACCAGCTCTCACAAACAGCATCTCTGTGTTGTGTGTGTTCTCACATGTGTTTCTACACTGTCTCCAGACCTACATGTGTACATCAGTGTATGTGGTGCGCGCTTGAACATGTGTGTGTGTATGTGATCTGATTAGGCTCAGGTGTGTTTATGAACTGAGATCTTTCCCACATTCCTGAAGCTTGTTCTTATTATTAAGTGATGTCTTTTCCTCCCCCCTGTCCAGTGTTCGCTGATGAGGAACACATGTCCAAGCTGAGCTGAAATAAACGATTATCAGTAATAGCACACTGTTATTACTCCTTAAATGGACATGGTGCGGCTTCAGGGTTATGGACATCACTTCACTGTGCCAAAAAACATTCGTGGCTATAAAAAAAACAAGCTGCAATTAAACAAAGACAATTAAAGGATGTAAAGCCTACCTCATGGGAAATGTGATGTTTTTTCGTCTATATTAAGGCTGAGGGTTTCCACTTCTGTTTTCAGCATGGCCATGTCTACGTCCCATCTTTACATCCTACTGGATGATGTTGACTTAGAAATTCAGATATCATCATTCTTGCAAATTTAACATTAAAACAAGGACTTATTATAAATTAGCTTGAATTCCTACCAGCATGCTAGTGAACCAGGTAGTGGGAATCCTAACAAACGGTCTCTAAGGTACAGCACAAGAGTTAGACGTTCAGAGTGATTGCTACAGTAGATTACATGTCTGTGCTGACGCAACCCTCCCATTTTACCCAGACTTGGGACCGGCACTGCATACAGTGGCTGGGGTTTGGGCATGGGGTGGTAATTGAAACCCAGGCCTCCTGAGAAACCTACCACTGAGGCACCACCACTACCACAAAGAAATTGCAATATATTAAGACTAAATGTGATGAGTGTAAACATGACATGTTGCCTGGCAGCTATAATGCAGATCAATAAAGTACAGTAAATCAGCAGTCCAGTAGAAGATTCAATTCAAGACTGAAATGGAATGGTGTCGAGTTTGGTGTGTGTGTGTGTGTGTGTGTGTGTGTGTGTGTGTGTGTTTGTGGGGGGTTGGCGATTGGGAAGTCTGATGTCTTGTGGGAAGAAACTGTTGCACACTTTAGTCAGTATTATGTTGTGTAGGTTACTCATTTCTCATTAGTTAAATGTATACAATAAAATTTCGGCTATTTATTTAGAAAAAATGTTTTTAGGACTTAGGTAAGATATTATAATACGGTAGATAATTACATAAAAGTCAATAATAAATAAATACATACATACACACACATATACATAAATTGCAGTCCTATGCAAAACACCCCCAGACACACACACACACACATACATACATACATGCACACATTTTTCTCCTGTTTTTTCCTATCTGGCTTCCAAAGACACATATTTTCTTGTATTTTCAATGTAGTCCTGAGGAACAGTTCTCCAGTCTTCATGGAAACCATGTTTTTGGTTTGTTAAGCCACACAGTGACCTGTGAATCATTCAAGCTTTAAAAATCATCTAACTTAAGGCCTGAACCGGTGGAGATGATGACAGATGATCAGGCCGGTGATTAGTATACTGCTGATGCTGACTGCTGAGTGGTTGAAACAGACGAGGGGGGAAATGAGGTCGCTGCAGAGGTCGTTACATAAACAACCAATTTTTAAATGGTATCTTTAGGCACTTTGCGACCTGTTGTAGTAATACATTTGTTCAAAGTTTCTTTAATTTAATCTACATCGTTTAATTGAATTTAGGATGAAGAAATGAGGGGGCGCAAAAATATTGCACAATACTATGGGTACATATATAACTAAATAAACAAACAAATAAATAAAATACAAAATAAAGACATACGGATACACTGTAAACCCTAATGCTCAAAGTATTTAAACATATTGAGTACTGTTAACTTAAATAATTACAATTAGTTCAAATGGTATTTATGAGTTTGTAGAAATGACACTTTTCAAGTTAGCTGAACAAATTTGATATTTTTAGTATCTGTAAGTACTTAAGTAACAGTAAGTGTCACCTTAAAGTTCCACCAACTTAAAATCTTTCAGACTAGCGATTTTGTGTCTGACGTCATCAGGGCAATAGGACACTGCTGGCTCAGTGGTAGGTGTTTCGCCTGCCATGCGAAAGGCCAGGGTTTGATTCCCAAGAACTGGATGAAGTGCCTGTCTCAAGCCCAGATAAAATGGGAGGGTTGTGTCAGGAAGGGCATCTGGTGTAAAACCTGTGCCAAGCTTGTGTGCGGGCCGGATTACAACCCATTGCCGGGAGCAGCCGAAAGACAAATAACAATTTATTTGATTTGCAACAACTAAAAAAAATGAGTAAAACAAACTCAAAAACTCTTAAAAAGGAAATTACTCACCCATTGACACTTTCTAGGTTGTCTAGTTTGTAATCTACAGTAGCAGGAGAGTCTGGGGTTTGTATGCTGTAGAAACGGCAATACCGGTAAATAACTATGCAATCATTGCATTCTTTAAATGATCTGAATTAAGTTTATTTGAGCTTCAAAACCTTGTGTGACCAACTCGAGCTTCGGTTTTGGCAGACCGCCTGGCTGAATCTCAATTCGCCTGTTACTCGGCACTCAGTTGTGTTAGTGTGCTTTCATGTCATTTATTGGATGAAGCCGTATATTAATATTGACCAGCTATCTCAGACATTAGTGTTCATTGCCTTGGCAACGCACGTAGATGATTATTGGAGGTGGAACCGCTGAAGGAGCAGTGAATGGGAAAAATGCATTTGTTTAAATATCAACAGTCTTTCTCCAGAATCAATTACTATACCTTTAACTACAGAGTCACAGTAGCTTCTGGCTCCTCGCTGTGTCAGTGGAGAGCTGCTGAGACGGGTTTTATGTGGATACATAGTCAAGCACCGCTGCAGCAATACACAGAGGTAAACTGTGAATAGAATGCACACTCCGATATAAATCTTTACCGCGCTCTGGGTTTGTTTACAGCAATTTCCTATCTGCTGTTCCGAGCCTAGAGTGAATTGGACATAAATAAATTGCATTGCAAAAACGAAGCTTCTCGCTATAGATAGATGTCATTAACAGGCACGGATAAAAAAATAAAAAAAGAGTGGTTATTCGAGTTATTCGAGGAGCGTGCCTTCCTGTAGCCTGGCCAGTTTCTTATGTCCTCTCTCATCAACAATCAAGCCGTTTCCACCTACATGCTTGCCACTGGCTTAAGCTGAGTGCTTAATTTTTTCCCCTCACACTTTTCTTTGTAAACTCAAGAGACTTTCCTGTGTGAAAATCCCAGTTTCGAAATACTCATACCAGACCATCTGGCACCAACAACCATGCAACACTAAAAGTCACTGATGTTCTGATGTTTCTAAAGTGAGTTAATTTAACATCCATATGTTTTTAATTTCCCAGGCCTGTCAAGGAACGCCAAAGGCAACTTGGCGTTTAAATCTAAAACCGAGAATTGATATGTCAACGACAGGGTTAGCGCATAATAGCCTTAATCCGAAATGACACGGAAGAAGGGGCGGATTTGGAACATTGGATCATTCTGTAATCATAATGCTTTTAGACTGGGAGGGGAAGCACATTCCCTTATACCGCCCCTCAAATCGAGTCCTGAATAGCATATCAATTCATCTTATGACAATCAGAGCAGTCATGCAGGCTAATCATTTATAGTCCATACAAGGTAATGACTTTCCTAATAATATTTGTCATATAGCATTCCCTTAAAGGGCCTCACTTAGCTTTAATGATATAAATAGGCAGACAACAGGAACGCATCAGAAGCGAGACAGTGCTAGTCATATCACACAGCCATGAACAGAACTCATCTTATTTCTTGGCAGATAAATATCTACTGGGTGTGAAGGTTTTGACTGAGGCTGCCATTCACACCACTAAAATTAGCAAAGCCGATGTTATACCGAACATCTTGAAACTAGGTAGTGGCATTTTAATGCCTGACAATGTCGAGTGATTCATTTTAGGTACAGTAGGAGCAGTGGAGTACCTGACAGATCAATCTTATGTCTATGGCCAGGAATACACAAAGGAGAAAAAAAAAATGCAATTCTGTTTCTTTACTCTGTTCAAGAGGATGTGGGGTGTTTTGGGCTAAAAGACTCAGCAGTCCTTGATGATGTACACATTACATGGTACAGTACTCAGGGTTGCAGGATGTTGGTTTTAAGGTATTACAAATAGTGTTAGATTTGTGCTTTTCAGAACGGCTGAACGGGAAGTTGGTTTACAACTAAAACTAAACACGTACTGTATAATGTGAAGCAGTCGATAGGTAAACTCATCAAATGTTATGTACATATAACATAGTACATATAGTACATCAGCAACTCAACAAAAACAAAAAGGATTGCATGAAACGTGGAAATGTTTTTGAATTTTTAATAAATGTCTCCGTAGCTTGGTGTCTTAGAGGTTAGGACTGTCTCCTTGTATCTCCAGGATCCGGATTCAATTCCCACCCCGATTCTGTGTGCATGTTCTCCCCGTGCTTGGTGGGTTTCCTCTGGGTACTCCGGATTCCTCCCACAGTCCAAAGACACACAGGTTAGGCGAACTGGAGTTCCCGAATTGTCCGTAGTGTGTGAATGAGCGTGTGAGTCTGTGCCTTGTGTCTGGATTGGCACCCCATCCAGGGTATACCCGCCTCATGCCCTAAGTCTCCTGGGTTAGAATCCAGGCCCCCCATGAAACTGTATACAGGATAAAGCGTCATCGATGATGAGTGAATGAGTGAGTAGTGAAAAGTGAGTAATACATGTCTTGGTTAAGAGAGTATATTAATGGTCAACTCAATATCCAATAAAAATATATATATTTTTAAGATGATAGATAAATATGGGCAAACATCACCTTAATGATATCATTTGTCTAGTTATTTCGCTGCTAGCCTCAATAAACAGGTGCAGATAATGACAGATGATCAGGCTGGTGATTAGTATACAGGTGATGCTGAATGCTGAGTGGTTGGAACAGACGAGAGGGGGAATGAGGTTGCTGCTGCATTTGTTACATAAATCACCAATTTTTAAATTGTACCTTTAGGCACTTTGCAGCCGGTCGCAATAAAACTCTGTTCTCATTTCTTTATTTTAATCAACATAATTTAATTTGAACTAATATGAAGAAATGAGGGATGGCTCAGTACCTTTGAACAGGACTACTGTATACACCACATTTCTTTGGACTATGGGAGGAAACCGGAGTACTCAGAGGAAACCCACCAAGTACAAGCAGAAAATGTAAATGGCATGCATACTGACTAGAGTTTTAAAAGGTGCAAGGTGACAATGCTATCAACTAAACCACTACGCCACCACAACCCTAGCTTAAAAATAAAACATTTATTGCTAGTTAAATTCTAAGCAAAAAATTGTGCCAGTGTAATTAGGTTCTGTAGTGGAACCAGTTTCAAAGAGAGTACCATTTTCTTTCTTGGCCCATAAATAAACATGTCATCAACCTGGTTATTTAGCAGGAAAAGTCTCAAAACCATATAGACAATATTTCATTTTGATTAAAAAGCCATTTGTCATGGATAATTTTAAGGCATCCAGGAAGTGCCTCCAAGGCGACAAAGAGTCTTCTTAAATAAGGAACCATAACATCAATTTTTCACCCCATCTCCACATTAGCAATAAAACAATTTCCACCTGCACTGTGGTCTTACTCCCAGCCGTACAGTGTCATAAAGAAGAAGAAGAAGAAGAAGAAGAAGAAGAAGATGAAAAAAAAACAATACATTCCTCTGGGGTATTTCAGGAGGGCTGGGGGCACATGGACAAACAACCAAACCTCTCTCTGTATGATGCATATTCCACCCAGGGGTAAAGGAGCTGGAAAAAAAAACATCTGAAGTTCTAGTGGGGATGGTTACTGCAGCAACGTGCCAGTCCAATGCACGGAGTGCAGGCTTGTTTGGAAGTGCCTTTCAAACCTCTCGGAAAAAATATGCGTCTTCGAAAAGTAAATGATGCATGATGCACATGAGCATCGATTGAGTTGAACTCTAATGCCTGCATGAAAGAATTAGGACAGGAGTGAATTGATGCTTCCAGATTATTCTGTGTATTAACACACTGTACAGTCAGCTATAGGAGACTCAGGCTCGTCTCACTCTCTAATGGTTGCTAGGTTACAAACTGGGACGTGGCTTGACACATACTAAGGGGCTGCTGCTGATTTCATCAGTCTCCCATCTGCACAATATGAGATGCATCTCTTTTTTTGTCTAAACCTCTTTTTTTTTTTTACTTGTTCCTGCTTCAAAAAGAAGAGGAAAGTTTTTAATTTGCGAGGCGTGACATTATTTTTCAGCAGTGTTTCCTTAAACATCAGAGAACTGTTTAAATCAGTACCGCCTCCTTGCTTCACACTGGTTTGAACTATTTATGAAAAACAATATAGGCAAATGTAATCAGTCAGGCTGAACTATTTTACCCGCATTATGCATTTGTTGGAGTGGCGCACAGGTCTGTGTATTACCGACATCCTAAACCATTAACTCTAATTTGCAAACACCATGCAAAATATCCTGCAGAGCGCCCGGCCTCAGCAGTAACAGGCAATCTGAGACCATGCTTCTTTCTTAATGAGCAAGGAAGGGCTTCTTTCCTATCTGTCGCACATGTCTCTTTCTCTCTAACTTTCCCGAACTTCAAAAATCTGCTCAAAATGTCAGCCTGCTGTCCCAGATTTCTCCCACTATCCAAGCATCTGTTTTTAAAGAAAAACTTTACCCTGGAAATATGCTTACAATAAATAAAGAAATTTATAATATCCTTAGTATTATTAGGTTTTTATGGGAATATATGTGATAGCAATCAGATTAACTTCTAAAAAAGAACAAGAGCTTACTGTATGAGAAAGCCAGTATAAATCAAGTGGAGATGTTGGTTCAAGAATTGGACTCAAACTTCGAGAATGCAGTGCAGATATATGCCAAAGATGTGTTTATTTATGGCATAGACTTGGCTCGGCTTAGTTACTGATCTAAGAGCTGACAAGCACAATGGCATTGATGGTGCAATTGGAATAAACGTTGAAAGATTTGGGAGCTGAACCGTTCCTGAACAGAATACAGATGAGCAGGACAACGTACTGGGCCGATCGTTATTCTCACGTAGGGATGAAAAGCAGGTTTAACCTGTCACTATCACCACTATCATATGGCATTCTGGGTAATACAGGATCCTGTTATCCAATGCAAAAATAAAATGTCAGGGAAATTTAAAATCATTAGGCTATTTGTATAACCCGCCTCGGGCTTGTGTGCATGGAGTGTTTCCTCTGGGTACTCAAGTTTCCTTCCAAAGTCCCAAAGAGATATAGATTCAGTGCCGTTTTTAAATTGTCTATTGTGTGTGTGTGTGTATGCCCTGCGATTGATTGGCACCCTGTCCAGGGGAACAGTATGCCACCTCGGGCCCTAAGTCTCCTGGGATAGGCTCCAGGCCCCCCGTGACCCTGAACACAGGATAAGTGGTATAGAAAATGAATGAATGAATGAAAAAGACTGCTATTTTTGTATGTGTATTTGAACTTTATTCTGTTTTGTATTTCTGTGTATGTTTGAAAGCACTGCTTCTTTACTGACACTTAGATAAAGACAAAAGTATATAAACCTATGTGACGAAGTTTGTTTTTGTCATTGACCTCAAATGCATTTGGTCGAAACCTCTATTTATTCTATGATTGCTCGGCTTCTTCTTACTTAAATCTCCATGACAGAACTAACATTAGAAAAGAAAGAAATTTAAACAACATAAAACATCGACTAATTAATTTAACATTACTGAATATTCGTTAGAAATACTGACGTTTAAGTCATTTAAGGAGAGCAGAGAATAGTTCGGGCAGAGGAACAGCAGAAGAGAAAAGAAAAGCTACACAATAAGCCATGGCATTCCCCCCCCCCCCCAGACATTACGTGATCCTATAGCTAGAATCAATAACCCATACCTGGGCAAGCAGTGTCTAATGTAGCCATCGTCCATCCGTAGTGCCGCTGTCGTGATTGCTCTTGAGTACCGACACTATTGCTGTTTGTCCACCAGTCAAATTAAAGCATGTAATTAATCTGACCAACACAGTGGCCTTTTTATGCTAGAGCGATAATGGAGCTGAACGACGTCTGTGCGCTTTTTCAACACCACCACAGGTTCATTCATTACCTGCAGAGGCATTTCAGAGAATTCTTGAATAAAGTGGTTAACGTACTAAACCAAAGCAATGTGCCATAAATGAATCATGCCTGTATAGCACTTTCTAAGAGAACATTTATACTGTAGATAAAACTGTAGATTTAATGTTTTTTTTCTTTTTTAATGTGCT
>JAOVVB010000002.1:23244520-23258731 GCA_028570985.1 Heterobranchus longifilis | reverse complement strand
TACATCAGCGCTACAGAGATTCGAGTTCAGTCCCATGCGGATTTGCAGGTGAAGTGGTACGACGATGCTGCACTCTGCAATGTTTGCTGGTGATATAAACCATTTTTGTTTGTACAAATCATTCTTTAAATAATAAAAAAAACATATTATAGAGTTCTTGACTTTGCTCCTTGTTTCAACATTGTAAAGTTAGTTCGATCATATAATTAAAGTAGCTCGTGGAAGGGGAAACTAGCCAGCTAGCATTATGCTATAACATAATGAATTTTATGAAGAAGGCCTAATATGAGCTTCCCCTGTTTCAAAAGCTAGCAGCCGCCACTGGTACCTACAACATGCAAATACAGGTCAAGAGTCGCAGCTTATGTTCATGTCAAACATCAGAATGAGGAAAACCCAGACTGCTCATTCTCATACATGATCTCTCTTATTAACCAGGTTCTCTTATTTCTCCGTCTGGGTAAAATCTAAAGAAAGTTGTGTGTGTACGTCTCAGGAGATCAGTGGTGTCTAAAATACTCAAACCAACCAATCACTCAGTCTTTATGATGTTTGATGTGAACATTAAGTGACGTTTTTGACCTGTTTCTGAATGATTTCACACATTGTGCTGCTGCAACATGATTGGCTAAATGGATAACTGCGTCAATGATCAGGTATTCCTGTTAAAGTGTATGCTTTATGCTCAATTACCATCCTTTGCTCCACTCCTTTCCTCTGAAACCCGAGAGCCGCAGCTGTGATATCCACTTGGTTCTGGTACTCTGGGTTTCTCCAAGTGCGGCAAGAAGGAGCGGCTCTCAGACACCTCCAGGCAGCGTTTGGGTTTGAGCTGAGTCAGAGGTCCTGGACTGCTCACAATAGATGGCAAGGAGGCCTGAGACTGGACCAGACAGAACAGAGAGTTAAGGGATTCACTACATTACTGATGTTATTTTTAATGACGGTATGTTTTACAGGTTCTGGTTGTACAAGTAAAATTCTATATTGGGCAGAACAGACATTACAAAGTGTGTAGACTTGCAATTATATAGAATTATAATTATAAAAATTATAGTTATTACTAATAGCAGTGTAATATAATGTACAGTGGTACTTGGGAATACAAAGCATTTCCGGCAAACAAGCGAATAAACCGAACCGAACCGAATGCCAACTTGTGGCTATGTTGTGCATATGTCGATCAAAAGCAAGTTTACGTATTTTTATAGTTTTTAGCATTTTGTGCGAGAATCAAGCACAGCAGCAAGAAGAAAACTGAGTTATTTTCAGTTTTGTTTGCCAAGAGGAATCATAAATGAAGAGTAAGGTTCAATGTCTATTTATTTAATATTTTACTTTATGAAAGTAAAATATGAAATAAATAAAGTAAGACCCTGGGCTTTGTATGCCCAGGATCTTACTTTATTTACATGTCTTTTCTAAATGTTTTGATTGTTTTATATGCAAGAAATATGATTATAGTGTTGGAAATTGGTGATATTGTTAATATTTTGGGATGGCTGGAACGGATTATCTGCGTTTACATTATTTCCTATAGGAAAATTTGCTTCGTAATACGAGATTTTGCCTTAAGAACTCGGATTAAATTCGTATGCCGTGGTACCGCTGTATGTATTTACCATTTGAATTAGAAAATGTAAAAGTAATTATATTTAAATAATGGCTTGTATTAGGATCTTATTGTACTCATATATAAATGGAGTGTTATAGATTGAATACATGTTAAATTATTAATGCAATTTAATATCAAATATGTGTAATATATTACATTCATGGATTTGCTTTTATCTATATGGCATCATTCCAACTACATTCTGCTTTGGTTTACTTACTGGTAAATATTTTTCATCTTAGTCTGACTTCATCAGTGGAAAAAAAAAAATGCCCTTCTCCTGACTGTGATTTAATCCACATGGTATTTTACTTTATTCACTTATTTTTTTTGTGCGAGTGAGTCATCCCTGTGATGCTTGAATCGAAATGAGATGAGATGAAAGAGTGTTATTTTGGGACCTGCCCACATGAGAGAAAACAATTCAAATGACATTGACTGCAGCATTAAAAATAACCCCTGTGGTTTTATTAAAGTCACAGTGCAGTGAGGGGCACTGGTGGCTCAGTGGTAGGTGTTTCGCCACAAATCTCCCATAAATCTTTTAAATAGCATGTTGAGATGTCTGTACTATTCGAGTTATTAAGGTCCAAGTCAGGTCCTCGTCTGACGGTCTCAACGTTAAAACAACTTAAAATCCATGCCCTGTCTCAGAAGCCCCCTTTATCAAGCAGTTTGATGCAGCAATTCAGTTGTAAATGCTTAAGTGAAGGGATAAAGTGTGAATGTGAATCGAATCCTGGAACAGAAGAATAACACTTTAAGAAATGATAGTACAAGCAAGAGTTAAAAAGGGACATAATGCTTAGAAGTGTAAGAGGTGCACACACAGGGTGCACAAAACAAACCAGTGATAAGAGACGGGTAGGGACGGGACTGGAACCTAAAGAAAAAATATTCATACCAAGCACAAGCTTAGTGCACTGGAAACCATGACTTGCAATTGTCCACCAAATAATTCCTGACACATCTCTGTCACGCTAAATGTAAATGCATGCAACCTATTTGTGGAGCAACGGGGGGAGGAGGATGAGGAGCGCGCACTGGCTTCCTTAAAAGACTGGAGGAGGCTGAAGCACTCAAAATCAGGACGCAAAAGACTACGTCACTGCTTTGGAGACATCTCAAAGGAAACGTGTTAGCTCAACCTCACCTCCTCTTCTCCCTATTAAAATATACTGAGCAAGAGCAAATGAGAAAAAGTGATTAAGCATTAACACGCACTCTTCGATCAGCACTGACTGGTGGGAGGATCTGGCTTCTCGTCAGAACAAGGCTGGTCTTTTCTGCTGTCCACATGTTTTGCCCCTAAACAGACAAACACAATTCAGTTTAATCAAATCGCTGCGATTCTGTTACACTGCCAGGAAAAGCGTACTGTACAGGCAGGGTCAAGTGAGTTTTAATGATATATACGAGGGGCGTTCAAGTGAAAATGGGACTTCGGGTGAAAATTCCTTGTGAATGAAAGCATACAGTAAAGCCGATTGACATTTACAGAAGGCTTCAAGCACGGTACGGTGATGAGACTGCAAATGTTTTAAAGAAGGCCGTACGTCCCGGCCGCGGTGACTCGGAGCCCACTGCAGCCGTTCCCGTTAACATTCACAAAGTAAAACACCTGATCCTCGAAAATCGATGCATAACTTGTCACCAACTTGAGGAAGAAATGCAGCTGTCTGTGTGAACTGTACACACAATCATACACCAAAACTACTTTCATGTTACAGGAACTTGGCTGGGAGTTACTGCCACATCCCCCGTACAGTCCTGACCTCGCTCCGAGCCATTTCCACATGTTTGGGCCGTTAAAAAGTTCCTGGGAAGTGAAGCAGGCAGTCAGTTCATGGCTCTGAATTACTGAGAAAACCTGACGGTATCCAAGCACTAGTGAAAATAAGTGCATTAGTAGTGATAGCAGGGGATTATATAAATAAATAAAGGGAGGTTTTACTCTCATAATTGTGTTTTGTTATTCTGCACAATCAAAAGTCCTGGTTTGATTTGAACGCCCCTCGTACTTCAGCCTTAAATATAAATCCATAAATACACAGCATCATGTCTTGTAAAAACTGAAATGTTCTGAGTGTGCATAACAAAAAAAAATCGCTAGATTATGTGAGTTGTAACTTGTCTGATATAGATAGAACGTACAAAAAAATACAGGTGTGTGCAGTGTACCTGTGCAGGTGTGTAGCGGATCTGTGAGGTGTGTATGGGCCGTGAAGGTACGTTCAAAGCGTGTGCAGCAAACTGCAGGCAACTCATAATCTCTGTTACGGCGGACGACTGTGTTGGAACGGTGACCATAAGACACGTCCGACAGTTTCCTCCAAGACTGTACCAAACACAAAGACTAAGATACAGCTTAATACAACACAAAATATTCATCCCTAGTATTTGGAATAGGACTTATTAGACTAAATAATTAGATAAGCAATGAGATATACATTACAATCGTTAGTGTGTTCAGACATTCATTGTTCAACACTTGTCACTGTTGAAGTAAATCACAGAAGTAGATCTTGAGAAGAAGAGGACAGTGGTACCTCAGCGGTTTTAATTGAAAGACCATAAGTTCAAATCCTAGTACGGCCACGTTGGGGTTTGAGTAAATTAACCTTTAACCTTTAGCTGTTTAACACTCAACTGCTCAGTTTGATAAAATGCAAGTTCCTCTGGATAATAATGGTGCCCTTGTAACACCCGCCAATGTAATAACAGCCCACAAATGTAATAAACCACAAGGGTACCACGAATGTGCAGCTTGTAATTTAATAATATCACAAACATAACACATTTTTATTGCATTTGTGAGAAGTTACTACAGTTTTAAAAGCTGAAGATTTTCACCTTCCCACAAACGTAATAAAACCCGGCAAATGTAACAGGAGCTGTTATTACATTTGTGGGAAATTTATGGCCTTTTTTGGGAGTATTACATTAAAAGCGTGTTTGCAGCGTGAGTACAATGTGAGTAATGATTCAGGTGTGACGTGAGTAACTGATGGTTTCCCCTTTGAATCTGGTTCCTCTCTAGGTTTCTTCCTATTGTCATCTCAGGGAGTTTTTTCCCTGCCACTGTCGCCAGGCTTTCTCATCAGGGACAAACTGATAACTACAGCAAGGGTGAAAAGTAACTAGGCATTGCAAATTGGTAATAAAGTCCATATTTATTAGATACATTTATTTAAACAAATTGTACATGTACTTTTTCGGAAAATCAAAGCAAATCTTAAAATTTCAACGTAGGCACCGGCAACATCTTCTTGCATCGTTTACAGAGCCTCTGATCATCATCTTCAGCATCGGCGTGAAAAACATAAAATTCTACTTACTATGGTCTATTTAGTGACTGTCTTCATCATTACTAAAGTGATTCTATGGGCAAGTCAAGTTCTACAGGCATTATATATTTCCTAGTTAATTTTCACCCACCCTGTATAATTTAGAGTATTTTTTCCATATAATTTTGTAATTCATTTTTGTTTCTTTCTTGTAAAACTGCTTTGCAACAATGAACAAGTGCTATACAAGTAAAATATAAAATGTAATTGAAACCAGTATTATTTATCTGTTTTATTCATTTAGCACATTTGGAATTATTTACAGGACTGAAAATTGAATTGAACACACACACACACACACAGGACCTTTTAGTAACAAAGGGTTGCAATACAAAAGGATCAAATATTTAAATAAAATTTGTACATTCTATTTATTTCCAGCTATCTACTCAAAGTCCACTCTAATGGGGTTTACAACTCATAGCTCTCACTTTCTTTTACAGCTTCTATGTACTCGACTCATCAAAATTAATTCCTGAATATATGACTGATCAAGAATACTTCGATGAAGCATCATTTTCATTTCAAACAGTTCTTTCCTTAACTACGGATCTATCATCTTACTGACTGTAGAGCCAAGGCCGTGCTGTCTCAAATTCAAATTCAAATTTTATTTGTCACATACTGTCTAACAGCATACGGGTGCAAAGGTCTAAATCATACAGGGCTTCTCAATGCAATCCAGCTGTTGAGGTGAAATGCTATAGCAGGTATACTGTAAATGCGTTACAGTAAATCGTGGCCTTCGTGCAAACCTAAAAACCACAGATATGATGGCTGATAATGAGAATGATGAACGACTCTTACCAGTCTCTCAGGACACGAGTGAGTTTGGATTCTCTGTATGGAATGTGTTGAGCGCTTGTGTTGCTCAGAGAAAATATCACCTGCAACAAGAGAATATTTAACCCATGACCATGATGGATCTTTATACTACAATATAGCAGCCTCTATACATAATAAAAACACAAATGTTCAGGTGGTGAGAGAGCAAAATTAAATAAAAAAGAACTCCATATAGAACTCATATTGTTTTTTTTTCTCACTGCACTGCAGAAACTTTTACACCAGAAAAAAACATTTTTTTCCCCCGATAACTGAGGACTATGATTTGATTATATGAGTTTTGGTTCACGCTCAAGACACAAACTCCTCATTTCTTCCCCTCAACTTAAATTCAATTATGTGGAACAATTAAAGAAATGGGAAAAATGTTTTTTTTACTACAACAGGCCGCAAAGTGCCTAAAGATACCATTACAAAATTGGTTGTTTATGTAAAGACCTCAGCAGCGACCTCATTTCCCCTCTTGTCCGTTCCAACCACTCAGCATTCACCATCACCAGTATACTTATCACCGGCCTGATCATCTGTCATTATCTGCACCTCTTTCTCACTGGTTCATGCCTTAAATTATGTGATTTTTTTTTTATGCTTGAATGATTCATAGGTCACTGTGTGATTTAACAAACAAACCAAAACAACATTCCTCTGAAACTGCTCAGGTACAGGGACTGGACTGAAAATGAAAGACAAAAACTTGCAAACCATGAGAGCAAAAAATCCTTCAGGAAGCCTGGAGAAATATTCCTCAAGACTACCTTAAAAAAGAAAAGTCCTCCAAGAAAGTCTGGCTCTTTGGAACAAAATATGAAGAAACAAATGGTGGCTTAAGACTTTTGACAATACTATATGCCGCAAACCCACAAAACAAAGAGTGCACTGAAGCAACAGGTAACAGCTCAGTAATAGGCACAACCTTCCAAGGAAACAAAGAAAAACCACAGGGTAATATTAATTCCTCAAATTAATTCAAATTAATTAGGGTTTAAATTATTTCTCATTGAAGTTATTTCTTCCTTGTATAACATAGAAGAACATAAAAGTGACACTTTTCCAGTTACACTTTAAAAATGACACAACTGTGACAACCTATACAGAATAAATACTGCATTCCTAGTAAAGCATGGTGGTGGCAGCATCATGCTATGGGGCTGCTTCTTTTAAACTCTCCCAGGTTTCCTTCTCAGTTTAATAGCTCTGGATTTTTGTTGTTGTTGTTTTTTTCCCCCGCAAAGAATAATAATATACTCTCACAAAGACTGAGTGATGTATTACAAGCCACAGGGTTATGGAGTCAAGTTACTGCAAGTTTAATATGTTTTCCCCTGAAACACGTCTATTTTTTACTTTAATTTTGGTTGCTATATCACCTTAACAAACATGATTTTTACATTATAGAAACCTGCAATTTTAACAGAGATGTGCATTCTTTTATACTGGATATTTTACATAACCTTTAAATAAAAAGTAACATCCTAACATACTCTAGCATTTTCACTGTGCTGAATTAAGCAGAAAATTCACTTAAAGTGAGAGTTAAATCAGGTCTTTTGGCTCTGTTAAAGCGTTGCACAAGACTCTGAATACTCTATGACCTCCTCCTCCGTCCGACTCGTTATCTCAGAGTCTTTGTTTTTCAAGAATCATCCAACGCTATTGAGGGAAAGGGGCCTCTGCGTTATCTGCAGTAACCAGAGCAACAGGGTTCATTTCTAATATCCTCCTGAACTTTTGCTCATTTCGCTGAATGTGACCCTGACTCTGGCCTACCCCCACTCAATTTCTCAACCATAACAGAAACACATTTAACCCTTTACACAGCATCATGGATTTGGATTGTGGGAGGTAAGAAACACACACTGCATTAATAAATTACACGTGCGTAAAATAAAGACAGAAAAGAGACTTTTAGTTGGAGACACACAAGGACCATTATCCGATGCCTCCCTTACATGGTGATGTCTTTAACAGTCAGCCCACAGTGCTGAAACAGACTCGAAGCTACATGTGTTTTTGTACACTTCTGAAAAACATACTCACATTTCTAAAGATTGTAAGGGATCGTTTAATTGTTTTGGCCTCCTGAAGGTTTTCTTGAGCCACATGGAAACTTCTTCTCATATCCAGAACTGCAGAACTGGTATACACAGACTTGCACATAGGGATGGAGAGAACAGAAGAACACAGTAAAGTGACATAGCTATGGCAAGACAGAGGTGTTTTTTTTTCACTTAATTTCCAAAAAACTGATATGTATTTGCTAAAACAGTATGATGTAATCTATCAAGTAATTAACAAAAAAAAAAAACAAAGAAAAAGGAGAAAGCATGCAACTTGAAATCTACATGTAAGGCTATAGGACTAAATTATAATGTACAGTATGTTATAAACGGTCTTAGCTGTCCAGTTACATACAGTTAACCTAATGTTGTTTCTCCCCCCTCCTTAAATTGTTCTTCGTCTGGTTCCCAGCCACCAGCCAGCTCTCCGCTTTCACAAAGCTCTTACTGACTGAGAAAGATTAAGGCTAACACATGCGCCCTTTGAGACACATGATGCTGGACAGCTGCATCTTTTCAAACTTCTTCCCATGCAGCATAACACACTGAGAGGAAAGCACTATCTACCCTCTTACTCATATATACCCTAAGAGACACCCACGGATGTCTAGTGTCACTGTGACTGACTGAGGTTCGACAGTACACCATCCTTCCCTCTCAGACAGCATAGCTAGTTGTGTTCTCCTGGCTCCTGTTTGTTCATTAGATGCCCCAATAGCTTAGTTCTAAAAAGCATTTTTCTGTTCTTTTCTCATTACAGAGAAATGAGTGAATGAAAATCACAAACACACAACAGGTCCAGTAGTAGGTACTGATTTGGATTTGATTTCAATCTTATTATTTGTTTTATTTCCCTGACTTTTCACTACAAAGAATTATGAAAAATAATGTGTGTGTGCACATGTGTGTAAGAAGAAACCAAGATTTCTTTTGCTCCTACTTTGCTTGAACTTGCAAGATCCACCTAGGAAATGAGAGAAAAGCACAATGGCTTCTGATGAACAACAACAACAACACACACACACACACACACACACACACACACACACACGTGCAAATACACAACATATTGCATTTAAGACATCTTACCAGAGTAAGTTTGCTGGCTGTCAAAACCCCTTCTGTAAACATCACACACACACACACACACACACACACACACACACGCATGCATCAATGTAAAAATCTGAACAACTTTTTGCAACTTTTTAAACACTGAATCCAGTCGGACCGTCTTACAGAGAGGACAGTGCAAAGAACAGAACAGTGCAGTGAAATCATAAACAGCAGGAGGTCTAGCTTACAGGTTTGCTCATATCTCCGTACAATAACACACACACACGCACACAAAAACACACATTAGTAGGGGGGACTGCACATGTTTGCTGATGCTCCTAGGGGAGGCTTGGGTTGTGTAATTGTTTGATGGATGTGATGGAGTTTTTTCGAAAGTAAAGAATGTAATGCACAGTATTCTTGGCTAAAGTTACTCTGAGGACAGAACGCTGGACCAGAGTTTAAAACAAAAGCATCATGTGGTTAAACTACGGTTATAATAAACCTAATTAAACTGTGAGATCCATATTCACAACAGTAAGGGACATATGCAGCACTTAAGTCCAGATTTGGTAACACCCCCTGGCCAGCAGAAGTGTACCATGGATGGGATGCCAGTCAGTCAAATCCATATTATTATACATGCACTGGTCAATGTAGTCAGTAATCAGACCGATCCCACAGAAGAGCCAACGCAGGACAAGATGCCGGAAAAAAGTCAAAGCTGGTTATGAAAAAAAGGTATCAGCATAACATCCAGCACATATCCTGCTGCGCATTAGGCTTAGTGGGCTAGGTTGATGACCCAGCTTCCAAAATCTCCAGATCCCAATCCAATCGAGCACCCAGGGGATACACCGAATAAACGAGCCAGGTCCACGTGTGTGTGTGTGTGTGAGGCCGCACCCTCTAACCCACAGCACCCAAAGGATCAAATGGAGCCACACCCCGAGGGGCCAGAGCTGTCCCAGTGCCACAGGGGGAACCCAAAACCTTGGTATTTTTAATGTTAATATTTTTTAAAAATGATGGCTGATTGGTATATACAGATAATTTCACTTTATTTTCCTGATACTGCCTTACAATAGATCTAACTAGGCAACATTTATAACTGCACAGCCTGAAACTATCACACTTGTGATGGTATGAAACTTGACATTTTTCTTCATTTTTCTCTACTGCTTTCTAACCACTTTTGGCTTTATTCACACTTTCTCTCCTCATAATTTAGCCCCTCAATACTCTGAGGACAGCACGGCCTACTGGACTTTTCCGAATGGCGATAATAAGGGAAAACAGAAAATTCTCTCCTTTTTCGGTGTTAGGTTGTAAAGCAAAAGGCAAATGTAGTGTAAAAAAGTGTAGGTACTTTTTTATACAACATGCAAATGAATGATTCTAAATGAATGTAAAACATCATAAACATGAGATAGGCTATTAGTCATGGACTAAGAACTAAAGACTAAGACTAAGAACTAAACTGAAATTCATACAAACAAACATGAAATACAATAGCAAGACATTGATAAACAGAAAATGGTAACTTATTATAAAAATTCACTTTTAAACATTGTTTAGACAGTTTTATACTGTATGTATCTATAGTGTCTTGATGCAAAAAAAAAAACTTAAAAACACACATCCTGGATCTTTTTTCTTCTTTAAATTTGCATATTCCTTCTTTATAAACTCAAGTTATCTGCTATTCGTGAAATTTACAATATTCCTGATGAAACAAAAGGTGTTAAGACCCTTGTCTGACTCAGGGCTCAGCAGTCTGCATTTTCCCAAAACAGACATAGATTTGTTTTGAATTAGACTATTAGTTCATTAGACTATTAGTAATGTTTCGCATCAGACTGTGATCTCAGAAAGGTACAAATCCAAGCTGGTTTTGCTAAAATACTAAAGCTGAAATGTAGAACTCTTCCAACTGCAGACCCTGAAGGTGTTACTAATTTAAAGTAACAGTGAAGTAAAAAAGTTAAGCTGTTAACTTTAGGCACACCTTAATGCAAATATTGCTAACAATAGCTCGTATGACATGCTGAAGCAGGATAAATCTTCGTGATACTAATTTTGAGGAATGATGATGTACGCAAAAAAACTCAGTGTGAAAACTTGTAAGCCAATTTCTCGGGCTTCCAGAAAAAGAAGACTTTATTCATCACATATAGATTACAGTATGTGGGGGCATGGTGGTGTAGCGGTCTGATATCACCCAAATAAGGATGGGTTCCCTATTGAAGCACTGTATAAATAAAACTGAATTGAACTGAGGCGGCACGGTGGTGTAGTGGTTAGCACTGTTGACTTGTGCATGGAGTTTGCATGTTCTCCCCGTGCTTGGTGGGTTTCCTCCAGGTACTCCAATTTCCTCCCACAGTCCAAAGATATGCAGGTTAGGCTAACTGGGATTCCTAAATTGCCTATAGTGTGTGAATGGGTGTGTGAGTGTGTGTATGTGTGTGTGTGCCCTGCGATGGATTGGCACCCTGTCCTGGGTGTACCCCGCCTCGTGCCCAAAGCCTCCTGGGATAGGCTCCAGGTCCCAGAGACCCTGAATACAGGATAAAGCAGTATATAAGATGAGTGAGTGAGAATGAATTGAACTTAATTGAAGTTAGCACTGTGGCCTCGCAACTCAGGGTCAAGAGTTCAATTTCTGCCTAGGGGTCTGTGTGCGTGGAGTTTTCATGTTCTCCCTGTGCTTGGTGGGTTTCCTCTTGGTGGAGCTGGGGATTGGACTGCCAACCTTTAACCACCTAAACAAGACATGCGATTAGGGGCATGTGACATTCAGGGGCTGATGGGAAGCGCTGATTAACACCTCTATAGTGCTACTGTGATGTGTGATGTGGCTCGAGGGTAAAAGCAATCCTCTTAAACACTTCGTTTTTAATACATAATGTTGAGTTTGTCTTTGAATTTTCATATACATATAGTTAATGACTTTCTAAAACCTTTTACAACAACTAGATAATTGTCTAGACGATCAGTTATTTTCAGCTTACCTTTATCAGACCTGCCTCTCATGTTTATGACCATAATGTTGAACACCATGTGAGACTTGCTGGCAAAATCTCCTTTAGAGACACCTACATAAAAACAGAAAAGGGTGTATTCTTTCCTTATGGTTTACAAGATACACCAAAATTAAACGTTAATTGAAATAACTATATTTGTAAACAGAATAAACAAAGATGTTATACCTGTAGCGAGGTGTGTACTCTTACCTCTAACTTGTTCTCTCACCTGTGTTCCTGTGGCTGATCGCACTGTGGTACACATCCATCAGTTCCTGAGCAGACCCGACCTCCAGGTCTCTCAGCCCCTCCAGAAGCACTGCTTCCTCTGTGTCATGAATACGACACACCTCACTCGCCTGAGACTCCTAAAAGTGAGGATCTAAGATTAGGATGAATGTTTTTTCTGTATACTTTTAATTAAAAAAAATATGCCATTATAAGATTAATGTGGCGCACCTCAGGGAGATTTTACACTCATATAGATTCTCACTCATGCAAACTTTACTTTTTAAATATTTTTGGACATTCACCTGGGTCTCCAATGAAAACTCCAAAAAACTGTTCTTTTTCTATTTTTGACCAACACTGTGCTTGAATATGCTGATCAAATTGTCCACCTGGTATGATGTCGTCCCAGGCAAGATCAAAATAAAGGATGCAATAATTTGCATAGCCCCTTCTTCAGTTTGAATCCTGGTCATGTTCTCAGAAAAGTCCTGTTTCTGGAATTCTGATTGGCTGGAAAATTTCACTTTTACAAAAGGGTAAGTGGGGAAAGAGGAGTAACCATTTGTATTTTGAGCATCATACTGTGTTCAGTAAGTCCTCATTTGAAGCAGGATTGAGATAGAAAGATTTCCAGGACTGTCAGAATGCATGATCTAAGTGGTATTTCATCGAGAACATTTACATTTTGGAGACTTTTGGAGACTTAACGAAGACAACATGGAACCTTCAACCATTTACATGAAAGATACTGTAAGTGGTATTCATACCATAAATAGCACTCCCAGAATTACAGTATGGATAAAAGTGTCATACAGTACAAGAGACATTAGCTTATTGTTAATGGTTGTGTTTAGGCGTTAAAAAATAAAATAAAAAAAAACTGATAGAACTTCTTCCAGGATTTACTCACCAGCAGGTCATAAATCTTCTCATTAGAGATGTGATACAAGGACAATCTGACTCTGCAATGTGAAGCCTCTGGAGCTGACAGGGTGAGATTAAGGATGGCTTTCCAAATTCTAAATGTGGAGATTCACAAAAAATCTGGAATATGTTAAAGGAGCAGGGTATTATTTACAGTAACACTGATAAATCCTCGTTTTCAACCAATTTGACTTCACAATCGCTGTTAGAAAATTTAATGAGATGACTTTTTAGGAGCTTTGCTGAGCAGCTCTGTTCAAGCATTTTAGAACCAAAAGATTAACAATGACAATGACTACAGTTTTTGACATGCATCCCTAAAGTTCCTTTTCCCTTCTCACAGGTCCCGAAACACTTGATTCTGCTGCAGATGTGCAGATGACAGGCAATACAGCTGTCAAATCACTTCCAGTCAAAAAAAAAAAAAAAAAAATTAAAGTGTTAATCATAAATGATTATATCTTAATATTCAGAGCGTCCCAAAAAGTCTCCATAAACAGGGTATTTTCATTCTTGGACAGTATCCCAATAGTCATGCATTCTGATACTCACATATTTGGGATTTTAGATCATATTGCTTTATATGATATTGTCTTTCCTCATCAGTAAGGAAAAGATTACATGTGACCAAAAAAAAACATAATTTCATACATTCCAATGCTTGTATAAAGATGTTATTAAAAGATGTTATTAAAAATTACAAGCTGAGCTTTGACAGATGGATACAGTTAAAGATGTCCTCAGCAGTACGGCTGATGATGCCCCTATGTCTGGAAGCGCAGGCTTGAGCTGAGTGTGTGTCTCCGCTGGTGGATTGTCCATACAATATGACACAACCATTATAACCTTTCATCACATACTCCACCAAGGACTGGGGTAAATACATAGAGAGAGAGAGATAAAGTTATAAAGTATGAATAGACATTAAGTATAAAAAAACATTAAGTTGTTGTTCTTTCGGCTGCTCCCAGCAAGGGGTCGCCACAGCGGAATGCCCAGTCCGCACTACAACTTGGCACTGGTTTTACACCGGATGCCCTTCCTGACGCAACCCTCCCATTTTATCCGGGCTTGGGATCGGCACTGCATCCAGTGGCTGGGGTTTGGGC
>JAOVVB010000002.1:23199468-23211612 GCA_028570985.1 Heterobranchus longifilis | reverse complement strand
GGGCCTCATGAGGAAAAGAAAAAAAAAAAAAAAAAACCACCAGCTCTCCGCTTACAGTTGTAGTCTCCATGATTTAACCCTCATCCCTGCTAATTCTGTTAATGATTGATGCTAAAGACTTGTTCTGAGATTCAGTTTTGGAATGGCTGTACATGTACATGGTTGAATGGCATTTTTGATTTCTTAGGATTCTCAAAGGATGTGATCTTGAGCTGCCAAACTCAGTCAGGTTTGTTGGAATGAGCATGCACACATGCATAAAAAGACCTCTGTGTGTGTGTGTGTAAAGCGGCCACATGCTAAGCTCGGGATTTCGTAAATTCTGATAAAAGTTTAGGTCCAATATCAGCAGACGAGACATTAGGAACAAACAACCGCAGACCCTGGGCCAGAGAAAGAAGCCAGCATCACACACTCTCTGTAAAAAAAAAAAAAAAAAAAAAAAAAAGGTGCCAAGGTGCACCAGGATGGTACTTGCAGCTCTGACTCCTCGGGCCATGACTTTACAAGACCTCAGGGGGTGTGCTGTGGTGTCTTACAGCGGGATGTTAGCAGTGGATGTTTTGGGTGCTGTGGGTTGCAGGGTGGGGCCTTCAAGGATAGGGAGCCTCATGCATCAATCAATCAGATTCGGAGGATAGAACAGCAACCTTGAACTCTCTGCCTATTAAGCACCGTATGCATCAGGCAGTGATGCACTGGGTGGTCTGATACCTTTCCATCATGGCCAGCACTTACCTTTTACAGCAATGTGTACTACATTAGCCTTTCTGTGGGATCAGTCCGGGGTGAGTTGGCCTTCACGGTTATATAATCGATATTCAATGCTATTCAGTAAACCTGGTGGTGGTGGTGTTAACACTGTGGCTGATCAATTTAAGAAATGTGCAAAAGACCTCAGCGAGTTTGGTACTCTTATTGTTTTATTTTCCAGGTGAGCTGGAAATAAAAGCTTACCTTCACACTGGTTTCTGGGCAGAATCTTCCATCTCGTTTTTATAACTGTTTCCAGAATCTGCAGAGCATAGTACTGGAATGCCAAGGGGGGAAAAAAAGCAAACATTAAGCACTTCAGCTTTAACTAGCCAGTTCTCCACATGAACTACTGTGAACTTTTTTTATGACTCAAAACAAACAGAGACAGAAAATCATCACTGCCTGAAAGCATTTTATAATCTCTTCTTTTTTTAAAGCATACAATCAGACTAAGTGTAGCCTTTCATGCAGGTTCAATTCACTTTGTTAATACATAGTTTTGCTATAAACATTCTAGAGAATCAGGATTTTCTAGATTCTCAAAAGCTTGTACGAGTTTTGCTGTTTCTGCCAGTTTCACACCAGAAAGTGAAAAAACTTAAAGGAAAATAAATCATTATTCGATAACGGCAAGCTGTATCCGAGTATGACCAGGTAGGAAGCCAGAAAACGCACAAAAATTATTTTAAAAAATATCGACGACACTTTTAAGCACTCAAATATTAGAAACACGGTGAGAATAAACAACAAGCATCTCTTTCTTTAAGCGTTTTTACAAAGGACAAACCCTTAAGTAAAAGCATCAGCGTCTGCTCTTTTCACCTTCATCTGGTGTGCACCTCTGGGAACAGCAAAGCAAGCTACAAGTTTGGTTATATTTTTTGCCTACAGTGATATTTTTATTTTACATTACAGAAAAAAAAAGAAAACAGGTGAATTCGTTAGTGATTGTGTTACTGGTAAGGTATCTGTGTCATTTGGGCTGATAGCATTTCAGCTGTATAGATCACTCATTATAAAGTATCAGAAGAAAGATAAATGAAGTGGGTGAAACAAAGAGGGGCAGTGAGGGGGAAAAAATGGCATGACAAAAGAGGCTTTACAAAGTGAAGGGACATGATTAAAGATGAAATCTGGATACATAAACACTACAGGCTCACATATATCCCCAAACACTTGGTCAGATCTCCACCTTTAATTCAAATATAGGAGAGTTTAATTAAAATAAATAACCTCATTGACATAAGGGAAAGAACAAGGGGGAAAAAAGCAAGAAAGGGAAAATAAAACTGAAATAAAAAAGAAGGGAAGAGACAGAGACAGTAAAATGATCACACTGAAATGATCTCTACAGCTGGAATACCTACTCGCCCTTTACCTATACGCATAAATAAAAAAATATTAATAACACCTGCCTAGGACCACTGAGTAGTTATGAAATCTAATAAGAGAGGAAGACTGCTGACCCAAGATCAGTTTCTCCTAATGAACATAACTGTACAGGAGAAGGAGGAGCTGCCCCTGGATCAGCATCTTGCTCGTTTTCACACTCAGTTCTCCCTCCTCCAGATGAGAAGAAGCAAATGCAATGAAAACGAATGCAGAGCAGAATTAAGTATAAGGGAATGAAAAGGTAGACCTTGTGGAGGCCTGCCGCCCAAAGCCTAGCTGTGTCAAGGTGCACAGGAAGACACACCCCTTTTCTTCCTATTACAAGCAATCAACATAATGGAACATTGGCATTAATGATCAAATATGAACAAATTCAGATAAGAAAAAAATTTTGTCTTGTGGTTTTGTGTTTGTTCATTGTTTGTTTAATAAGAAACAGGGAGAAGCCAAATGAACACAGTGCTTCAGCTGATGCACTTAAGATTTTTAAAGTATGATTCTGAAAGGGTACTTGTATGTGAAATTAAATAGGAGAGTTTTCTCTTTTCTTTTTGGGCAGCGTATTATGAAATTATTAATTCTGTTGACAAATCCACTCCAAATATTAGTAATAATGACCAAAAGGTTAAGAGCACACCTACAGCAAGCCCAAAACAAAATGAACAAATAAAGGCAAACTGTCACCGGTAGTTTAAGGAAGTCTGATACACACAATAGGGAAATAAACTCCATCCCAACAACTGCTGAGTAAAACAAAGCTCCAATTAGGATGAGCTAAACAGGAGCGGACAGCTGACTCAGGATTAGCCGAAGTTTACAGCCAGGTAAACATGTGCGTGGACATGCTATATTACTGAACTGTGAGATGCAGAGGTTAATATTGGAGGTTTTAATATATTTTCTAGTTTTTACTTGGGGAGGGGGTCTTGGGGGGAGAAATTTCTTCTCTGGTATAAAAGTCAATTAATTTGTTTAGGTGGGGCAGGGAAGGTAACTGGGTGTTCACAGGTGTTAAATATAATCTTTATCAACCAGCTCTCAGTTGTTGCTGCTCCCAAAAAAATATTTAAAGAGCTGCATTTTAAAACTAATGGAGTTCCCCTAATATGTGTATCAATTAATGACATCATGTCAGAGCTTCCTCAAAGCAGGGAAGTCAGGGCCTGTGTTCGCAAAGCATCTCAGAGTAGAGTAAGAGCGCTGATGTAGGACCTGCTGATTGCTACGATCAGAGAGAATGAAAAAAAAAATAAAAATCTACATATTATATTAAAAAATTTTTATAAAATGCCTAATCAGCACTCCTCCACCAAGATGACTCATGAACATCAGGCTGGTTGACTCTAGCAGGTTGATTGAGAGTGGAGGCTTACTTTGGTGTTCATGTTCTGAGAGAATTCCAGGATGGTGTCCACTCGAGTCCACGCATCTGGGTGCTCCTTTAAATGTGTAAGGACCTCCTGGGCCATTCTTTGCTGGAATACAAAAAAAATAAAAAATAAACATATAACATATAAATCTAATAAACATTGCATCCTGCACTTGACGAGACACTAAATTCATGATCAGTTTTGCTCGTGTGGGTATGTCACCACTGACGCTTTCATTTGCAGGCGTGCACCATTAACAAATGGTAACAGAATACACTTTACAACCAAACCCAACAGAACACCTGACCGTAACACACTTGAGCTTATTAAACATCTTCCAGATTGAATCCGTGTATGCTGTTACAATATTCTGCTTTATTCTGTATTCTTAAGGGCTTTCCACTACTTGGGAGCATGGCTATGTAAATAAACATTTTTAACACGTCTGAGGTAAAAAAAAATTTTTTTAAAAACTCTGAAGATGCTACTCCACATAGCAGGGTCTGAATTCTTACCTGCGGTCCCACGCCATGGTACAAGCAGTTAACGACATTATCCAGGAGATTAATGTCCAGTTTCTGGTTGAAGTCCAGCAGCTGTCTGGCTGCGTGGTCGGCCAACATTGTCATAACTGCTGGCATAGAGCTCTGTGGGGACAGGGGAGGGCTGATGAGGCCTTTTTAGGGAAAGTAAATATCCAACAGAGCAAAAGTCATGTGAAATAAGCTTAACAATTCCATCATAAGCAAAGACTTGTGTATATATATAAAACCCAAACCCTAAATGAAATCATAGAGGTAGGATGGGATGCTGGACGTGGAACAGAAATCTGATAGATAACTTTTACCCTGAAACAAACACATGAATTCATAGCAAATTGTACATGACCAAAAAGCCACTCAGCACATTAATATTAATTTAAAAAAGCCAACCCAACTTTTAACACACAGACTTTTTTTTTAATCAAAACATTGAAAAATATATATATATAATTTAAATACTGCTGTGAAGTTTATTAGATTTGTCGAGTGAAGAATAACACACGGAAAGAAATTACTTGATAATCCTGAATTTAAGACTGCACAATTTGATAAAAATATATCATGTTGTGATAATGTTTTTTTTTTTTTTTTTACACATATTGTGATTTAAACTGCGATATTTAATTATTAAATTCTCATTATGAGGATGTTTGCCAATATTTATTAATCAACTTAAACTTCATATACAAGCTAAATATATTAATTGTTGACACTAAATAAATTCCTCAACATGCATATAGAACCTGTAATAAATTCCAGCCTTCAGTGATTTAATAATTGTACAGGTCCATGTCGCAAATAACAATTACAGGAGTAGATTTTTTTGGTATGGAAAGACTATCAAGATTTTAAAAGTTTTCTTTTCCCTATAACATTAAATGATCTCCAAACTCCAACATTAATACTATTGTAAGAATTTGTATGCATGTTAAACGTGAACGTATAAATTACGCTTTTAGATAGAAATATTTTATTGTGTACAAAATGTTTACTGTGATTTGCATCATCATGAATCTTGACATGTTTAAAGATATAAACTGGTATGATATAGAATTAGTAAATTATGTGATTCTTAAAAAAAACTATTTTGCTGATACACAATATGGATTAGGCTAAATAAAATGAGCAATTCTGGTCATTTTAGGACATCATAAAAATATACATGAAACAATTTAAAGACTAGCGTAATAATTGACAAAAAAGTCATCAGCTTATCAGGCGTTTGTGAAAGATATCATGACGAAATATATCTCAGAAGAGTATACAGTGACATCACAGTATACATACATCATCGCAGCACTAAACCCTCCAAGAGTCTTACGTTACACTAACATTTGTACTCCAATGTCTAACTTAATCTCATATTAAACAATCTCCATGTCAGAAACTATGTTATGAGCAACGGCTTGCTGATCTGGTTACAGCTCTCACACATGCGGATATAAAAAGCACCCCATTCTGTTCTAGACATGCGATACGCTTCGTCAATAATTAAAAACAAGACACATTTTTTACAACTCAAACAAAAGTAAGATCCTCAACGTTTTCAAAGTCTTTCTCTGCACATGGACATCTGGCAACAGAGGTTTCTGGTGTGCGTCTGATGCCCCAAGGGATCTCTGATCTTTATTTTCTCAATGAGAACACGTGCGAACCATGTCTTTTGGTCGACGCCTCACTGTTTACATCTGTCACGGACAGGCGTGGCCATGCGACTGAATCTGAAACCTTTCCTCGACATCTCGTCAAGTAAGGAATGACGCAATGACGCAGGGTTGCCAGTCGGCTGTCAAGCGCACAGAGACTGTTTCAACAAACCAGTTCTGTGTCATTAAACTCGTTCAGTTTTTACACTTCAAACTTTGGCAATAAGGTTTGTTGCAAAGAAATGCACATGCTGTCTGAAAATAAGCTTTTCGTCATTGATCTGCATCGGGAAAAACTTTCCTCGTTTGTCAGAAGGTAAAAATCTCCAAAGATTCAGAACATAATGTTATGTTTGCTTAGTCTTTTTAATCCTGCTCATCTATGGATACACTTTCATTTATATGTAAAAAAGGCCCTTAAATTTAGAAGCATTCCTATGCTTATACTGCAAAAACATACTAGTATAATCATCATTATTATAAAGCACATTAAAACATGTACACATTCGTTATTTATATCAACATTTAAATCATCTTAAAATATTAAAGTAGTGTCTGGATTAAAAAAAAATCCTTCTATACTATATATATGTTTTAAAGATTTTATTATTATTATTATTATTATATAAACAAGTCACACTACTCAAACCACTATCAACACTGTAAGCTTGAATAGGAAGTGTTCAATCCTGTACTTCTTTGCTTGGAAACATTGGTCAACCCCTCCCACCCAACACACACACACACATGGAAAGCAGGCATAAGAAAAAAATCAATCACTCCACCCAAGTATAGGCTGACTGGCAGTTTTAGAGCAAAAATATATAGTGAAAAATGACACTGTTGCTTAAGAGGCAGTTTAACCTAAACATTTAACTTGGTTTAAGATTAGCTACATGGCTAACAAGCAATGCAGGTGACTAAACCTGCACCTGGATGGATTATCTGGTTTATTTTAAGAACATGCAACCTAGGATAAATGCCTAAAAAGCGACAAAGCGCACACACATACACACATATAGACACACATTCAGTTAACTTGTTAAGTTAATTCATTTTCTCAACCCACACTTCACTTCATGTTACCTACCGATAGTCCAAGCCTTTGAAAGAAAGGTCTGCCAGAGTTGCTAAAAAAAATCCCCCTTATGTCACCTCACCTAGCTCCAGTAAGGTTAGCGCTGGATGAATGAGAAGTACGCTGACTAGCCCTGCCTTCTCCTGGGATGAGTAAACGCTAACAGCGTTATGCTAGCTTCAGCTAGTTTGCTTTCTGATAAGGACCACTGCAGCGCACTTACAATCACGGCAAAGCTTACGGTACCTCCTCAACCCGAGTCATTGTACGACATAAACTTCACCTTGAACAACAAATCGTATCTTTTTTTTAACTTATTTTTTTTTTATAGAAGACAGAGAGACTGAAAGAGATAGACAGCGTGTGAGTCTGTGCCTTCTTCTGCTTCTTCTCCTCACAAGCAACAAACTCATAACCGGTTGAAACCGGTTCAGACTGGGAAATTCCATCTCGGTTTAGTTTTCAGCCGTCGGCACCGCGAAAAAGTTTGGATTAACGTCACGCCCTTTGCGCAGCGCCATTGGCTGAAAGCACGGCGGTAGACGCGCGCGCTGTCGCCCCATAGGTTTAGGCGGCGGTCAATCAACGTTTAATGAAATGCTCCGCCCTTGTGAGGAGAAAAAGAGCAAGCGGACTGAAGCTGCAGAGCGGAGTGTTAATTAAATGTAAAGTATTAAATGCAAAAAGTGGTTGTTCTTATTAAGTAGTAATCATTACTTCGATCATTTGTACATTTGTAATCAGATTTGTGTTAGAATTTGACGTCGCGGTGAATCCGACGCGCTTAGATTGGCTTAAAGGTAACTTATATCGACCCATCGGAATTAAAAGCGCATGTGAATGCAGTGTTAGATTTGTTTAGGTGAACTGTACACACGATCAGGGCTATCAATCCCTCTCTAGCGGATGTCAGAGCGTGTACTTGGGGCTGATTGTAAGCTGGTAATTTTCCACTCGCCACCGAGGGGGCGTGGCCGGCTGCTCCACACACGGGCGCGTGCATGCGCGCGCGCTGGTCACAGGAAAGATTATGCGCTTATAAACGCGCACCATGGCGACGAAATAAAACCGCGTCACAACGTTATTCTGCGTTTTTACAGTAATAAAGCGTGTGACTGCTGTGACAAAGACAGAATGACACAACCACGTGATGTTGCTTGTTTGTGTTTTTTTTTTTTGTCAAGGCTGTGTGTGTGTGTGAATTGGCGCGTGCTACCTCTACCCCCCCACCCCACACTTTAGGTGTCACGTGGTGAGACTCCGCCGCTGCTGCTACGTCACGTGATGGAAAAATACAGGATTTTAGTGTAGAAAGAAAAAAAATCTATAGTGCATCAGCAGAACAAAGGATAAAAAGATAATAATGAACCCTAAATACTTTGTGATTTCCACGTTTTAAAGTGATTTTGCACATGCAATCCAGTGCACGTGCCACTCATGAACAGTAATCACCATCAAAAATTATTAATGCACGTGTAAACTTGCAATTTTAGTGTACTATACATTGAATGCATGCATGCTTGTGTTGATTGGGTCAGGGTCCTGTTGCATCCCCTCCTTACAACCAGTTTCTATTTGATTGAGAGCTCCTTATGAGCATGCAATAAAGCTGCAATAACTGATAAGCAAATGAGATTGTAATAGCTTGATCACAGCAATTTGGCCTAATGTTTACCTTTTCAGTAGGAAAAGTCAAAGTCAAGAGCATCTAAAGCAATATGCAGTGCCAGAGGGCACTCTGCTTTCTAAGAACTGAAAAAGCTCTTTCTGAGAAAATGGGAATGGGTGTGAATTCTGCAAGGGTCTGGCACAGGGACTGGTTTTGGAAAAGCTTTAGACCTAGATGTAGTTTGCATTTATGTTTACACACTGTTCAATTTATTAAGAGTAACATTTAAATTGGCCTATGCTATATTACTGACTTTTATTTTTTTATAGTGACTATATACAGTACAGTATGTATCTGTATAATCTTGAATCTTGACATGTACATTAGGCTATCAGTACATATTATATAACAAGAAAAGTGGTTGGGAATGTTTTTTTTTCTTTCTTTAATTTGTTTTGATTCCTCTCAGCGAGATTGTGCAAGAAGTCAAAAGAGCACTGACACAATTGAGCCATGTGTTAGTGCAGAGTGGGGAGAAAACAGTTAGATTTGTGGCTCTTTATAAAGTTTTTTGTGGGTGTTTGGGCAAACCAAGCATGCCATATTCCTTTCCAGGCAGTCATGCAAAGAGCATACGTGGTCAGGGGTTTTGGGGGCTCATGGTGATATGGTACAACTACAATCCCAGAGGAAGATGTATTAAATGCCCCTCTCAAGAAGCACCCATTCTTGTGAAATGTTTGTTGTGTTACGTAATGTGATTAAGAAGCAAATTTGCCCAAAGTGACGTTTCTGGTTAATATTTGGTAATGGTTGGTGTTAAGTCTAATGAGAATTCATTCTGAGAAATCAATAAATTGTCTCTTGATACCCACAATACTTCTATTGTTTTATTGCCTTAAAGTTTTCTTTTTTTAAACTTCGTGAACATTTCAAATGTACTAAACATAATCACATTAAAAGATCAGATTAAAAGTATCCTCAGCTTGTCATTTACCTGTAATTTTAAAACCACACAATTTATTTTGAAAATGAAACAAACTTACATGCATGCTATCAGGATAGTTTTGATTCTCTCTCTAGAGTAACTGCTATTTACACTCCAGCATTGTTGAACAGTGCCAGTAGTGATAGCTGTAATAGATTATCTATGAGAGGAAATGGAAAGTCAAGTCAAAATAGAAACTTAGTCAGAAAGTGAGTCAAGTACAAAAGAGATCTAAGCCTTCATTGGTCATGGAGAGAGAGTCACCTGAGTGTGTAAAGTTGTAAACAGGCAATGGTGCAACACGTGAGTGTGTGTTTGTGTTTGTGTGTGTGTGTGTGTGCGTGCATGCATGGTGTAAGGTAGAGCACCGCATTCAGGATTTGGCCAGCTGAAGCTTGTTCGGGCCGGTCCTGCCTGCCTATTTGCATACATTATCATGCCGTCAGGTCAGCGGGCCGACTTTGGCTTAGCACCCCGTTTTGGCTGAGTGTGTCTGCAAATGCTGGACTTAAAATAAAGGATCTGTTTATAACATTTCTCTGTAAAGTGCAAGAAAACTACACTAATATTTAACATTTTATCTTAATTTCCTTACCAAGTATGCCAGGTAATGATTTGTGAACATAAAATAAACATATCCTATTAAAACAATGATCATTATTCACACACAGTACATTTGTGAAGTTTTATTTTTATTTTATTTATTTCTTTTGCAGAAAGACATGTATGGTGTCAGAGGTCTCTATGAAATAAATATATAAAATCAATCCAATCAAAACTGTTGCTGTGTCTATTTCTGTCAGCATCTATAAATAGTAGTGGCCTATCAGTCCGTAAGGTGAACTTGAAAACAATACAAACAATGAGGAGGAGTCAATTCTTTAGAGGAGCACTTTAGGAATAAATAGCTCCCTTTAGTGGCTATATTTCAGCATGGCAGGCATGACTTTTTTTGCTGCTGCAATAATCACATCTCTAATGCATAAAAACAAAATTATTACTATCTATCTATCTATCTATCTATCTATCTATCTATCTATCTATCTATCTATCTATCCTGTAACAATCAAAATATAAAAAAAAAATATTAAAAAAACATAAATAAAAAGATCAATATTGAGCCATTTAAGTAAAAATATTAAATAAAAAAAAAAGTATATTTTTCTACGCAATACCGCAAAACTTAGATAGATTAACTTATCATTTTATATTTATTACACCCATAAGGCACATATTTGTTTATCGCTCAAGAGAGAAGCTTTCGTCCCCAGGCACAATGAACAAAGATGCAGCGAATGATCCGGATATGACCTCTGACCTCCCTCACCAAGAATGCATCTACTGTCCATGTTTGCGCTCGTGTGTGTACACTGGTCTTTGTCTTACAACAAAAAAACAAAACACAGCCACTATTTTTTCCCTGTCGCAGAAAAGTGCCAATTCACCACGCCTCCCGCAGGATCATTTTAAAGTTAAAACCTACAAATATTTCCTGTAAATAAAGATAAACAAACGTGATGGAGGCATGGCTGTAGACTGTCTAGCAGATGAAGTATCTAAATAGATTTGCAGGGGTTCTTGGACATTTTGCTGTCTGGACTTTCTGCTATTCACATGTTAGGCTTATTATTCCAAAATGAACAGTAATGTTATGGTTATAAAGAGTTCCTGTTCCTGAACTTTCCCTCAAAAGGCAATAAAGACTTTAGAAACAATTAGGCATTATTTTCAGACTTGGTTGATTAGGACTTTTTAAGGTTCGGATTTAATCTACTCCATTTAAGTGACAAGTCAAATAGTAAGAACTCAATAATAATTACTTAAAAATGTGGATAGTGATGTATTTAAAAAAAAAAAAAAAGATTACAGACCTTCTGACTGGCTGCAACCTTTTAGACTCCTGAAGCACAGTTTGAGAACTACTACTATACGGAATGTGTTATAATTTAATTTAATGTGGCATTAGTGGCTCAGTGGTAGGTTTCACATCTGTTAAGCTAAAAGCTAGGTTCAATTCCCAGCATCCTTAGTGCCGGTCCCAAAACCGGATAGAACAGGATAGCTGGATCAGGAAAGGCATCTGGTGCAAAACCAGTGCCAAGTTGTATGTAGATCAGATAGTACACTGTGGTGACCACTTGATGGTCGCAGCTGAAACAACAACAACAAATCTGGAACAGAGAGCCAGGACAACCAAAGCTGTCCTCACTTAACTGCCCCATCTTCCATAACAGCAATATCCTCAGACCATAAGCAGGCAGTAACTCACTGCCATGAACGTGTTGACTCCGAGTCAGGTTTTAAGGCGAAACGAAAACTTTTTTTTTATCCGAGGAAGGGGGTGAATAGAGTACATTCTGTGATGCTTGTGCTGAAAATGCTTCAGTGTCCTGTAGTGATGATTTACTTTAACTATCAATCTTAAAAAAGGAAAAAAGTTTGAACGAAATTTAGCCATGAATCATGTGTGAGTCAAAAACATCAGCTCTTCAGCTGACTCAGTGAAAAGATCTGGTATTCCCATCACTACTAGCCTACATTCTGCTTCTTCTAAGCTGTAGATTCTTCCTCTACATGAGAAAAGAAGAAACAGAGCGCATATGAAAGGGACCAAATGCACTGCGTTCGGATCGGAGAGTCTCACAGTGATTCCTGTCATCACAGGGGATATTAATTAAATGAAATTAAATTAATTCAATTCAATTCAATTCAATTTTATTTATATAGCGCTTTTAACAATGGTCATTGTCTCAAAGCAGCTTC
>JAOVVB010000002.1:23181028-23192611 GCA_028570985.1 Heterobranchus longifilis | reverse complement strand
ACTAGGGGGCTCCCACATTAAGGCTACTACTACCACTCAGTCGGGAGGGCCAAAGACTATCACGTGTTTCCTCCGAATCACGTGACGCCAGCCGACTGCATCTTTTCGAACTGCTCGCTCACGCACTCAGCGCTATCCGCTCCTACTGGTTGCGTGAGCTCACAGGCACCCCTGATTGGCTGTAGAGCCAGGATTAATGTGGCTGCACTAAGTACCTCCCATCCCTCCCCTCTAAGAGAGCTCTGGCAATCAGCTCTCTCTAGACCTCCGGCTGCAAAAGGTTGCAGCATCACCCGGGAATCGAACTCGCGATCTCCGGATGATAGGGCGAGCACTTTACCACTGCGAAACTCGGAGGCCTAAATATCATAATTTTACAAATTTCCTGATTCTATACTCATATTTTTTTTCCTGAGTTTGTTACAATTCCAAACAAATAATTTGCTAATAAATAAATCACATGGAATGCTGTGCTGCCACCAAAGTATGAATAGTTTAGAGTGCACCACCTGTACAATTATAGAGGAACTACACCATATTGATATCTCAAATGCATACAATAAAATTTTAATGATATTTTTAAAAATCGATTGTGAAATCAGTGTGGTGATACACAAATTGCCACACACAAAAAATTGCGATAAATAACCGAATCGATTCCCCCCCCATCTCTAATATACACACTGAGCTGTCAGGAAGACTCATATGACATACGTGAACGGGGTCGAGTCCTTTGAAGCACCCTGAAGAAAAAAGATGAACAATTGGGTGAGGTAGAAAAAGCTGGAGAAATAAACGAAGCAATATGCTGCACACACACACCTTGTCTCCTGCAGGTCGCTCTTTGTGCAGTATGCTTGGCGAGGACACTTGTCTTTTCAAAGGCTTGCCTGGTTTCCTGGGCTTTTTTACAGCTAATAATAATAATTAAAAAAAAAACAACAACACTAAAATAAATATGAATGCTAAAACAGTTAAAACAAGTAGTTCAAGTTATTTAAACACACATGCCTGCAAACTTCTAGCATAAATAATTCCTGCTTCTGAATTCAATATAAAATAAATTGTTACACCACAGACCATATTTCTTGGATGTTCTCTTATTTAATTTTAGAGGCATTTCAAAAGAACTATTAAGTAAACTTGGCAAAAAAGGAACAATAAGATGAGATGAAAAGGATAACCTCTTACTGGGGCCAGTGAACCAGCATCAGTGTAATCACAGTGTTTGTGGAACATTTCTTAATGTTTAGAAACACTGGCCACTAAGAAATATCAGCCAGACCAAGTGACACTCTCAAAAATGAATTAATTATGATAATAATGAAAAAGCTTGATTTAAGTGCAACCTTTCTTCTTTGAGGTGTCATCCTCATCCCCTACTTCGTCCTCTGTGACCTCTGACCCCGTTGTGTAGTCCTCATCCTCAGAAAACAAGGACTGCTGCCTCTGTGTGGAGAGAATTTTTTTTATTTTTTTATTTTGAAGTGTGTGTGTGTAAAATCTGAGAGACTGGATACATTAAGAGAGAGAGAGAGAGAGAGAGAGAGAGAGAGTGTGTGTGTGTGTGTGTGTTTGAGAGCTTACCAGCTGGAGACTCAAGTTCTTCAAAAGGGAAAACTGAAACAGATTAGAGGAAGTGAGAAATGGTTCTAGCAAACCCTGCACATTATAGCCATGTTGTTCTAGCTAGCCTTGAGCCTGAGTGTATAGCAGTGTTGCCGTTTAGTTATGTCTAAGTTTGAGTTATCCCTAAATTTGAATATCAAGTTTAAGTTATCCCTAAATTTTAATTTCCAATTCTGTTTAAGAAAATTTCCCATTCTGTTATGCTCAGTTTGAGATACAAACCTTACCTCCAACTGAGTTATTACTAAATTTGAGTTATCGCAAATTCTGAGTTACCACTATGTTTAAGTTATGCTTGAGTTTAAGATAAACCCAACTTTGAATATCAGGTTTGAGTGATTCCCAAGTTCGAGTTATCCCTAAATTTGAGTTATCTCTAATTCTTTAAGGTATCCCTAAAGTTGAGTTCTCCCTAACATTAGTTTTATTAAGTTATAGCCAAGTTTTATTTATGCTAAAATTAGAGTAATGGCCAAGTTTAAATTAAGTTGGTAGCTATCAAGTACAAACTGACCATTGAGTCCAAGTCACCAAGCACTGAATGTTGTTTGGGTATAATTATGTAATTTATAATTAAGCTGCCTATAAAACTGGCTGACATTGCCCCCCACCTAATGAAATGCATCACACTAAATTTACATGTATGTGGCCTATGTCTTTGTCTGGGCCTCTGATGTTCAGCAAATGGTCAAGCTAACCAGTTCTAGTTTCCTCTGAGCATGCCTGAGGTTTAGAGTTAAAGTTTACAATCTTTAAAATTGTAAGGTTCTAGCTAGGCTTAAGTTTGGTTTTACATTGGATTTGTATACACTGTTCTAGCTCACTCAGGTTTCGTGATGGTACAAGTCTAGTTTCAAGTAAAAAAAATAACAGTCCTGAAACTCAGCTGTGGGCAAAAACATACATTTATTTCTGGAGATTTTTATAAGGCTGGGTGAACATCACGTATAGCAATAACATAATGTAATGATCACGACAATAAAATAAAGCAGGAGACTCACAGCAGTGACTTCTCTGGCTCGTTGCACATTAATGGCTGCATGGTCCAATGTGACGTCACAGTCCTGCACTTGCTCGCTCTGTTTAGGCGACTCTGCAGAACTGCGACGCAAATGCGGTACAGCACAATCGCAAGGGTAAATGTCTGAAGGTTACTGAGTCATACACAACATTTATCCTGTCCTCTGTCTTGGCTATATCAGACCAAATAGTTGCTACATCAGTAATATGGCTCGCAAAGTCAGTCTCTTAAAATCATTCTAATAATTCTAATATTCTAATTTAATAATTAAAATAATAAACTCTCTAACATAGAGGTTAACATGAACCCCGGACCTGTCTGTAACTGTTGGGCAGCTCGTGCACACGACGTCTCTGTGGAGTAACAGGTCATTCAGTATTCGAGTCTGCTTAGAGTTCGTGTTGCCTTCAGGGTCCCCAGGTTCTGCCACATTTACCACATGGTCCCTCATCTTACAACCCTAAGGCACACACACACAAGCGAACTTCAATGGTTGCAGAACTACTGGATGGTGTCTGGTACTTATAGCTATACATCATCTAAGCTGCAGATTTTTAGATAACCCATAATAACATACAGTTTTAGTAGGGTTCTCTAGTCTAGCTAACCTGGAGGATATCTATACAGTGTTATCTCATTCCAGCTAGACAGAGCTATTAAAAATTGTCTTCTTTTAGCTAAACCAGGGTGTATGTTTCTAGCTATCCCTGGGTAAAGAAAAATAGTTTTGTTAGAGATTTTTATTGGATATTTTTAGTTATCTACTCCTGGATGAAGTTAAAGAGTTTGCTTCTAGCTAGTGCTTTAGTTCAAATTGTCTATTTTTAGCTAGCCCTAACTCTACACAGTTTTCATCAGAACTGTATGTTTTTAGCTAACCCAGGGCATGTGGTTCTAGCTAGCCCCTGGTTTTGCAGTATAACTGTATTAGTCTGTAATAGTCTGGTTCTAGCTAACCTGGGGTACATGGTTTAAGCTAATCCAGAGCACGTAGCTCTAATTAACCTCAAGTATAGACATGCCACTTTATCAGAGCGGTCAGGTCTTATCACGCCGTAAAAGTGAGTTCTACCTAGTGGCCATACACTTTTACTAACAAAACTAACAGTTCTAGCTAATCCTAGGATTTACAAAACAGTTTTAGATATCAGAGATATCTGATTCTAGTAACTCCTGGATGAAATCATCAGTTTTAGGGTTCTGGTTAGACAGGTTGTTATTTAGATCTATGGCAGCTATCCATAGTTTTATTACATTCGTCCATTTTTAGCTATTCCTGAAGAATATAATGTAGAGATTTCTTTGGCTCTTGTTAACCATAGGGATGACGTATGATCTTAGTTTACCTAACATGAGTTGTCTTATTGTAGTTAATCTAGACCTGAGTATTTCTATACATAATATATTTAATATTAGCTATATTTTAGCAGTTATTTCATGCTTACTAAGCGTTGATGACAGTGTTTTATGCTAATGACAGTTTGCAACATAACTATGCCGTTCTAGCTCATCCAGGATATGGTGGCATATAGGATATTTTAGCTATTGAGCTCAAGCTTAACCCGGACAAGCTGATTTTGTTCTTGCAAACCTTAAGCTTGGTTACACATGTTCATCTGGTTGTAGCTCACCGTGGGCATGGCAGCTGGGTCAAAGCGTAGCGCTCTCTGCTTGCAGCAGGGGTAGATCCCCGCACCATGCTCACTGCGATCGGCGCCCACGCCTGGGTACACCACAGCCTCGGGGTGATACCTGCACTGAGCCAGGTCACAGCAGAGGAACACCTGCAGCAGAGGAACATCGACATTACTGACAAAAAAAAAAGTACATTCATTACTGTATATATATTTAAGTAAGGTTAGAAGTGACACTACAGCTTATTCATAAAGGTGTATTAGGTAAGATATGTGAAGAAAATGTCTGGAATGGTTAAATATGAGGAATTAAAATTTTTTATTTGATTGACTCTCACTCAATTCAACCATGCCTGTAGCTAAAGCTTGCCCCAAAACTTAGTGGTTCAACAAGTGTGAGCATGCTACCATTAGTGAGGACTGTCTTGGCATCGCTTTCAAGTGCACTCAAACATTCAACTGCTTGAAAGCCACGTCAACTTACTTGAAACTTCTCTTTCTAATGCTTTATGAGGATGTCCTAAGGTGTTTGGGGCATGTCTATAAAATGACTGACAAGACACCTTTCCAAATGCATACAAAAAGTTATACAGTACCTACATAATACTGTACACACTGCTTCTCAATGGCTTACACTATTATTTGTTGTACATGTAATTTCTACATGGTTTTCCCATGATATGTGTGAAGAAAATTACTACTGCACTTTTAACGGTAATAAAAGCATTCTCGTGGATAATAACTAATGCTAAGGCGATCTACGTATTCTGTACGTAGAATATGTAGATCGCGAAACATTTACGTGAAACATTATTATTTTATTGTTTTAATTAAAAAAAATGCTTTTTTTTTACTTCAAATATCACCTTGTTGCCATATTTTATTTTTACTTTACTACTCATACCAAAGCTTATAAAACATCCAGTATTAGTACATAAGCTTGTTGCACATTTATAGCAAGTGTAAGTATATTTACCTGTTTACAGCAGGAGCAGGTGAGATAATTAATGATGCCCCAGATCCTCCAGTAAACCAACACCCAAGATTTCAGCTCTTCATATAAGCTGTTAAGATACTCATGGACGTCCCAGCCCTTTTGCCTGGAGGAAGAAACAAAACAAGTGCACAAAACAGCTTATAATGCTCAATGTAGAACAAATGGGAGATTTGCCCTCGCAATGTGTTGGAAAAATTGGGAAATTTTTAGATCACACCATTCTTACTTCAGCAGCGGTCAGAAATACCCATACGAATGGCTGCTAACAGCGTATGAATGATTTTTCGAGCATTTCCTACAGTCTTCATAAGGTGGCTTTATCCAGTGTTTGTAGCCTGATCGTAAGCTTGTGGCTAGGTCGATAGTCTTGTTCAAGATTTCCTCAGAACGCCGCATGAAATCCACTCTTCATAAAGCCACCTTCGAAGTGTCTTGGGAACAACGTCTGATGTTCGTGGATCATTTAGATTCAGAAGACATTTCCAGAAGCCCATATTCCTACGGTGGCTGTAGGTATGCCGCACGAACACATGAAGTTGTTCATATGAGTATCTTACGGCGTTCCTATGAACACTGATAGGAACCACAACGGCGTTCATGGTGGTTTTTGTAAGGCAAAAGTAAGTCATTTTGTCTTAAGGACATTCACCTTAAGACAAAATTTTTCGTAAAAGCCTACACTTATGTAGGCTGTAGGAAGGTCCTAAGGCAACCTTAAGGTGAATGTAAGAACTCTATGGCCACTTGCAATAGAAAAGTCAACTTTTTTCCTCCAGAATGCCTTAAATTGTTCTTAAAAACTTCCTAAGGAGGCTGTAGAAAACTATGACCCCTGCCACGGATGTCTGAATTAGTAGAAACAGGGAGATTCATACAAACCTGCCGTTCTTAAGAATATTTGTGACTGTGCACTTATGGAAAGTGAAAAGACCTAATTAGTCATCTACACTGGTGAAAATAAAAAACAAAAGAAACTTTACATTTGCACACTCTAATATTTCATTCAACCGTCTTTAGCTCCCAGAACCACTTTTTCATAATCTATGTCCTTGAATATGTCCGTGCCATCATGAAAAAAAAACTCCAAAGATGTGATATTATGTCATTCAGTACATTCAGGTCGTCGGCTGACATTTTATTGCCACGTACTGTTGCTGATCATAAAGCTGTTTCCAGAGACTACTATGCATGATGCACTATTAATTCAAATCTGTTTTCTTTCAGACCAATAATTTGACCCTTCTGAAGCAGCCTGAAGCTTTTTTTTTTAGCCACGCAGTATACAGTATGTGCAGAAAGAAAACATACTGGCTCCAGAGAAACATGTGTACCTGCTGTGGGTGTAGATGATGTCCCCTTGATTATTGATGTTAATTTTGCCTGGAATGCAGGAGATCATCCTTTCTGTGTCTTTGGTGAGAAGCTTAAGGCAAAGACCACACCTTCCACAAAAAGAAAGAAAGAAGATATGACGATATGCCACTCAAATGTATTACACAATATTCCACAGCAAAGCATTATTAATGCATTCTTTTGCTATTTTACTAATATTGCACAGAATAGTAAAGTGGGTAAGGTGCCCTATGCGGACTAAGGGGCGATCCAAGTTGCCCATTTTTGTCTTACCTGTACAGTGTAGCAGCGTTTCCTGGAGAGTCTTGATTTTCAAAACCTGGATCAAACAGCTTTTCGATCTTATTCTGGAACAACTTACTGAAAGATGAATATCAGAGCAAGATCAGAACCTTTTTTGTTTTGTTTTCTGGTTTAGCAACATAATGTTTTGGAAAAAACAGGTTTACCTTTTAAACTTGTCCTTTTTGTCCTTGATGTCATCTGCCTGGTTGTGTGTGAACAGCAGGGCGATGCGTGAAGCGAGGTTGCTGTTGATGCAGCTCATGTTGCACGGAGTAGCGACGATGGCGCTCATGTGTTCATGACAGTACTGAATACATTCCTCCACCTGCAGACACAGCGATTAACCTTTACCTAATGGGCAAAACTAATTAACTATCATCAATCCATGTGTGATATCAAGTCAGAGATGTATGGAAAGCTCCTATTCAATTCTCCTTTCAGACAATGAACAGAGATCATATAATTTTGTCAGACCACAACATTCCACAAGCAAGGTTGGGAAAATTGTACTGTAAACCTTAATATTCAAAATTGTGGAACAGACCGCATGGCTTTTACAAGGGGCATTCATCAAGTCAAACCGGAACATTAGAAAAATAAATAAGTTTTCTTGTTAATGAAGGAGTAACACTGATGGACATTTACAGAAGACTTCCAGCACAGTACAATTATGAGACTCTTAGCCACAGTAAAACATTTGAACGTTGCAAGTGTTTTAAAGACGTCTGTAAGACCATGATCGAAGATCCCAGCCGAGGTGGCTCAGAGTCCACTGCAGTTGGTTCAGTGAGTGGAACGCCTGATCCTTGAAAATCGACAGATAACTTGTCGCAAACTTGTGGAAGAGACGCATCTGTCTGTGAGATCTGTACACACATTCATTTACCAACACCATTTGTACATTACAAGAACTGGGCTGGGAGTTATTGCCACATCCCCCATACAGTCCTGACCTGATGTCTGGGTCATTAAAGGAGTTCCTGGGAGGCCAAGGTTTCAGACGTGTTAAAGCTCTGAGTTACTTATCGGAAAGTTGAAGGTTGGTGCTTGACCCTGTCTGCTCGTATAATCGCTGACACTGTGTTCTAACCACAGAGTACTAACAAAGCTGGGGTATGAAAAAAATAAAGAATTTCACGGTTCAGTAATGTATATGCGACGAATAAAGGCTGAACTTAACTTAATCTGCACAATCAAAAGTCCTGGTTTGTCACAAACGCCATAATAAAATACATTCATTATATTGACAAAATTGAACCTCTTAAAGATGATTGATTTGTTTGTGCTTTTTTATAACTACCAAATACTTAATCATGCACCTGAGTGCACCAGATTGTTGAAACAGACCAAGCGTTAAATCCATCCTTTGCAGTTTGCTTGAAATGATTTATTAAAATATCACAGGCCATGCAGCATGCTGAACACAACACACAGACAACCAGCTCTACACCGAAAAAAAAAAAAAATTATTCAACCTTACTAATGCATCCAGACTTATAACCTGTCAATAAAGTATTGACTCTTAAAACCTCAAACAGGAACTGCTTCTTGTGTGAATAATAATGCTCCTTAATACCAAAGTAATATTAGGTATTATATGGTATTAAAAGTAATTTAAGGCCATTAAAATAAAATAGATACTACTAATGGCTTGTAAATGTCTCTACATCTTTATTCTGTGCAGCAACAAGGCACCATAGTGTCTCGATGTCATTACAAAATGCCACGAAGCCGTACTGGGTCGATGTGACTCTGTTCGTATAAACCCCTGACTGACGCACTAGTCTGAAGAGACGTCTGTCCTCTAGAGATGGCAAATTGTTTCTGTATCTAAGAGGTGGTTTTGTACTTCAATCTGCAGTTGCTGTTGTTCTATGCAAGTCAGGAAATATAGTGTGGGTAAATGCTAGTACAGAGCTAGCCAGCATGTTAACTGCTAGTAAACTAACTTGCATTTGTAAACACAATATAAACAAGAGTTTTCATTTCAGGATCTTGATTTGATCTGTTATATCTGTAACCAAATCAACAACAGCAAAAATAATAATTTAAATTATTTCAATCGCTGTTTTTTAGTTAAGTTTGCTTAAGGTCAAGATCAGCCAAATTAGCTAATGTGCAACTTCAGGGGCATAAAAAAATTGAAAGATACAGATATATAGATGGATAGATACTTTATTGATCCAGAAGGAAATTTTAAATATCTTTTTGTTAATAATTTGCATCATTGAGGTTAGAGGTTTTTCCTCTCATGTCTGTTGTTAAAAATATATTCAGAAAAGAAAAAAAAAATCTTTAAAAAAATGAGACCCAAATACCAATCTAGAAAATCAGAATTGTAAAGTAGTTAGTTAACTAGTTGAGTGGTAATTTTTTGGGTGTAGGGAGTACTTTAATCACTCTTATTGTAGCAGAAGACATACTGTATTGTGAGTCCAATATTAACTAACATTTCAGCAGTCTGTAATTGAGGCTTCAAGAATTAATTGCTATAAAACTCACACACACACACACACAGGCTTACTAAAGTAACCACACTTACTAAAGTATCCATCTTCAAGAACTCGGATGAGATCAGGATTGAGATGACATTGCTGGGCTCTGAAACCAAACACCAAACACGGCACACCATGACCAAACGAGCACGTCACAACCAAACACACACACCGACCCGTCCACCACACACCACACACAAAAGAAAAGCTCATCAAACATTCACAATACCGTGGCATCTCTACAGTCATACATCAAACATGATTGCTGTCACAACACTCGGTTTGCCTCACCCAGGGTCGGCTTGTCCAAGTGTTTCCCGGGTTCATCTTCCGCAGAGTTTCTTTTGACGTAGTTCATGAGCCAGTCGAAGATCTGGATGTCGCAGTGCACCGAGATGTCCACCTCCTCCCAGCGCTGGGCGTCCATGGAGAGGTACTCAGCGAAGTAGCGCATTTCTCTGACCAGCAGGTCACGTGGACATTCGAAATCCTGCTTCAGGTTCTTGGCTTCGTCACACACATGGATCACCATGACGGGGCTGAGAGGGACAAAACAATTTCAAGAAATTTAATAATCGTATAATTTACAATATCATCACTCAATTTCTTTTTTAGGGCTGGAGAGGCAGAACTTCTCAGCTAAGCCAATTTCCAGTGATAACACAGTACCACATTTTGTCTGTTACTTATAGTAATACAGCAATCTTGAGCATCAGTTGATGAGGAACTACACATTTAAAGTTCAGCCATTAGCTCTCATAAGGAAGAGACCCCCATTCTTGCTGTTTAAATATTTAGAGAGTGCTGTTCATTTTTTTTCCAAATGTATTTGATGTAACGTTGATCGTAGTCTGAATAATCTACTGTACTATTGCGCACACACACGCACATTGTTGTCTGTTAAAAACTCACATGTGCAAAGTCTGATTTAATTCTGAAATTTTATTCTGTCTGTTGCAGTTTTGTTGGTTTCAAGATCTGGACAGGGAAGTAGAGGTGTGCCTATACAGTACATATCATCACCTCTTTTTGTCTAGACACCTTAGGAAAGGGTCAGGCGCAATCTATTGTAGTTTTTGTTATTGATTAGGCTCTTTTATGTTCTTTTTGGTTTTAAGGTAAATATTATATGCTTGACTGTTTTTTGGTTTTCTTGTTCTTTTTCTTATGCGAAAATACATATACACAAATACAAAAATAATTTATTTTGCAAGTATAATGAATGTAAAAAAGGATGAGGGTTGTTCAAGTCACTCCGGGAATTTTGATTGTGCAGAATAACACAACCCAGTTATGAGAGTTAAACCTTTACCTCTCTATATAATCTTCTGCTACACTAATGAACTTATCCCAGAGTTTCACTAGTGCCTGAATAACGTCAAGGTAGAAACTTTTCTCAGTAGGCCGGAGCCACGATCACACTGCCTGCTTCAGGTCTGAAATGCTGGCCTTACAGGAACTCCTTTACTGGTCCAAACACGTGGAAATGGCGATAACTCCCAGCCGAGCTCCTGTAATGTGCAAGTGGTGTTGGTGTGTGTACATTTCACACTGACAGAAGCTTCTCTTCCACAAGTTGGTGAAAGTTACCCGGTGATTTTCAAGAATCAGGCGTTCAACTCTCGGCCGGGATCGTCATTCATGGAACTACAGCCTTCTTTAATACGTTTGCACCGTTCAAATGTGTCTCAAGAGTCTCATCACCGCACTGTGCTCGATGTCTTCTTTAAATGTCAGTTGGTTTTACACCATCATTTGCATGGAATTTCATCACAAGTACTGGTTTGACTTGAACGCCCCTCAGAAATATATGATAAAAAATAAAAATCAATACTAAAAAACAACACAATCAAGTCTATTTATATGTAAATATTTGAAAACTCAACTTGAGTTCTTTATTAGTTACAGGATCAAATCAAATTTATGTTTTTTTTTCCAATATCCAATTCACCTGCTTTATATTTTTCTAGAGTCACCCCGCTACAGATCCTGACTGTTAGATCAATGACATTTCTTCTTCTCCTTTTCCACCGTTCCCCCCTTCAGCTGGATCATCGGCCAAATCTTGTTCTCATGAATATCACTCTAAAGGAGCACTGTTTAGTGCCATCTGCTGTGTGTGAGTTGAACTGCAATATCCAATATATACAGTATACAGTATATATATAT
>JAOVVB010000002.1:23154183-23166342 GCA_028570985.1 Heterobranchus longifilis | reverse complement strand
AGACTTAGGGCCTGAACAGGGTGCCAATTCATCGCAGGGCACACACACTCACACACTCATTCACACACTATTGCCAATTTGGGGAATGCCAATTAGTCTAATTTGCATGTCTTTGGACTGTGGGAGGAAACCCACCAAAGCATGGGAAGAACATGCAAACTCCATGTACATAGAGGCGGTAATCGAACCCTCGACCCTGGAGGTGCAGGGCGTCAGTGGTAACCACTAAACCACGGTGCCACCTTTTTCAATAAAATTGAATTATTTTTATTATTTTTTTTATTAAACTACAATACCCAGTATTAACTAAACACCAACTTCTATCATACTATTAAACAAGGCAGATCATTTTGTTTTGTTTGTGGAGAAAACAAAACCAATGCTACGGTCAACGATATGATCATTAACAACAGTGAGACATTCTACAATATACATCATTTACATTTATGTTTCATGTTATATCTTTCACTAAGCTTTATTCTTAAGTAACAAACATTTTATTGCTAAATGTATGTGGACACCTGACCTATTACATGCACATGTTTTTTGGACATTACGTTTCTGATTTAGTCCCATTTAGATCATTCAGGTAAAAGAACATGAGTTAGGTCAGACAATGATGCTGGGTAAGAAAATCTGGGGTGGAGTCAGAATTCCAGTTCATTTCTAATGTGGACTGTACATTAGGGCTGTCTTGCTTGTCTGTTCTGGACAAGCAAGTTTTTCTGCTTTAAAAAGGTACAGGTTTGCAGGTGAGAGGAATTAGAAAACTGTATGTTTCAAACATTGTGCACCATTAATGTGTTTAATGGTGGTGTGCACATAATTTTGGACTTAAAATGCATTCCCAAAGGCTTTCAATGGGCATATGAAGATGAAATAATTTTATGTATATTATTAACTTTTGAAATTATCAATGCATAACTTGTTGTAAATGCATAGTTGAACATAAAATAAGAAGTAAGTAAACTTTCATTCTGTTTGAGTTTTTAGTTTAGATCTGAGATTTACACTGACTACACCACTGTTGTCACAGTATTGGATTGTGATTTGTGTTACAAGGCTGAAAACAGGTCTTTCCTGATGTTTTACTACAGGGATTGTCTGTTCATGTTCTGGCACTTCATGTCCTCTACATGTAGTTCAATTCATGTCATTCAAGTTAATTCAAATTGCAACAAGCCTTTGTGTTCCTACAAACTGCTCCTACAGTATATATCATGTGGTCCTGTTATAGTCCTCTTCTACTGACAAACTGGTGAGAGGTGGTCTGAAAAAAAACAACCATGGAAACAGACATCTACAAAATGCATCTGTATGGTTGCTCTGCTTTAAAAAAAAATAAAAAAAAAGCGGCTGATGAGTGTAGATACCACATAGGTGCATAGAATGAGCCTGGTTTTCATTGGATGTACATTGGATTAACCAGTTCGTTTTATGTGATCATATAAACATGACGGTTTGTTCTGACTCATTTTTATCACAACCAGCATTAACCTTCTTAACCTTTTTCTTTTTGGACGGATAAAAATTTATATTGGATCGGACTACATGGGCCGGCTTTCGCTCCCCACTTTTGGTATGTCCTGACCACTGCAGACCGAGAACATCCCATAAGAGCCGCAATTTTGGATTTGCTGTGACCCAGTCCTCTAATTGCTTCCAATACATCAACTTCAGGAAAAAAGTTTCACTTGCTCCCTAGTATATCCCACCTACTTCCAGCCGCCATTGTAACGAGATATTGAAAATGTAGCTAATGCGAGAAGGGCCAGATTGTGATGGCTAGAAGACTGGGCAACTCTGCACATGGGGTGTGCAGGCTGGCCCGTGTAGTCCGATCCAATAGAAGAGCTACTGCGCATCAGATTGATGAAAAGGTTAATGCTGGTTCCAATAGAAAGGTGTTAAAGGACACAGGCCATGTTTTGGTGGCAATGGGGGGACCTACAAGTACCCACGAGTGAACAGTCAGGTGTTAGAGTTAATGCGCTGGAAGCAGGTAAAATGGGCAAGCATAAGGATCTGGGTAACTTTAACACAGGCTGTGATGGACACGTAGAGTCCCCTCCCTCACTAATGTGTAGTTCAGAGGTTTCCATAATCGCATTGTTTTCTAGCCGTCCTGATGAATAATAGAGCTGCAGCTACAGGAAGTACAGACAAGGTCAACAATTGTGATGAAGGCTTCAAGCTGTTTATTGCTCTAGAAATAGTGCAATGAATAATGTAAGACCTATTCAGAGCTTTTGCATAAAGCAACAGGGGTATAATGTGGAAAAGCAAGAGCCAGCAAATAATGTTCTTGTCTTTTCAAGAAATAAAGCAAGTGGTAAAGAAGGAATGCGACAAACCACCTGACAGGGATGGGTCAGGGTATACTGTGAATACTTTTCAAGCATATGGAGAACTTGGTGCTAACTAAATTTGAGTGGGAGGATAGAAAACATCCTGCTGAGTAAAAGATTGCACTAATGAGAACTAAAAAAAAAACCTCAGGATTATGAGGGGAAAAAAAAATCACAAATAGATTAAATTCTTTATGTGTGTTAGAGTGGGTTACTGGCCGGGCTAATCAATGATGGATTAAGGTTGGATGTTATAATCTGTGTAGCGGTTAGTAATTAAAAGACAGAGGTCATTGTGGTTATGTGTATGGAGAAAGCAATAAAGGCCTTCAGGTAAAAATTTAATGTTACAGGTGAACTTGGGTAATTTCCCAGAAACTGAAGTTGCTCCAATGTTGGTCCAACATCGGCCGTTATGTTTAGTGCCAACGTTGGCCCAGTGTGAATTTTGAGCCATCAAGCCAGATCAACTTTCAGCCACCTTTTAATCCAAGAAAAGTGCTCCTTTGCCATTGTTGGCCCAAAACACAGCCACCCAAAATAGATGTTTGACTAATAACATTTGGGTACCAGAAAAAAAAAAAAACTCCCTATGTGAACTAACTAATACCAATTGTGTCTGTTAGCTTTTTAATACAATATATTATATAGTACCTAATATAATATTAATGTTAATATTAATAAGTCTCATTCATTTTTTACTAGCTGTAATGGCTTAATAATTGATACAGTTAGCTAGTAATGTCATTACTATATTTAGACCTACAGCACATCACAGTCCTGTTTGGAAATAACGGCTGAAGCAGCATCTTACTGACTAAAGCCTTTCTTGCTGTCTGATTACAGTGTAATTGTCATCTAGGGCCTTAACTCCGAAACACATTGTGGATCTCAGTAATGGTGAAAAAAGACTGTGCTCCAAAATTAAGCACACAATTTAAGTCCCATGACTGTATAGATTGTGCAAGATACTGTATTTTGGTATAAGAGTAGTATGTAATATAGAGTTCAGAAAACATACGTACATATGCAATTTTATACTGGACTGGACACTATGCATTGGACAAAAGCATATTTTAAATATCAGGATTGAGTCTCTAACAGTATTGTAGTTTTTACATTTAACTATTAATGTTTTTTCCTCCTTGAGCCTAAAGAAGCTAGCAAGAAGAAAATGTGCGCATATAGTTTTATGGTAAATTGTAAAATGTATATATATATATATATATATATATATATATATATATACTCATAATGTGAGTACTATTTGTTTCCTTTTTATCAGATTGGAATATACCTATCTTTAGACCTACCGAGAAATAAGTGTTAAAGATAAGTCTGAGGATCAAATGTTCCAGGAACAAATACTGTAGCTAGGAATCTTAAAATAGCCCTTTCTACCTTTAGCCGAAGTATAATTCAATTAAAGTTTAAGGGTAAAACATCCATGGAGTTGCGATCTGGCCTTTCTGAAAGATGTCTTCATGCTGTTTTTATTTGTTCAAGATTTTTTCAAATTTTTGGTGCATACACTTTATTATAAAACCCCATCCATCCATCCATCTAGAAACCTCTGTTGTCCAACTAGGGACGGTGGAGGCCAATGGTGACCACTGTATTTATTTACCCATTTATACGACTGTGGTAGGATCTCTGGTCAATATTCACAGACGCTTTCACACACTATGTGCAATTTGGGAACACCAATTAGCCTAATCTGTGGGAGGAAACCCACCAAGCACGGAGAGAACATGCAAACCTCATGCACACAGACCCAACGCAGGAATCGAACCCGGGTCCGGGAGTTGCAAGGAGACAATACTAACCACAAAGCCATTGTGCCGTTATTATAAAACGATGGGTGTCTATTGACTTCTTGAATGTCTGTTTTAGAATTGACAGTGGCCCACAGAGCTCCTATAGAGGACTGGCAACGACATTATTGCGCATTGCACTCTGGGTAGAGGTGACCATGTTTTAGGACATGATTCTTAAAAACAAATCAACATTGGAGAAAATCAAGTGCAACATTCCTTACAGAACAAACGAGTGTTACATTTTCAATTTAGCCTTTGTCTTTATATGTATATTTATATACTTTTCTTTTTGCCATTTGTATTTTACTTGCCTTTTAATCTCAATTTTCATGACTTAAAGGTTACACTGCCACTTTGCTTCTTTTATGCTCCTGTTTGTATGACAAACTTTACTCACCACTAATCAATATTCCTTATTTTAAGTTACACAAATTTAGAGCTGAGGTGGTTTTCAAAACCTCATACCTCATACGTTGGCATGCAACATATGAATACCAATATTAATGCAGAATGTAGTGCATCCATCTCTGATCTCTTGCCAGACTCCAGGTTGCATGTACAGTGTTGTTCCCTCTGAGAGCTTGTTTTCTTTGTCCTCTGGTTAAACCGCTCGCTGCTTTGACTTGAAGTCAGGATGACACACTTGCATTTAACAGGCTGATTTGCCTAAAACCAGACAGAATGACTTAGATTTAGTTATGCAGCTATGCAACCAACTAGTCATGCATAGCTGAGCAGCAGCAAACCTACACCAGGTTTGTGTGGCTACAGATGACGAGGTTAACATTTAATTGCGTTTAGATTGTAACGCTTCTTTTTTCTCTGTGGAACCGGAATTCCACTCTTTTGCTGAAAAATCACACTTTAAATGTGATACGTCTTCCCTGATTGTAAAAACGGTTATAGCAGTTGATAATTTATTAGGGGAAGTGGTGTCTCAAACGTTAAGGCTCTGGGTTACTGATCAGAAGGTTGGGGGGGTTCAAGCCTCAGCATTTAAACTTTCAGGCATTTGGCAGATGCTCTTATCCAGAGCAACTTACAAAAGTGCTTTGAAGTTCCCTCAGTCATTGGATTCATCCTTATACAGGGTTACTTTGTTACTAACTATAAGTTTCATCAGTCAAACATTTTTTGTTAACTCAAATATCTGAAAAAACTGATAGGTCTTTACTCATTGATAAATATTGCCATTGATACGGCTGTACGCACATCCAGAGGAGGTTAATTCCACCACCTAGGTGCCAGAACAGAAAACAGTCTAGATGCATGCCTTCCTTAATCCCTGAAAGATGAGCCCTTGAGCCGTATTTGTGCTCTGACCCCGGTTTCCTAACTGGGATATGCGAAACTAAATTAATTCAGTGTGCCATAAGGTACATGCAAGAAATAACTGGATTGAATCTTGACTCTTGAAAGACCTGAAAGGGTTCGTTACTACACAGCAATTTCTAACTCTACTACTATTTTATGGCTTGTGTCCTTTTTTTTTTATTGCATTAACTTGAAACCATAAAAAAAATACAAAACAATAAACATTGATTATGGTAAAAATACACATTAATTACAGTCAAGGAAAAACAACGGATAGGGTATTATTAATACAAGGGTACAAAATTAATTGAGATAAATGAAAAGATATATTAATTACCAAGAGACACATTTCCTTCAATTAAAAACAATGTCATAGAAATGTAGAATATCCTAAGGTTCAAGAAAGCCTTGCATTCTGACGTCACTATCCTGACAGAAAGTCATGTTCAACTGAAAGAAATCAGTTTTCCTTAATGGGTTTTCTCATCCACTTAATAAACATGTTTTGAGTTAACAGGATAGACCTTTCTTCATATCATGTTCTTAATAATAATAATAATAATAATAATATTATATTATATATTTTAATATATCACCTTTAAATAATAATAAAACAAATCACTAAGCGTGATGAAGGGCGCTATCTCGGACGTACCCACGTCTTGACGTCATGTCGATGACGCGATGTCCGTCTGTCCAATCAGGGCTGGCCCGATGAGTCCAAAGGCTCAGTTTCGTATCGAGTGCTGCTTCCTACACCAGGGCACTTGTACACGGGTGTGGAACGGCCCTTACAAGCCCCTTCGTAGCGCCCTAGGTGTGCTTCAGTGTGTGATTTGTACTCGGGCGCAGGGAAGAGGCAGGCAGATGATATGGCAGCTTTATGAGCGACCAGGTGGAACTCGCTTTGTGTTGGATTCGAAGCGACATGACGTCAGTTTAACAAGCGGAGTAAATAGGAATAATAAGAATATTAATTAACGGATCGAGTTGAAATAAAATGATTTATTTGATCCTGATCTCGGCGTTCGCGGGGGCGGTGGTGACGCTGCTCCTGCAGCTCGCGGTGCTGTACCGGAGGAGCCCGGAGCCCGTGGCGCGGACCGTGCAGTACGTCAAAGCGGTGCCTGATCCGGCACTCAGGGATTACTTTACAAATCCGCAGCAGACGGACGGTGCGTGTGCCGGGCCTCTTCCTCCTCCTCCTCCTCCTTCTTCTTCTTCTTCTTCTTCTTCTTCTTCCCCTTCTCCTCCTCTTCTTTCTTCATCTTCTGGACAGTCTGAACCGGAGACGTGCGGCTTCCTAAACGCGATCTTCCTGTTCCTGTTCCGCGAGCTGCGCGACACGCCGCTGGTGCGCCACTGGATCACCAAGAAGATCCGCGTGGAGTTCGAGGAGCTGCTGCAGACCAAGACGGCGGGCCGCCTGTTGGAAGGGCTGAGCCTGCGCGACGTGTCGCTCGGGGACTCCGTGCCCGTGTTCAAGACGGCGCGCCTGGTCCGACCCGTGCGCCTGGACGACGGCGGCATGCCCGACGAGCTCAGCTTCGAGGTGGACCTGGAGTACGCCGGCGGCTTCCACCTGGCCGTCGACGTCGACCTGGTGTTCGGCAAGTCCGCCTACCTGTTCGTGAAGATGCGGCGCGTGGCCGGGCGCCTGCGCCTGCGCTTCAGCCGGCTGCCCTTCACGCACTGGTCGTTCGCCTTCGTCGAGGACCCGCTGGTCGACTTCGAGGTCAAGTCGCAGTTCGAGGGCCGCCCGCTGCCTCAGCTCACCTCCATCATCGTCAACCAACTCAAGAGGGTCATCAAGAAGAAGCACACGCTGCCCAACTACAAGATCAGGTCCTTAAACATGCTCATTTGACCCTTTTTTTTTTTTTTATCCCCAGCACTGTAACGGTAACATCAGGGTTACAATGTATCCAAGTAAAAGGTACATCAGAAAGACACGAACGGTTGTCTTTATATAGCACTTTGTGTGTGTATATATATTTCACTCGTCATCATGTCTACCGCTTTATCCTGTGTACAGGGTTGCAGGGGGCCTGGAGAGTTAGGGCACGAGGTGGGGTACACCCTGGATAGGGTGCGAACCCATCACAGGACACACGCACACATACACAGAGTCATTCATTCACTACAGGCAATTTGGGAACAGCAATTAGCCTAATCTGCAGGTCTTTGGAGTGTGGGAGGAAACCGGAGTACCAAGGGGAAACCCACCAAGCATGGGCAGAACATGCAAACTCCAGGCACACGGATCCCAAGGCGGGAACTGAACTCGGCCCCTTGGAGGTGCAAGGCGACAGTGCTAGCCACTAATGCTAAGCCACCATGCTGCAATATAATATAGTGTAATATAGCATAATGATGTTGTTAGTCTTTCGGCTGCCGTTGGGGGGTTGCACCAGCAGACCTACCGATCTGAACAACAACTTGGGACAGGTTTTATGCCGGATGTTCTTCCTGATGCAGCCCTTGTGTAGTATAGTATTGTGTAATATCATATAAAATAATATAATATAATGCAATATAATATAGTTTAATGTACAGTAGTATAGGTTAATGTAATATAATATAGTGTGGTGTAGTTTAGTACAATATAGTATAGTAGGGGCACTGGTGCACTCATATAGTATTGTTTAATAGCGCTTAGTATGATATAGTATAGTGTAGTATAATATAGTGTACCAAAATATAATGCCATATAAGTATAGTATGTTTTTTTTTAAAGTTTAAAAAAAAAAAATAAATATCATACGTCCATTTTCCATGTGAAAGATAGACATTAACGATACCAAAGACAAGGCTAATGCTTAAAAATTTGAAAGTGTGTACATTTGCATAGGCATACCACAACTTCCTTATTACATAACACATAACTTAAAAACCGCTACACAGAAGAAGAAAAAACGAAACAATATTTTGGTAGTTTTAGGTGCAATCCTCGCACCTATACACTCACTCGTTACAACACTCATTAGGATTAGGATTAAACAAATGCTGTTTAGGGCCTCCTTTTCCTCTCCCTTCTTTATGGCATAGAGTCAATAAGATGCTGCAAACATTCCTGTCCATGTTGACATGATTGCACGACACAGTTCCTATGGTGCCTGGAAAGGCCACTGAATAATGCCGAACTTGCTGTCATGTTCATGAAACCAGTTCGAGGCAACATTTGCTTTGTGACAGTGTTATTTTGCCTGAAGTAGCAATTAGAATACAGGAAATTGTGGCTATGAAGGATGCACCAGTATTCAAATAGGTTGTGGCATTCAAGTATTGACTGATGGGCTATTAACGTAACGAAACATTGCCGAGAAAGCCTTCCCCACACCATTACACCACCTCCACCAGTCAGAACTGTTCACACAAAGCAGGTTGTGTTCATGGATTCTTGCTGTTGCCCATCTGTGTGCTTCAGTAGGAATCGAGATTGGAAAAACTTAACCTAGTTTGATCTGACTTCTCCAGCCTCAGCACCCTCGGGTACCAATCACTGTAGGGTGGAGATCCTTTAATGTGTGTCCTTCACCCAGGAAAGTGCATATGGGGTGTAGCTTTAATCGGCACCTTAATTGTTTAAATGAAAGGGTAAAGTTAAACCAATGTGGTTTTTATGGTACCAACTAATTGACAAAGAAAATGCTAATTTTTTTTGCATTTCTTTTCCTGGCAAAAAAAAAAAAAAAAGTCCCTCAAGGTTTTTTTTTTTTCAGTAGAAACAAACACTACACTCTGAAAACAAATAGTTCCTGGAAGTTATGCCAGAGGTTCTCTGGAAAGTCTGCCTGGCAGTCCCCAGTGTTCTTGACACCCAAGTGTTTATTGAAAAACAGAATGCTTGAATAAGAACCTAGCGAAACCTTTATTTTCATAATGTTGTATTTAAACTGGGTTTTGCTTCCAATGACTGGGTTATATATAGAACAAGCGAGTTGGAGAGTTAGTATTGGTCTCCACATTGAGCTTTGTCTAAATGGCTAACCCCTTCCCGTACGAGTTCAAGAGAAGAAAATAAAAATTTCTTAGAAAAACAAGAGAAATAAGCACTATTAGACATCAGCACTATCATGACGATTACATCATAGCCATGATGTCATCATACCGATATCATAGTGCTTGGGCCCTAATAAAGCTTGCTATATGTAACCTTAATGGATGTGCCGCCATCGTGCTCTTGAGAAACCTAGTGGATATAGATTTATGACATGACATAAGATTGCTTTAGGGTTCTGGCTTTCTAAAGGGGTTCTAACTGGAACTGTACATATAATTTTTTTTTTTTTTGGTCTGGGGAACCCCTGTTAGGGCCTGTGTGGCTTAACTTTAAAGGACTCATTACAGCATTCTTCTCAAAAGACAAATTCTCATGCACATTTCACAGTGTCCTCCTAATGTAGTGCCGGAAATCATTCAGTGACACACCCTTGGGATATTCTGCAAAAAAAGCATTAGCATAATAGTCCTTCTATTATAATATCTCATCAATGCATAAACTGTATATTAAAAGTTTCAAAGTAAAATAACTTTAAATGACCTATAAACAATTTTGTTTATGATTACTCAGGTGTTTTTGGAGCCTTAGGACTGGCCAAACTGTGCTGATTAACAACTTTTCAAACTTTTCCCCCATGTTTCAGCTGAGAATGAGATCTTTTGAGACCTGCCGTCTGTTTTAGAGCCGGTCACTCCAGATCTTAAGCATCTGAGAAGTTACTTTTTAGCTGAGGTTTTAAAATAAAAAATAAAAAGTTTCTGTTGATAATCTGGTTCTAGTCGGAACAGCTTGTACAAGTTGTACATGTTGCCTGGACGTTGGAGTGTCTCAGGGTCTGTTTCCCGTCTCGGAGGCCTGCTGTCACGCCTCGTCAGAAGAGTTTTAGTATGACTTTCGGAAATTGTGAAAAAAAGGTTATTACAGGTCGTGGTTTCTTATAGTTCACACGATGTTTCTTACTCAGTTCCTTTCACTGTTATGACTGATACAAATTTGATTGTTATACTTCATACCAACACATCGTGAAGCGTTTTATTACTTCTTATGCCACAGCAATTTTCCAGTTTTTATTTATGAGGAGTGTTCAATCCAAACCAGGACTTTTGATGGTATAGGAGAAAGTTTAGGGAGTAAAAGCTCCCTTTATTTCTCTATATAATCAATCTCCTGCTACACTTATGCACTTATGCCAGTGTTTTACTGGTGCGTTGATTTTTCTGAAAGTTATCTCGGAGCACACGTTTGGCTGCTCCATGTCTGAAATGCCGGCCTCCCAGGAATACAAAATATGTGGAAACGCTTTGTTCAGGACTGCATGTGAGATGTTCAGGGGAACAACTAAAGCGGGCTCCGGGCCACTTTGTGAATGACCATCCCGGTCAGACATATGGCTTTCTTTAAAAAGTTTGCATTATTTAGATGTTTTACTGCGGCATTTGAACGCTAGTGTGTGTGTGTGTGTGTGTGTGTGTGTGTGTGTGTATAATATAATGTATGTATGTGTGTGGTTAGATATTTTCTTTGTTAGATAAAAGCACATTTTTTTAATATAAAGTCCATTTGTTAAAAAAAAACTATAGCGTATTAGAAGGTACATTAATATACATATGTGCATTATTATTTTAGATAAGTACTGTCAGAGCTCATATTATACAAAATTAAGAGTTTCTGATATCAAAGTAAACAGTGTGCCTGTATAAATATTAACCAACAACGTAGCGACGATGTGTTCATCACATAATTGATGTTTCGGGTTGGTCCTGGCTGTCTACAGTATTTGGATTGATTTTACGCTGCGTTTTCTGGCATGAATGTGTGCTTAATGCAGGTGTTACGCCTCACACGCCAGACATAAATCGTCTTGAAGCTTAAACCATGCCATCACATCCAAGTCCTGCATAACTTTGCGGCAGAAGCTTGGTGAGAGGAGGACGATATCGGGTCATCGCCGTCATCTGATAGTCAGCTCTGATATCAGTATTGTCATAAAGTGGTTGAAATTGGATCATCACGATAGAAGTGTATCGTCATCTTGATTCCTTTGCAGGTGTACATGCACGTGCATGCATATATACAGTGCATTCCTCATAAACATGGACAGGAATGTAAAGGAAAATAGGCCATGTAAGAGACGCATAGCTGGACCCAGATGATTTGCTTAATCGTCCCCCCACAGGCTAGGACGCATTTCAAACAGCTGTGCGTGTCCGAAGATGCATTGTCGTTTTTTCATCTTATGAAATGTTAAAGAAATTTATCACCCTGATGGAAGAAGACCAAATATGTCCAGCCTCACTGCTTTTCGTGTCAGCATACGCTTTTTCTTTGTTGCCAACTGGGATATTTTTGTGTTTGCCCTTTGCGATAGATAAACCACAGTCTAGGAGAGACTTATTGTTGTGTCTGCCAATGTATATATAGAAGTGGCCAAAAGTATTGAGACAAAAGTGAAATTCAGTGATTCATTACATTCTCCAAATGTTTTAAACAATGACGAGATTAATGACAGCCGGGGGCTCGGAGAGAGCATATGAGGACTTGTATGCTAGATTGGATAGTAAGGAGGGTGAGGTGGATCTGTACAGATTGGCGAAAGATAAAGATGGGAAGGATGTGCAGCAGGTTAGAGTGATTAAAGATAGAGATGGAAATGTACTGACAGATGCCAGGAGGGTGA
>JAOVVB010000002.1:23123128-23136146 GCA_028570985.1 Heterobranchus longifilis | reverse complement strand
CACGGGATAGTCTTCGCCCTCCCGACTGAGTGGTAGTAGTAGCCTTAATGTGGGAGCCCCCTAGTGACGGGGAGGAAATGGCTACGACTAATATTGGGGAGAAATTTTTTTTATATTAAATAATTCTGTGTAATAATGATGTGTGTATGATGAACCTATACGAAGCTCATATTCAGATCCAGCTCTGTACAATAACACAAAAGATACTTATTGTTTATTATTGTTTCTTTAAGAGTGAAGCGAAATGATATGAATGCAAAATGTTTGTCATGTTCTAAATATTCCTAAAAACGTGTATGTTCACCTTTTACTGTACCTTATTAAAACCTCGTTCAGATTCCTTCATGCCTGAGCCAAACATTTACACGTCTGTTCATCTGTGTAGAAAATATTTTTTAAAAAAAGGTCCCTTATTGGGTATTTTATAGTATTTCATGATTTCAAACCTGTGGTCTGTGGGCAATGCAAAAAACATTTATATAGAGAAGTGATTTAAAGCGCCCATATTTATTCCCCAGTCCTGATCCTCAGAGCAGCTCGTTTCCCCTGGACATCCGGGGCTCTGCACCTCGTCTCTGTTTCTGTTCTGTTTCATTATTGAGGTCGACTCGGGGCCACACCTGGGCTTTCTAAGTTCTAGCAAGTTCATTTAGTGTCTGTAGCTCAGCCATAACACACACACTCAGTTTCTCTGACACACACACACACACACGCACGCACGCACCACTCGCTGTGTCTGGTGTATGTAATTGGCCATTTATAGACCTGCTTGTGATTAATGCAGTTAGTTTAGCTATTAGGAGCCTGACCTAAACCTGATACACACGCTGTGATGCCAGGGATCGTGTGTGTCTGTGTGTTTGTGTTCTGTTTGTGCATTTCTGTTGTCGTATGTTTGCCTTTTTGTGTTCTTTTTATGTGTGTGTGTGTGTGTGTGTGTGTGTGTGTTAAGGAAGTGAGTTAGATGGGTCACAGTGCATTTTCGAGCATACATGAATCAAATTATTCAACAGCAATAATATTTTATTTAACAAAATTGGTACAATAATAAAAAATAAAAATATCACTTATTAATAGGTGCAACAATATCAGTAACTGCGATATCAGCAAACTACCAGGAATATAAATTAAGATTTATGTTAACCAATTTGACCCTGACGGTGGCACGGTGGTGTAGTGGTTAGCACTGTCGCATTGCACCTCTAGGGTCCAGGTTCGATTCCCGGCCAGGCTCGAATCCGCTCTGTGTGCATGGAGTTTGCATGTTCTCCCTGTGCTTGGTGGGTTTCCTCCGGGTACTCCGGTTTCCTCCTACAGTCCCAGTCCAAAGACATGCAGGTTAGGCTGATTGGCATGTTTCTAAATTGCCTGTAGTGTGTGAACGGGTGTTTACGTATGTGTACCCATCACCCATTTATAGAATAAAGCGTTATAGACGATGAGTGAGTGAGTGAATTTGACAATGAAAGCTGTGTTACAAATCTGTCCTGATGTGATTTTTCCACTAGAGGGCGCCAGCTGCCCAACATGTCCTTCTGAGAGCCGTCACTGCTGATTTTAAAAACACAAGGCGTTTAAGCTCCAACAAGGCAATCACTTTAATTTGTGCCGTTCCTGCCTGAATGGAGGAAAAGTGCTTCTCCGAGCGCTTTTATAAAATTGTAGACTGGCCACAAATCTGATTTAAATCCCACACGTCAGGCTTTCAGACTTCGTTCCAGTCCTCTGTAGTTTATTCACTCATTTGTCTTGGAGATTTATTCACGTTAGATCAGTGGTGTTGTGTTCGTTCTTTAAGAGATTTGTCTAATAGATGTTTAATCACGTTGTGCTTTTCGTTCTGTCTCCTTAGGCTGTTTATTCTGGGCTCGTACGAGCGCGAGACCTACGTCCACTGCACTATTGAGCTCAGCAGCCACGAGTGGCAGGAAAAACCTCGCAGCTCCATCAAAAAGGTATGCATCTACACACACACACACACACACACACACACACACACTTCTTTCTCTCATTGGTTTAAGATGTGTCCGAGGAAACATCGGACACACCTATCAGGGTCAAAGGTCACTTTCAAATCATGCTAAACACATCAGAGAGAATTAAGCACTAATGAGCGAGAATACGTGTTGTCTGATTTTAAACACATAAAGCACTGAGGTTTAAATTGATCAGAACAGTGACATACGTCGTATTTTTATACTGTATGTATACGGTGCTGTGAAATAGTATTTGCCCCTTTCTCTCTCTCTCTCTCTTTTTCTTTTCTTCTTCTTTTGCATACTGTATGTGTCGCACTGAAATGATTCAGATAATCAAACTAATTTAAATATTACACAAAGATAACCAGAGTACATACATAAGAAATACAGTTTTTAAATGATGGTTTCATTTGTTAAGGGAAAAAAGCTGTCCAAACCTGCCCGGCCCTATGTGAAAAAGTAATTGCACCCTAAACCTAATAACTGGTTGTGCCGCCCTCGCCGACGACAACAGCAATCAAGCGTTTGTGATGACTAGCAATGAGTCTTTCACATCGCTGTAGAGGAATTTTGGCCCAATATTCTGCAGAACTGTTTTCAAGCATGAACGGCCTGTTTAAGGTCATCTCAGTCGGATTTATGTCCGGACTTCGACTAGGCCACTCCAAAACCCTCTTGATGTTTATTTATTTTTGAGTCGTTCAGAGGTGGACTTGCTGGGGTGTTTTGGATCTTCGTCCTGCTGAATAATCCCTTAATAAATGAAATCCTCATTTAAAAAAACTGCATTTTGTATTTACTCTTTGGGTTATCTTTGTGTAATATTAAAATTAGTTTCTGGCAAATATGCAAAAAAAAAAAACCCAACTAAAATCAGCAAGGGGTGTGTGTATGTGTATATGTATGGTATGTATATATATGTATGGTATGTGTATATATATAAACTGTATAAAGTATATGGCATGTGCAATGTGTGCAACACGTCTGTAGGCCAGAAAAAAAGCAGCCTATTATATAAAAGAGCAGTTTTTTTTTTTCAGAAAACAAAAAAGGAAAGCCTCTGGGTTTTGCTGCATGAAAAAAGCAGCAGGTGCGACAAAGTCCTGAGAGGGACTGCGTCTGGTCCTGCAGGATGTTCAGTAAAACTCAGCGGATCATTTTATTATAAAACTGCACACACACACACACACACACTGTACCTGGGAATGTATTTTAAAATATAGAAGAATAGATACTGTGATTTAGTAAAAGAGGTAATGTCATAATATGGTAAATATTTATTTATTTATTTATTTATTTTTTTTTTTTAAATCACTCCGTCCCTAGATCTAGTGCCAACACAGAGCGAGGGATTTTTAAGGCTTGTACCAGTGTAAGTTTGATTACAGTTACAACTCGGATGTTCGCTGCCAAACAGCAAATCAATAGTCTGGTGTTTTACAGCACCGCTCTCTTTTCAGTGACTTTTTATTATATTTCGTTCTTTTCAAGAGCAACAGGGAACCTTTTACTAATTACTGCAATTTAGAGGAATTAACATTCTCTCTCTCTCTTTTTCTTTCTCTCAGCAAATACACGTTTGAGAATTAAAATGTCATCTTTAATGGCTTAATTATTTCAGCCATTTGTTGAATCGTTGTTAAATACGACCGTACTTATTAAACAAGTTAAATATCAATAATCATTGATCAAACTTTTTTTTTTTCTCAACCACCTTTTTTTTTTTTTTTTTTTTTTTTTTTTTTTTTACACACACACACAAGCGATTTTCAAGTTTCTAATTGATTCAAGTTCCTCAAACTTCGTTAGGATGTGATGTGACGGATCCATATCTGAATGCCCGGCTCCCAGTTACCAGACCCGTGTTGTGGCCAGAACTGTATATTAAGCACAGAGCCTAGTGAGTGTATCGTGCTATGATGTACTTCTGCTTGATGTGCAGCAGGCTTGAGATGTCAATCAGGTGTGCTTAGTAAAATATTTATTTATTTATTTATTTTTGTGAATCATGTAAATCCTAATCATGGATTCTTACAAGATTGTTGTTGAATCTTTCTTCTTGCATAATGCTTTTTAAAATTTATTTGACCAGGATAAAAATGTAGATTACTCTTAATGGCTCGAGCTGTAATATTTTTTACAGCAACAAGTATTTTCAATCACTTGTTGCATAGAGATTGTCTGTGATGTGCCTGCAGAACCTTTTCTGTCCACCAGGGGGCAGAAGCATTACTGAAATGTGTGGTGAAAGTTGTCCTGTGTGTATATAATGAGATGGGATGTTTAGGTTAGAATGTGAGAGGATGCGCACGCGCACACACACACACACACACACACACAAAACCAGCTGCTTAATTAAAACCATCACAATGGGTTTTGTGTATATTACAGATCGTGTGTGTGTGTGTGTATGTGTGTGTTTTTCCATGGGCTCTTCAGGTAACAACGAGAACATCGAACATAATAGGCCAGTGTGATCACTCTGACGTTGAGGTGTGTGATGTGTGAGACATCAGTGTATAGCTGCACATCACACATGGAGTAGTCTGATCCAAAGTCATAACATGGCACGTACAGTAGAGTACAGTATAGTGAATGCAGGTGAGGGTTTGTTCAGGTGTGTGAATGCTGCGGCTTTGATGCGTAGATGCATACGATGTGTGTGTTTGTGTGTGTTTTATCACACTGCTATAGAGTGGAGGAATCAGACTTCTCAGCAGGGCCTCAAACACAGGATTATAATATGCACTATCTGGAAAAGGTCATTCGCTCTCTCTCTCTCTCTCTCTCTCTCTCTCTCCTCATCTCTGTCTCTTTTCTGTCTTTACATCTCATCTGCATTTATTCCTTCCTTCTCTCTCTCTCTCTCTCTCTCTCTCTCTCCCCTTTTCCCCCTTTATCTTTTCTTCATCTTTTATCTTTCCTGTCCTTACACAATGCATTCATTCTCTCTCTTTTTCCTCGCACACTCCTTATTTACCCGTGTTTTGATCTCTCTCTCTCTCGTATCCCTCTTTTTTGCTTTCTCTCAATCTGTTGTTTGCTGTCTGTTCATTTCAAATTTTTTCCGTTTTATGAGTTTTCCTTCCTTTCTCTCTTTTTTTTTTTTGCCAATTCTTTATAAGCAACTAATTGTGCAGCGCTCTGAAATAAATCTCTCTCTCTCTCTCTCTCTCTCTCTCTCTCTCTCTCTGGTCTTTATACTGTATGTGTAATGAGCATTTTTCTTTTGCTTTCTTTGTCCTATTAAAACTTTTCCTTCACTTCTATCTTTCTCATTGTCCCTCTGTCATTTTTTTTGTATTCCGTCTTTGATCACCACTTCCTTTTCTTTTTTTCCCTTATTCTGTCCTGCCGTTACTTATTCACAGTCAGCGTGCATTAAGAAATATGTAGTTCTTCAGTTTCGTTATCTGTGTGTCATCATCGTCTACCTGGACGTCTGCCTGAGCTTTTTCCTCTCTCGTCACTGGTCTTTCCTTCCTTTTATCACAGGTTTCAAACGCTGCCTGAAATTCATATGTGCTTTATACATTATGACCTTTGACCTTTGCTAAACCAGCTTGATAACGCGTGTCGTTTCCGTGCACATCAGTCATCACCCCGAATGTGTGGAATTGTTGGAGTTTACAGTTACAGATCTAACGCAGTACTGTTACTTAGTTACTAATAAAACATTATTCGGTTCATCCATCATTAAGAAAGCACATGTATACAGTACACAAGTATTTCCAATAAAATAGTCTGAACATATTTTTGATAATTTATAAAACGGCAAAAAAAAAATGAACATTTAAATGTTTTAAAATCTCATGCTTTACCATATGCATGTGTTACGGCATTATTAATGATCTAATTAAATAGAAATTAATCCATAATATGAAATTAGACAGCATGTAAGTGAGGAATTGTTCGTTATACCCTAATCAGTGTGTGTAGAGATTATATAATATTATGTTGTATTATATAATATTATATATTATTTTTATATTATTATATTATAGTTTATTTATGTTCAATTGTTTTCTTCTCATTATTATTGTTATTACTACTATTCCTATATGGATCTTAGATGGTGAGGGGGAAGTCTAATAATTATTATTATTATTATTATTTTCATTATTATTATGGTTATTATTATTTTATGTTGCGAATTGTGTTTATTTACTTATGTTTGTCGACCTATTTATCTATGCTTATTTATCTATTTATTTATTTTGTTTATTTATCTATTTATGCATTTACTTGTTTTTCTTTGTCTGTCTGGTCCGTTTCTTTGTTTTTATTTATCTACTGTAACTACTTGTGTTTTTATTACTATTATTATTTTTTATTATAATCTCCATTTTGTTCTGTACAAGAGAGTTCCTGCCCTGCCCAGTAACCACTGCCCTGATTCTTCTAGAGATTAAAAAACAACAGCAAAAAAATGAAAAAGAAATAAAAAACAAATCTAATCTTGGTGAAGAAAGCACGTACACACGCGCGCACACAAGGCACACCCTCACCTTCTTTCAACATATTGCACTATTAGCAACACACACTCCAGATCCCACATGTGCTGCACACTTGTACTTATTCTGGTGCTGTAATTCAGCGGTCTTAAAATTAGTTCTTTCTACTAGAGAATTGACGAGGCTTGTATCACACTTGCACTCACACACACACACACACACACACACACAGGGTATATTTACACAGCTGCTCTAATGACTGACTGATGCTCTGCCTCTTTACAACTGCCCATAGACTACGGCATGAAACAGACCAGCACAGACAGTGTGAGCAAGATAAATTACACACAAAAATTTGAACATTCACATATTTTACTATTTCTTTAACGAGTTATCATGGGTCTCAGAGCTCCCCCGGATGTGCATCGTAATGCTCCAGCTGAAATACCTCTCAGATAATGCATTTTTTCATACCTAAATCTCCCTTTACTTCACTCCTCCTCAAAGCATACCACTTCAGTGTTTATGTATAAGAGCTACTGCCGAGCCACTGCTGAGCCACACCCGTCCTGAGAGTAGCAGAGCTGAGTAACAGGCTGGGCGAAGGGGATCTTCTTATATAAAATCACATTTATTTAAGAAATCTAATTGACTTGTTTAAGCCCTGGCCCATACAAAAAGCGCTGAATTGTTTTTCTTTTTTTTTTCTTCTTCCTTGTTTGGACACTAGTGACGCATCTGAATGACTAAAAAGTGAATTTTGCATACTATGTCTTATTTAAAAGTTTGATTTAGCAGGAGAATATGGTTATTAGAGATGGGGAGAAAATCGATTCAGTTATATATTACATTTTTCTGTGGCAATTCTTACATGAGCACACTGACCTTAAAGTCCTTTATGTTTTTTAGGCATTTTTTACATTTTGCATTTGAAGTGGTAAAATTTTGCAACTCTTCTATGATCCTGCAGGTGGTGCTCTAAACTGTTCATAAAGCACAGCATTCTATGTAATTGGAGCAAATTATTTGCTAAGTTTGTGTAGAATTGTAACAAAATCTGGGGAAGGAAATTTTTTTTTTTACATAGAATAAATAAATAGGATATTTATAAAAATCGAATGATGTCGTATCGGCGGGTCCCTGGTGAATTCCAACCCTTTTGTTTACATCCCCAAAACTGGGTGTAGGTAATTATTCAACTATGTTGACAGATACTATCCTTAAATGCTTAGCTGCTCCAAGGGCTATATATTAATAATAGTAATTTTCATAATAAATATTAATGACAGACACTGCATGAATGTAAAAGGTTTAGCCTCAGTTTTAGGTTATGTCCTGTATGTGTGATTCGAGTATACACTGTTTCAGTATGCTAAATGTGATTAACTGTATATGGTCTTTTCATAGCCATTTACTTACACGTTCATATTTCTTACAGTTTCATCTCTCTTCCTCTTTCTCATGGCCTAGCATTAGCTTACAGAGCAGTTAGCTTCAGTCACCAGCTAGCTTATGCTCAGTCTCCGTGTACAGTATATCTGTTGCCTAGCAACAGTGCTCTTAGATCATCCATAGTTTTTATACCATTCGTCTGTTTTTGTTTGTTTGTATTTGCATCCTGGAACTGTGGTTGCGGTTTACTTGTTTATTCGTCTCTCTAATTCTTCGATACTGGAGTGTTCCAGAACAATTTGTTTTGAGTTCTAGAACTGTGGTTTAACTGTGTGTTGAAGTCTTCTAATGCTGTTTTTCAGTTTTCGGGCTGTGATCTTGGTTCATGTGCTTGTTTCACTCTTCCATACTTTAGAGTTCCAGAAGAGTTTGTTTTGAGTTCTAGAACCACCCATAGCAAAATTTTGTTGCTCAGAATGAGCTTTTTCTTGTCTCATGAGACTGAATTGAGCCGTCTCATTACAAGCTCGACGTTGTCTTTTCTATTTCTCCTAAACCCCACTTAGGAGAAACTAAGAGACATAACTGAGACACAAAGCGAGACATACTTTTGGGAAACATTTGAGAAATCTGAGATGTACATGAGAAACAGAACTGCATTTGAAGGAGAAGCAAATGAGCCATACAGTATATAAGACCATAATGAGATTAAAGTCGGATATAAATGAGATGCATGAAACACAAATGAGAAATATTATAGTTTTATTGAACATATCAAAAATCCTCAGTTAACAGCATGCAGTGTAATAAATTTACACTTCACACAATATAACAGGCACCAGCAAAATCTGGCAAATCAAGACACTATATGATACAAAATGTCACCCAACCTGACAAAGATATTAAGTGTCACCCTGCTCAACTCCAATTATGATTCATACAGGAGTTACACAAAGGCCACAGCATTGTGACAATCTTCCAGTGAAAAGAATCCGTCAAAAACGAGATGAAAAATTGGTCGCTTGCTGTATGTAAGGGCTACAAGAACGGGCCAATGCCGGGGAAAGTCCTCTCACCGGCTACATCAGTCTTCTCTTGTGGTGGATGTCCAACAAGTCTGTCCAAAGTCTGCAACTCCTGGAGTTGCTTAGTATCTAATGGAGCAAAAAAAAAAAAAAAAACCCCAAAAAACAAATATTAAAACATTTGAGATTTACCTAAACACCATTGATCTACTCCATTCCCAACTCTCTGAAGGTTGAGAGATGGGCTTGAGCTCATGGGCTGCTGCTTACCTGACTGATGATGTGGTGCTGATGGAGACTCCGGAACATTCTCCTGCATTCTTGGTCTCCTGAGGTGGCATGCTTCTGAAAAGAACCCAGTTAAAGTAAAATGTATATAATTAGCAAGATAACCTTTCCACAAACATACTGGTCTTCATTTATAGAATATAATTAACCGATGTCTCTAAAGTTACATGTTCTGGTAACTACTGTTAAACACTGAACACGCTATAATAAAACTGCTGGTTTTCAAAAACCGATCATGCAGAAACATTAACTTACTTTTTTTTTTTTTTTTTTTTTTTTAAAGGTAAAAAGTAACTTAATATGTCAAACCACACTGGTTAACTTAGGACATGCCTAATAATAATAATAATAATACTGCAACCAGCTTTTACCAACAAAAAACTGATTTTTGCAAACTTTCAACCTTACAAGTATTGGTTATCTAGATATGCTAATCCACATGCTAAACCACCCACAGGTAGCATTTAAATTCCTTTTGCAATTTAAGAACAAACGTAAGCTGTGTAAATTTCAGCTAAGAATACCACAGTTTTTTTTTTTTAAGCGTAAATTTTGACTCCTTGTCAATAATAATTCATTTTAAATTTGGAGCGAAAAAGTAAAACCCACCTTCACCGTCCGCTTTGCCTTCTTGGTCTGACTCAGAGTTCTAGAATTTAGTTTTTTTTTTTTTAGTTCCCAAGGTGTGTGTACTGTATGTATGAATTCTCTCTCTGAAATCTTTGACTTTTATGTGATTTTTTTTTTTCTTTCTTTTTCTATAGTGGAGAGAACTGTTTGTTTGTTTATTTGCTTGTTTTGGGTTCCATAACTGTGGTTCTGGTTAATTTGTTCAGCTCTTTCAGAGTGAAGAGTTCTAGAGTTCTACAGTTTTTAATGCTTCCTAAATCAAAACACGGCTGTTATCTGGTTTGTGTGAATGTTCCTTCATTGCAGATGTAGAACATTTACGGAGTGTACAGTATGTCTGTGCGAGGTCTTTAAGGTCAAATCACCACCCGTGAGAACATCCTGGATGGACCCCAGGAAGTCTGTGTGTGTTTGTGTGTGTTTGAGATGAAAACGTAGGGCTCTGTGCATGACTGTGATGTGGGAACCCAGCTCTGTGGTGGCGATCTTTTCACCTTTCATGTTGGACATTTCGTCCTTTTGATTGATATTGATATCCTGTACACTCACACACGCGCACACGTTCTCTCCAGAAAGAAGAGTGTATAAGAAAAATGCTTGATGCCGAAACCAAAAAAGTCTCGGTGTTTGTGCGAGAGCAGCCTGAAGTGTGTGTCTTTGTAGGTCTTGCTGCTTGGAACCTGTTGCTGTCTGCCTCTGCTGTGTGTTTTACTCTATTGTGTGTGTGTGTGTGTGTGTGTGTGTGTGTGTGTGTGTGTGTGTGTGTGTGTGTGTGTGTGTGTATGTGTGTGTGTGTGTGTTTCTTGCTGCGTATCGATTCCCTCTTACATTCTTTTTACAGCCGATATAACAGGTACATGATGGGACACATAATGTCTTTGTTACTCACGTTCCCTGATTTACAGGCCGCCTCGTTCTTTAGCAACAGTGTGCGATGGTTAAAACTGAACTGAGAAGTTAATATCAATCAGAATTAATAGTTAATATCCAGCATTCCCAGGATTTCAGCAAGGTCAGCTGCAGGATGTTGATAGACCTTTAAATTAGATTAAGAACATTTAAATGTTTTCTAAATCCTATAAAACATATTTCACTCTAGTTGTTAGGAATTTGATCAAATCAGCCGTGTGTATGACCGATGCTGTGTTTGGTTCCAGTGTGGCGGAGCTGAAAGCACAGGCAGCGCTACAGGCTGAATGTCAGGTTGAGTGAGCTTTATGTACGTCTGAGTGGCTAAAGATGGATCCGTTCATCCCAAACGCCCAGCTCGGTTAACGTCACTCCTGACGTAACACGCACAGCAACCTAATCAGGGCTGGAAACACATCTGTACACTGCCTACCAACTGAATCGAGGTGGAACACCTACAAATCAAATCATCCGTGCAATCAAAAATAAAATCGCCAATCAGACCACAAACCCGGACCTTTCCCGTTCAACCTCGGAGATAAATAATATATCTTCATAAAAATCTAAGCAAAAAAAAAAATGACTACTTTTCAAAATATATAGAATATTATTACACTCAGACAATACATTAATCTACCATATGCTAATACTAATTGAGAATCAGAGTCTAATTGGGAATTTGGGAATCTACATCATGACCAAAAGTGCCAACCAGCAACTCGTACAGTATACAGTTTGGTACTTCATAGATTTCACTTCACTGGATGGAAATTGTTTAAAATGGGATTCATTTCAGAAATGTGTTCACATTGGAAGCAAAACAACCCAGACACCCATCTCCACGCCATCTGGCTTTCCAATTAAAGAATTCTGGAAACACTAAATCACTGTCCAAATTTTTGGGGTGTCGCACCCAATGTCCCCCTCCCCCTGTATACTTGGTGAGGTACAGTGCAAAAGTCAAATTGTACCGCACAAATTGTACCTGAGACCAACTGGGCCAAATGGGCCTCGCACCAAATACTGACTTTTTTATGAATTATTGTTCATTGGGCTTTAAAAATGTTTGTATTATTTATTTTGAAGGCATCCTCAACATGGAGGGATCTATTATTATTATTATTGTTTTCTCCTCTTCACCCCCCAAAACCCTTATTATTCTTAATGGAGAAAAAGAACCTACCAAAGAAAACTCCAGAGAGGCGCATGGCTCTATCTCAATGACCTTTCTCTCACATTACACACAACATGCATGTTTGAGACTGTGCAAACGCACCCAATATTTTCCGACCGTGAAGGTAATTTCAAACCAAGAATGATTCATTTTATCTGTGATCTAGTTATTTAAACCCAACAACAGGTCTTATTTAATGTCGGGTTCTTTTAACTGTGCTCTATTATGTCTTTTGCTATCCCTGCTACACGCCCAGATGCGAGTAGACTGTGTATCGAGACATAAGTACTTGATATAAACTTGTACACTTAAGTTATGCTTATGGCTCCTGTCAGAATCCTGTGTTTCCACCAGCTGTGTAAGGCAATGAAAGCAGTATAACTGAGTTTGAGGAGCGCGTAAGGAGCAGGTTGTATTTTTAGCTGATTGCTGTTTATGGCCGATTTCTCCGACAGGCAGCTGGTCTCTCTCTGCCCTCTTATTGTTTGATCCAGGCTGAAGTGTGCTGAGACTAAATCTCATTTTTATGCACTTTATTGCTTTTTGCTTGAGTGGAAGCAGGGGGCCTTGGATCTGCTGCTGGAATGGAGAGGAAGATGGGGAGGCAAAAGGGAAACGGGAAGAAGATGGAGCTTTGTGTTCTTTTGACTGTGATTGACAGATGATGGTGATGATGCGATCAGGGATGCGGAATGTTATCCGTGGTGAAATTCTGTGGTTTTTGATTGAGGCCGTGGTATCTGTGAGGGTGGGATTTGATGTGTTATAAGAGCCAAAGCTTGTTTCTCCCACTCTTTGCAGTTATATCAGCTTTAAATATTCTGGGAAGGCTTTCCACAAGGTTAAGGAGTGTGTTTTATAGGAATTTTTGGACATTTTGGACAATTTCATGCTCCCAACTTTGTGGGAACAGTTTGAGTTTGGCCCCTTCCTGTTCCAACAGGACCTCGCACCAATCTTCTTCTAACTTTCCATAGCCATAAGAGTCACCTCTTCGGGGCCTCTGAGTGGCGCAGTGGTAAAGTGCTCGTCCTATCATCCGGAGATCGCTGGTTTGATCCCCGGGTGATGCCGTTACCTCTCCCAGTATGAGGCCTAGAGAGAGCTGATTGGCCGAGCTCTCTCAGAGGGGAGGGATGAGAGGTACTTTGTGCTCCCACATTAATC
>JAOVVB010000002.1:23087635-23100721 GCA_028570985.1 Heterobranchus longifilis | reverse complement strand
GAATGTAATGACCTATGTGAGATAATAATAATAACAATAATTATATATATATATATATATATATATATATATATATATATATAAAAACATTATTTTAATGGCCTACTTTTGCATTACTTTTCGTACAGCCATCATATTCTTAAATAAATTTTGTATATAAGTAAATCTGATATTTGCTTGAAATCATATATAACATTTTACAGTAAAGTGTTCCAGGGTCAGCTCAGTACTGTAATATACATAGATTTAAACAAATATAAAAGGTAAAGGCTAGCACTATTTTTTTTTTAAATCTAAGAATCAGTTAGAATAAAGTTTCATTGTTGTATGATTTAATGGCAACCCTGCACGCATACTGCTTTAACCATACATCTTCATACCAATTCAGATCTAATTAAGAGATGTTAGATGTGCTCTATAAGGCATAAACATATAACAGACTCTGCTTCTCCAGACCTCCTGTTATAGAGCTCCTTCCATCACAAAAACAGAAAGCAAACATGAAATGAAATAATGGAACAGCTAAAGTCTAGAAGAACAATTGTCACATGACAATTTATGCAGTAAACCTCAATATAAGGTTCCTATTTGTCATAAAAACAGTAGACAAAAAAAAATAGCACAACTAACAGTACACATCTTTAATAAACGATTTCACATGTGCTTACTAAAATATAGATATATACTATATACACTTTGAAAATCAGAATAGAATCTAATTAAACTTAGGCACTATAACAAGATCTTCTACAGCAGTGTGTTTACTTTTGGACTGAACTAAAAGTGAGCAAATGATCTCTCATTACTGCATACAAGATGTTAACATCATACATCATTTATTGGACATAGTGAAATTCGTACCCGAAGGAAGGACACGCTTACAAACACAACCTATATTCATAATAATGACGAGCTATATTGTGCCTTTTTGTGTCATTTTATGATCTAAATATTTTACTGAGTAAATTTCTATTTGTCACAATATAAGATAGACATCTTAAAATAGTTCGTTCACGTATAAGGCCTGAACAGACAGCAACAGGTAATGAGCCCACAAACAAGTTGAGCTTGAAGGCAACACTGAATGTAAACATCACATGAACTTCAGTTTGACTACGAATGTTTCTTCTCTGCGTCTCTTTCTACACTTTACTCAATTTATGCTCATGTTTTAGCATTTCGTATTACAAAATGAAACCCGACATGTGGTCTTTGTAAAACAGTCACCCCTCGGTATATAAAGAAAACTTTGTAAGGCCATTTCGAGGTAAAATATAATTTGTTTTAGCCGCACCGAACATTTCCTCATTCCTTAACTTCCCCTTCCACAACAAAAAAAGAGACAGAAATCAACCACTTTTGTGCTATGTGTAGCTGCGTTGCCTCCATATAGTGCATTGTTCAAAATGTAACTCGTGTTGGACCTTTTTAAAATAGCTTCTTCATCATTGAGGTTTTTAAGTGTCAAGCAAGTGTATTTCATGGTGACCTTCAATTTAAAGATCATCATAGGTTCAATTTACATTTAAATTCAAATTTAAAGCCACCATAGGGAATTTACTACAAAATACTGAATTCTCTCAGTTGATGGAAGGGAATGTAAAATAATATTCGAGAGAATTAGAAAATGGCAGCTGTATTCATGATGTGGTGCCTTTTAAACAAGTTGTCTTTGTAAATGGAGAACATACAATCATGCTTAGAAGTGTTTAGGCATGTATTTTTGCCTCTGTACACCATTACAGTGGATTTCCCATGAAGCAATCAAGATGTGATTAAAGTACAGACTTTCACTTTTATTTTAAGGGGTTTAATGTACTATTGCCATAACATTTTTAGAATACAGCCATCTATTACCTCCATTTTGCTCAATCAGTCACCTGGCCTCAACTTTTTACTTCCTGAAGCTGACACTGAAGACAGAATGCAGACAAGATTTGCATCCAGGTATAAAAAAATATTTATGATTATATTAGTTTGTCCAATTACTTTTAAACCTCGAAAAATGGAGGAATTTAAAAAAAAAGGCTGTAATTTTTTTATTCCTAGGTAAAGCTTTATTTTTGTTAAACTCCTTGAATTTAAGCACAGAGACAAAAATATTCAAATTGTGTTGGTGTTTAAATACTTATGGACATGATTGTTTAAAGTATATAAATGTCTGTCTGACACTCGTTCTCTATACTGCTTATCCTGGGGCACAAGGCAGTGTACACCCTGAACTGGGTGCCAATCCATTGCAGGGCACAAACAAGCACGCACTTACTCTATAGGCAATTTGGAAACACCAATATACCCTGCTTGTCTTTGGACTGTGGGAGGAAACTGGTATACCCAGAGTACCCACCAAGCATACAAGCGGACACAGAACAGAAACGGAAATCGAACCATTGGTCCTGGAGGTGTAAGGTCACAGTGCCAACCACTAAAAAGAAGATATTTTGATGGTAATGTGATGTTTTAATGAACTTGGGGTGGAGAAAAATATTGATATGATAACCTTAAAACTTATTCACTAAACTATTTTTTTTTCCTTATCTTGCTATACTGCATACCGTCCCACCCCAATGTTTTTTTACTCGTTTCCTTCCCGGCTTTAAAGACCCTGTTTCCGAATGTTTGACCCCACTGAGCATGTAGCTAAGGCTGTTGGTTTGATTCGATGTGCCACTTTCACTCTAATTTTAAAGGACAATGACAACGGCTTTGGTTTGAGCAGAAGAAACAACACTAAGTGTTAGGGACATATCCTCACACGGTTCAGCCACATGGTTCTGTTAAAAGTCCCTATACCTTCCTTATAATACAGCAAAATAAACTCTAGAAAGACACATATACACAGCTAGGAGTTATGGGGTCAAAGGTCTGAGAGAGCGTAAAGGCATCTACTCTGGACTGTCCATGTCCATGTCATCTCCCATCTGATAGCTGGAGCCCTGGGTGGAGTAGGAACGTGTCCTCATCGAGCAATTGACATCCATCAGGATGGCCTGAGAAAACGACAAAAAACACGGAGAGAAGAAAACAGTTATTTGATAATTCTACTAATTTATAGTAGAAATTGTTGTTTCAGATCATAAAAAACACACAACAGAAGTGCTACAGACTAATTAGTCTTAGTCTTATCTATCAAAATTCTGTGGAGCAAAATTGCATTTAAAAATAAAGAAGCAAAACATTTACCCATACACACGAGTTAACACTGAATTTAACTTTAAACAGTAAAACCACTTGAAAATTTTATCAAAACAAATTTGCATTTAAAACTGCATCAATTCTCTCATCCTCGGTCATATAATTTTCTATATTTCATATAATCAGGTTCAAGTTTCTAGGAGAACTCAGATCTTAGGTCTTTGCATGTTAAATCCCTGCCAGCTTCAGTTATGTTTTCATCAGATTCATTATTTAATATGATCCATACTAACATTGGAAAAAATATCCCTTTAAAGTATACTTAAATTTTCTTTCTCTTTTGAGTGACAATAATTAGGTAAATAAGTATAAAGGTGTTCAAATTAAACCGGGACTTGTGATGACATTTACAGAAGACTTCAAGCACAGTACAGTTTTGCAGTAAAACATGTGAATGCTGCAAATGTTTTAAAGAAGACTGTAAGTCCATGACTGATGATTCCAGCCGATGTGGCTCAGAGTCCACTGTAGTCATTCGATTCAGCAAGTGGAAACCTGATCATTGAAAATCAACAGATAAGTTGTCATGAGGAAGAGAATCATCTGTCTGTGGGAACAGTACACACATAATCCTTCACTAACACCACTTGCAGGTTACAGGAACCCGGGTGTGTGTTATTACCACATCCCCAACCAGTCCTGACCTTGCTCCAAGCCATTTCCACATATTTGGGCCATTAAAGGAGTTCCTGGGAGACCAGTGTTTCCTACATGAAGCAAGCAGTCCGATCATGGCTTCTGTGTACTGAGAAAACTGAATGTCCTTGATGGTATACTAGCACTAGTAAAATAAATGCATTAGTGTAGCAGGGCATTATATAGAGAGATAACTCTCATCGCTGTGTTCTGTTATTCTGCACAATCAAAAGTCCTGGTTTGACTTGAATGTCCCTTGTATTTAATATTAAAATACAAAAATATTAAGATATAAATATTTCTAAATACAGAAAATTATTAAGACAGAATTGTCTGGGAAAGTCAAACATCCATATCAGGTAATGAAAACAGAGGTTAGGTTTAAAATACTGGAATATTCCTGGAAAATACTGTTTCTTAAGAGTAGTTTCTTAAGATTTCTGAATTATAGACACAATATATGTGTATATACATAAAATCCTCTTCAGAGCCAATGTGGAGCCCTTGTTGAAAAAGAACACACGCCATGAAGCTTTGATCACGGCATGTATTTGAGAGCAAATGTGCGTGTCTGTTCCAATCAGCATCACTCTTTGATCTTTGCTGAAGGGCTTTCTGGGCAATCTTTTTGCTCGTATCTATTATGCAACATAATTTTCCATTTTGATCATATTTGATCATGTCAAAGGCTTTAAATCAGACAAAATAAAGACACTGGTAAAGTAACTTATTGCCTTTTGAAAGATTTGATTATTAAGATCAATTCACTTAGGATTAATATTAGCATGGCACTTACAGGAAAAAAGCAAAAATGAATAAATGTTCTGTCCTTAAACCTTGTAAACCCTTTAAACACATCACTGTAAAAGGTCAAACTTTATAAAAAGTCAGCCCGTCACATGGAGCGCTGCCCTTCTCATTACCCATCTGATTCTACAGTACACGACGAAATCTGTGTCCATTTCATTTACTTTTAGTTAATTTATTTAAAATGCTTAGCAAATATCCGGTTCTGAAACCTAACATATTTAATTAAAATTGTGTACAGTAGCATTCTCTTACATGCTCTCTTGAATGACTATTCCAGTCTAGCTACAGTTTCAAATGAAAAACTATTTGTGAATAGCTCATTTAAACCACTAGCTAGCAACTAACAAGCATTATTTTGTTTGAAATCAGTAGCTATAGCATCACAAATGTTAAAGAAAATATATTATTCATAACAGTATCCAATGTGGCTGCCAAGCTAGATAACAGTAGGGAAACATTTTTACATTTAAAACCAATAGGTGTGAAGAACAAAAATTACAGTAGCTAGCAATCTAGCATCTTAAATTTGGGCAATTTTTATACAGTTAAAACCATAATCTAGATTTGCTAGCAAACTAGCTAACATTGCTAAAAACAAGAGGTCTGAATGTTTTGTAAAGCAAACAAAAAATTTAATTTTCTGGCAGGTTTTCCAAACTTATATGTATCTGTAATGCTAGAATTGCTAGTTATAAAGATTTGCTAGCAAAGATTAGCCACTGTGCCTCCAGATAGAAGCTGTGATGTGTTAAGATGGTGACATGGCTAGTGGCGATATGCCACTATAATGTGGAAAATATGGAATTTTTTTTATTTCCATTTTCATTAGAAATGTCCTAATGTACAAATGTGTGCAAAATGTCCTAATAGATGTGTTTCTTTTTTAATTTGCTGTAAAGTTTTCGTAGTGCTAAAACTACATGTGACGTAGGATTCTGCTTTAAACAAACTGGTCTCTTATTTCTTCATTTGATTAAATGACTACATTAAATATACTCCATGCACATAGATACATTTACCCATATTTTCCATATGTACACATTTGAAGCCATGTATACTGTACAGTACATATGTTTGCACACCCATAGTCTAATATAAATAATCTTTTAGGTCTACTCGTCTACTGTAAAAACCTCTATACTATGTGTCATAGTTAATAGAAATTAACAGGAAAACTGTTTTTAAATATTTGTCTAACAGATTAATATGGAGTAATAAAATAACTGTAGAATAACCAATATTTTAACATAATACCACACCATAACAGGCTCTCACCATTTTTTCCTCGTTGGCTGGAGGGTTGCGGAGGAAGAAGCAAAGTGGAGCGAACAGGATGTCCACCACACCAATGATAGTCATAAGCCAAGGGAACCCAATACTGCGTGCGATAGCTCCACCGGCTGATGGGCCTGCACCATAAAAAAAAAAAAACTCAATTACTTTCTTGAAACAATATATCCTGAAGTGTTTAATTCCTCATATACCAAATCAATTTTGTAAATTCTATATTTAAACATTTTGACAGCAATATCAAATATATATCTATCTATCTATCTCTCTCTCTCTCTCTCTCTCTCTATATATATATATATATATATATATATATATATATATATAACTATATTTTATTCATAGGGAAAAACTGTGGAAGATGAGTTTTGGAACGTGTGAAAAAAAAATCTCACAACTGCCAAAATAGAAATCTTTTTTTGCTGTCAAACAACATATCTTTTTATATTTCAATTTTATGTTGTAGAATTTCAGCTACAAACAGCCATTCCCTTTAAAGCTACTTTTAGTTTTTGCTCTCTTAAAGTTAATTTAAGAAAATGTAGCTTGAAGCTGCAAACAGCGGAATCCCTGAAACTGGAGACTCCTTCCTAAAATTGCAAAGCCTCAGAAAATGTCACTGTAGCAGGAGTTATTACAATAGAAATGATAATGTATTAGAAAGGGCATTTAAACCTGTGATGTCTAGTTGTGTTTAAAGTCATTTTCCTACAATTCCTACTGTTTTTAGTTGAAATCGGCTTCTCACCAAAGGCAAAGCCCATGCAGAAGGCCACATCAGCAATGGCATACACGCTGCCGTATACAGAGACATGTCTCAGGTCCACCAAGTAGCCCATGATTGGCATCATAGAGGAGTCCACCATGCCTAGCACACACAGCAGAAGAATAGTAGTGAATTAGTGTGTCAAACTAATCTGTATAACACATGACCTAACAAATTTAAATGTAGAATGAACAAGGTTAATGCTCCATGCTCCAATTTGGTCATTAATCACAAACACTTTTGCAATCAACTGAGAGAAACCTCTTGTAGCTGGTATAAATGATCTTGTGTATGTATTAATTTAACTTGTATTAGTGTTTATAATTATCTATCATAAAAAGTATCTATACATTAGTCAAATATAATATATGAGACTGGCTTACTGGACGGAATATCTTATGAAGTATAATTAAAAAATGCTTGGGAGATAATCAGTGACACAAGGATTTGAAGGAGCCCAACATAAACCAGAGTTTAAACATTGTTACCACCCAGAATGTAATTTATCTATACATATAATAAAACTGCAAAGTTGGTGTGTCTGTACATTGAAGATATTTTCGAAAAAATAACTTACTTGGCTGTAAGATAAGTAATAGAACACATTAAGAGGGTTTTGGGATTTTTTTTGTCTGTTTATTTGTGCATGCATCATGTAAGAACTACAAAATAAATCTTAATGGGGTTTTCACAGTTGTATTTGGCCGAGCTTGTAGTAAAATACAGGCTTTGTTTCATCGCAATCGGCCCACAGGAAGAGAAGATATGCTATTTGGACTTTTAAATGAAAAATGCCCCCTTTTACCACAAAAAAATGTACCTTGAAAAAATCATTAGTTCATCTCAAAGTTCAACAGATGGTGCTGTACATTTTTTATATCTGCTTATGAGTGTGCAATTGGAACCTGCTCAATAAATGCCATCTCATACATTCATTCCGCACACTTCATGGTAACACGTAAAAATTTTAGTTCATTCCAAAATTCAACAGATGGCGCTGTATATTTTTAAAAACGCACTTATGAGTGTGCAATGAAATTCAACGCAAACAAAGTCACGGGCACATCTAGTAAGTAAGTAACATCATGTCTTGAAGTGTTTTATTTATCTTCTTCCACAACAGTTTGTTATTACTAAACATTTTAATTTATTAAAGAATTGCAGTTTGCTAAACTGTGTTTAATGTTTCCCCTTCACCAGTGACTGTCTTATTCAGTTAAAAACTGTTCTAAGACCAAAAAAAAATAAACCCCGCACACAAAATGCCTGTCATGTTATTGAGAAACTCCTTCCTGTGTTACAGCTTTATGTTCAACTGTAACCAAGGGCTGATACCGATCTTCTTTTGAAATTACTAAACAAACATTTGTTTGAGGTATTAATTTTACAAATGTTCAAGTGATCTCCGATCACAATCATTAAAAAAAAATTCCGACCACATTTTGCTCTTGAAAATGAAGGGTTACCTTCATCCGTACTCTCACTCACTCACTCATCATCTATCTATACCGCTTTATCCTGTATACAGGGTGGCAGGGGACCTGGAGCCTAGGTTTAGGGCATGAGGCTTAGGGCATGAGGCAGGGTACACCCTGGACAGGGTGCCAATCCATCGCAGACCATTATCCTTCCAGTTTTTAATAATGTGAATTAAAAAAATATATATTAAATGTCAGATTTAAGGGAAATGTTTGCTAGAGGGAACATGTGATTGTTTTGGAATGCCTGGGATTTTCTCCATTTTAAACCAAATTTGAGGAGTTTCAGCAATCTCCTTAGTTGTTTTCTTTACTTGATGCAAGACAATAATTTGATCCTTTTAAAACAAAGTAACATCTTTGCCATCTTTGCCAATCACATTGCTTTCATATTGTCTGAAGCGTTCAAATAAGGCATGAAATTCTCTGAGAATTTTAGAAAAAGTGCCTAAATATAAAAAGGAACAACTTAAATACAGAGCTTCTGACACAGAAAATAAATCAATGTCCAGCTCACCAATCGCAAAACCGACCCCGAAGTTTGGCAGTATGAGTCCGTAGATGTCTTTCGCAAAAGGCACCTGTGAAGTTATAAATACACAACAAATCCCAAATAAACAAGTTGAAAACAGGTTTAGCCATAATAATGTGTTCCTGGAGTGATGCAAACAGTGAGAAAAAGACAGAAAAAGTGAGAGAGAGAAAAACAACTCCCAGCTTGTTTTTTCCCAGCCCTTTTTAAGTCGCTGTTCCCGACACCACACACAATTATGCAGGGGTTAATCCAATAAACAATTTTAATGGAAAGGTCTGACGTCTTATCTGACAGGAAGTGGCCTGGGCAGAGAGTGAGAGAGAGAGAGCGATCCAGAGAGTCAGATCGTGTTTATGGACCCATTCCTTCTCTCTCGCGATTCTCAAACCTCACTGCCTGTTTCTCCATTAATGACAAAATAATGTTTATGTTATGGTGGGTTGAGACTAATGCTAGTTTCCTGTGTTGAAGAGGTATTATAGGAAGGAAATAAAAATAACATACAGGTACATTAGGTCAAGCTTCTTTCTCCGCTCATTCTTCTGGTTGCTTAGAAAGTTCTAATGGAACGTGCCTTTCTAAACTTTTCCAGTCTGAACAGTTTTATAGATCAAGGCTGGAAAATTCTGGCTATCTCTATTAAAACTCAACCCAAATTGGCGACATTAGGGTTTTTCTAGGATGAATATGATTCCCCAAAAATGTAAACAAACAAACAAAAAGAAATTATGCTAAATTGTGTTTTTTTGCTTGTTTTTAACTTACAAAGATAATGCTGATCCCAACCAGCAGCATTCCTATGAGCGAGCACAGCCATCTAAAGAATGAGAGAGAGAAAGAGGTCAGGAGAAGAAAGAACATGGCTGAAGTAAATAAATAGAGAGAAACAATAATCAGAAATGAAATGCAAGGAAAGTGAACAGAAACTTATTTTTGTAAAAGCAGTGGCAAACAGGAGCAGATATACAACCAAGGAGGATGCAGCCAAAGATAATATCTTCCATTCGAAAGCTTGTGTTATGTCTAGCCTCAGGGGGCTAAAACTTTACCACGCACACATGCATACACACACACAGTTCGGACATATCTATAGAAAAGGGAGCAAAATGCCAGAGGGCAAACTAGCAAAGACATCAGAACAGAATGAATGTCAAGAGGAAACTACAAAAGTTTAGATCTAATAGACGGCATTCATTAATTACTTTAGAGCAAATTAATTCAATTGTGGATTTAATTACTTTTAAATCTTATCAAATACCGTACCACTATTCTATGTATTATAAACAGAACACCAATAGTATGACTTTACCATCACAAAGACTGTATTACTTTTAGTACTGTATTTTATTTATTTATTTATTTTTAAAAAGCTTTTGGCTATACTGTACATTTGCTTGTCATCTTTTTGCTACTTACTCTTTCTCTTTTAAATTCCCTATGTTGCCCAAAATCCACATAGAACAAACCATCTTCATATAGTCACTGTACATGCTCATACATAGAACAAGTCAACACACCCCAAGATTTCATTGACGGCCTTTAGCATTGATTACGGTATGACCAGTGTCATGGTGACTTCATCTGTGAAAATGATTCCTTATGCTTACAGAAACACACATTCACAATCTAAATGCTGGAACATGCCCGCAGGGAAGACAAGATGTGATAACCATTTAGTACATTCGGGTCATTTTAGTGCCACATAACGTTGCCGAGCCTAGACCTAACAAAACCCAAGTTGTTTTCTTATGACGACATAGCTGTTTAATCCCAAACCGGTGCGTGACCATTTTGCATGTGGAAATGCTCTTACTTTAATAAACATAGTTGTGATTTCCATTCATGATTTTTTTTCAGACCACAGTTCTTCAACACTGTTCTTACAGGTTTTAATGATGTGTTGCACAGGTCTTAACCCAATTCCAGTCATTTCGAATCTCCTTCATCGTTTTTGGTGCTTGGTGCAGGCCTATAATTTGACCGTTCTGAAATGTTTTTTTTGGTCAGGCAGTATGTATATACTGATAAGAGATAACGTTACAATGCAAAACATTATGCCCAGTATTGTATTGTATGGGTTCTTCTTTTGTCTTGGAGCAGGGCTCCCGATGACTCTGGAGGTCTGGCACCAGGACATTGGCAGCGGTACCTTTGGGTGCTGTGGGTTGCAGGGTGGGGTCTCCATGGTTTGGAATTAAAAAATTATGGGAATACTTAGTCCCAGTTTGATGTTGACCATTCATATGCATACAAGGGGTGTTCACATCAAACCAGGACTAATTGTCCACTTACTGTAAAAAATTTTTGATAAGTTATACTTGATAATTTATATAATTATATTGTGTTTATATATTTTATATAAACACATTATGATTTGCCGTATCAGCTGGTATGTGACCAGTCATGTGACCCACCACACTCATTCAGAAAGGTACCACATACTACATGTAAAATGCAAAGCAAAATATGACAATGTCAATACAGATTTGCACTGTTGGCGGGTCTTTATTAAAAAGCAAATATCGAAAAAGCTGAGGCGAAACTCATTTCAACTGCTGAATGGCTGTGGAAACAGATAGCAGGGCGCGGAAGATAAGACGAGAAGAGAAAGATTCATTTCCTCCATACCTCCCCATTTTGTTAGCCAGAACAGCAAAGATATTCGTCCCGATCAGGTAAGAGATGCTGGCTGGCAAAAAGGCGACTCCTGAGAGAGAGTGACAGAGAGAGAGAGAGAGAGAGAGAGAGAGAGATGAGTGATCAGAACACAGAATACAGACTAGGAGGAAGAGAAACAGAGAGGATGCAGGTTGTGATAAGACGGTGCTTTATCTGTCCGATCTCAGACCTGTTGGCCGTCTCTCAGGCGCAGTAATGAAGCTCCTCTCTCTCTTCCTCGCTCACGTTCTCTCTTTCCTGCTCTCTCTCTCTCTTGTTCCCTGCTCTCTGCTAGTGGCACTTCAATATCCTGCTATGCTTCTGATACCCCACAACCCTATAAACAACCACCACCCATTCTCTCTGCCACCCCCCGTCTCCCCTATCTCTCCCTGTATCTCTTCCTAATTCCTATCACACACACACACACGCACACACACATTCAGAAGCACTCATACACACACCCAAATTATTGCCACAGAACAACACACAAATAATAATAAAAAATATATGGATTGTCATATGTCTAATGAACTAAACAGTTTTGTGGTATTCATAAACTGAAATATGAAAATGAACACTTAATATGTTTACTGATTGAAACTATAAATTTTAGATCTTCCATTCTTTATTTTGCACATCCTCTTTTTTGTGTCTTGTCAAAAAGCCACTCATGTTTGTGTGTGTGTGTGTGTGTGTGTGTACGTGTGTGTGTGCGCATCTGCTCTCTACCTAGCTGCCATTTTCTGGCACACATAGTTTCCATCATCCAGATTGGCAGGGCGGGCTCCAGCATTGCGATGCCCATGTTAGCGAAACAAATAGACCCTGAAAGACACACATATACACACATAGAGTGAGACACTTGTCTTCTGAAGACACATCCTTCTTTTGTCTTCCTGCCCTCCTCCCTTTCTCCTCCCTTCTCCCTTATTTCTTTCGCCACACATAATACCCAGTATTAGCCGGCCCTCGACTCATGAGAGCTGCAATTCAAGTGGAGGATAGAGAGTGTGACACAGATGTGTTTCTCTGCCACTTCACTCTCTCTCTCTCTCTCTCTCTCTCTCTCTCACACACACACACACACGCACACACATGCCTTCTCCAAGTCCTTCGGCCCTCTCACATGCATGCCGTCATACACTTGTCCACCCATCATTCCTCAATCCCTCAGCCTTTTATCATGCATCATCCCGCCCAACTCACACAAACACAATCTCACACACTCCACTGCAGTAATATCCTGCCTTGACCTTTCACATTCATTCAGTCCTCACAGAGAAGGTTGTGTTAAACTACATGACTCAGATATGGACTTGTGATGCAGGGATTGTTACAGTTCCTAATGTAGCATCACACACACCACACACACACACACCACATAATTATGTGTCTGATCCGTGAAACGTTACCCCAAAACATAGGCCAATTTATATTAACCACACCCTAATTTACCCTCATTTACATAAACCACACCCTAATTTACTCTCATACAGTATAAATACACCATATTTGATGTATGTGTTATAGCATGTAAACCTGGGAGGGAAACATATATTTCATTGACTTAATGGTGCTTTTGTCAAAGTTGCTAAAATATTTTTTTTTATTGGTGTATTTCACATAAAGTGGACAAAGCATGAACCGCTTTCCAAGCTCATGCAGGTTTATAGCTAGGCTTTTACTGTAGAACTCGACTAGCTCAGATGTGAATG
>JAOVVB010000002.1:23070227-23083972 GCA_028570985.1 Heterobranchus longifilis | reverse complement strand
CCACCCTAAGTACTTGTGTTTGTTTCAGCTTCACTACTGTTTATTGTCTGTTGTCTGTTACTGTGTGATTCAATGCTGCTGCAGTGCTGCAATTTCCCTTAGGATTAATAAAGATGTATCTTATCTTCTTCTTACATCAAGATAAAGTTTAGTCCATTACCTAGGGACTTTCAGCTCAGATTCAGAGTGTTCTAAACAACAACGACAACAATAATGTTCATTACTCACCTCTGGTTCGACTTTAGAAGGCTGAAGCACAAACAGCTGCAGAGCTGAGTGTAAAAAAACAACAACATATGACGTAATATTGAATTATATGAACAAAAACCATTGTGCCCTGAGCACCTACTAAAAGCTAAAGTTAAGAGGAAGTTAGGAAAGTTATTATTATTTTTCAACTCAGCTTTAAATAGTGATCCATGGAGACAATATTTTAAAGGAAAAGAATAAGAAATTTATCTGGGATTTGATTCATTCATTTTTCAGGTAGGCCTTTTGTCATGTCTATATATGTTAATCCATGCATCTAGGAACCTCTGTAGTCCAACTAAGGACTGTGGAGGCCCAATGGTGATTACTATTGTTTTTATTCCCGTTTTATAACCTCCAGTCAACATGCACACAGGCTTTCACACACTACGCCCAATTTGAGAATGTTGAGAATATAATATATATTTCTAATGTTTGAATCAGAAATAGAAAACATCATCATTCAGAACAATATTTGATAATTAACAATAAAAAAATGTAACTGAGTTTTAACTCACCTCCATCCAGCACTGCTAGAACAGCCAGGACGAGGAAAGGAGCTGTTTTACCTACAAACTCGTACATCACACTGCCAAATGGTGGGCCAACTGTCTCACACACACACACACACACACACACACACACACACACACACACACACACATTTTTATTATTAATAAATGAGATAGATCATGAGAAGTCCTGATTCCCTTTGTCTAAACATACACACACACACACACACACACACACAATTAATGTTAAATATTAAGAGATACAAACCAAGTACTCCCATAGCAAGTCCTCCCAGAGCTATACCAATTGCATTTCCTCTCTGCTCATCATCTGTATACACACTTGCCAGCATTCCCATACCTACACACACACACACACACACACACTTAAATTTATGGCCCCAATTTCCAGACTGACTTACAGAAGTTTCTATCAATAAAAACGTCCTGAGATTGGTTCTCTAGGTCACGTACCAAACATACTGACAGTCTTAAAACTCTGATGGGAGGAAAAATAGTAAGAAAAACACCCCCTAAAAATTACATTAAACTAATAATTTAAGTACTTTACATACACACATATGCATATGTGGTTTTAAATGTTCACGTACCTGCCACCGAGGAGCATGAAGAGCCGACACCCTGCATGGACCTGGCCACAAACAGCAGCGTGTAGCTCGACGAGAAGGCAAACACTAAACAATGATGATAATTATTAAATCATTATAATATATAAGATATTATATTACTACAGGATCACTACCTCCCATATAGTGTGTGTATGAAGAAGAGTGATGAAATAAAGGGGGAAAAAACAACATACAGTGTGTTAGTAAGGTGTTAGATTCAGATCTGGTGAATGTAAAGACAGACATGATTTACGTTGTTTTTTTTTTTTATCTTTATTAAACCATTTAGTAAGCCTTCGTGCAAAAATATGCAATTACAAAAATGTCTACTGGGAACTGGCGGAAAAGGTGAGTCAATCCCCATAGAGCTCCCAAGTTAAACAGAAATTAACATCTTTGTAGCCTGGTACAAACAACGGTTTTGGTCTTTATAGCCAGATTTTCCCTTCATGACAACTGTACATGTGTGTGAATTTTTATGTAACTCATCACTTAACACCATATGTCATTATGCCATATGTCAGCATGGCAGATTTGAGCGACAGCTTTATGGTAGGCATCAAACCGCTAGTTGTCTGCTTTGCGTCACTTTAGCTAACCAGCTAACTGTAATTATAGTTTAACCTACCACAAGGAATATAGGAGTTGACAAGGGATGACATGTAGGGTATGGATGATGGAGTTCAATCAAATGCAAAGTAACATTAGCATATGAATTAACAAAAACATTACCTATCTTAGCATTTTAGCTAAGCTAGCAAGCTTGTTGCAACTGATCATAGCTGGGCCCTGTTCATTCCACCCATTTACTCATTCATGGATAAACTGGTGTTTAGGTGTTTAGCTCCTGTTAAAGTGGCAACAACCAGAGCTCCCACAGGTGAGCTTCAAAACTGCCCTTCAGATAACCTAAGGATGATGTCACCAAGGGTTTATACAATCCATTTATAAAGTCTGTGGTCAAAAGTACTGTATTATTGATTTGCAGTGTACCTTAACCTTGCCAGGAATATAAGTAAATGTCCCCCTTAGAATAAACAGAACCACTGAATTGTTTTTGAATTTGTCATCTGTCTGTGTGCTGGTAATCTTTTTAGACTGTACATGCATATTACAGTGCTCTTTTCAAAAGATGATGTATATGATATGATATAATATTATATAATATGATATGATATATGATATGATATGATATGTAAGTTACTATTTATGTTTATTTACATACATTACATGTTACCTTGTGATAGATCAGTTTGGTGAAAAGTTGTCAAGCGCTTACCGATTGTTGAGAGGAACATGATGCAGAATCCAGCAAACATTGGGATCTGGTAGCCTATTCTGCAAAACATTGTTCATGTGAGTGTTCATAAGAATACCAGTATTGTCAAAATGTGACAACAGTGCCATAACAACATCACAGCCAGACTATTCACAAAAACATATTTAAATGGACAAAACACTACATTAATAACACTCAGAATGGACACTGGTGTTGCAAGACTGCTAAAATAGGTTTCTACCCATGAAATAGGACATTTAACAAATACCTATGTTTGTTGTAGAAAACATCATATTTAACAGAATAATTCAAGCTCAAATGTTATCGAAAATCTGGGTGTCCAGACCCATAACTAGCTGTGTACTCAAAACTAATTTTATGGTGTTAAGCTAAATGTGCAGTATATCTAACTTTATAAAATGAAGTTTGTTTAAATATGCTAATGGTATACTTCTTTTAAACAACAAAAAAAAAAGTATGTAAGTTTAAAAATAAGTACGCTTTTAGTTTATGATTTATGTACTTATCAGAGATACTTAAGTATACAGATCTTAGCTTAAACTTGCAAGTGTGCAGAAAAGTTTATGCATACTTTGGTCATGACATTACTGTGCTTGATTGGGCAGCCATCTCGCCTGACCTGAACCCCCATAGAAGACGATAAGTAAGACCTAGCCATAGATATTTAAAAATTGCTGCCTATAGTCTGTCTAATTCACACTGAAAGAATTGAATGTTGATGTTCTAAAATTCAAAAGTTTAAGTTTCTCCAATATGGAGTGAATGTGTGTGGGGTTGTGCCATGATATCCCCATCATGTTTGTCCAATTAGAAATTAATAAATCATTCAACAAGACCTAATTATTGTATAAAAAAAGTTTTTTTATACAATGGATTTTAAAAAACAACAACAACAAAAAAGTCTTTTGGGCTAGCAGCCCCCACGAGAAAAATGCAGCAGCTCCTCTCAAAAATTAGTTCCAACATCCCTAAATCTAAACAACAATACAGATGAGCTAAAGTCTGCTATTAAATCAACCTGGTCTTCAATAATAACGCCTCAGTGTGACATGCTGATCGCCTTTATAGCATGCTGCATTATGATAAAGGAACCCTGGCCAAGTATTGAGTGCATAAATGAATGTACTTTTCAGGAGTTGGACATTTTTATATTGTAAATCCTTTTTTGATTGACCTTAGAAAATATTCTAATAGTTTGAGATACTGGATTTGTTAATTTTCCTGAGCTTTAAGCTGTAATAATCGAAATTAAAACAAAAAGTCTTTAATTATTTCACTTTATGTCTCATGTATCTAGAAAATGTGAGTTTCACTTTTTGAATGAAATTATGAAAATACCTTTTTCATGATATTAAGTTTTTTGACACACACGCACATGCATGCACATGGATTGGGTGTATCCATCAAGCGAAGTAGGTTTATTTACATTTGTAACATGTAGAGAGGTACACCCTATTTATGGACAATAAGGAATTGATTTTGAAGAGGATGCATGACACACAATTCTAATATCAATCTTCATAGTCAAGATTGTGTTCATACTACAGTATGTGTTTTGTTTTGAACTACAGTATCAGTTTAAGTTATTATAATTTAGCTGCTGTACAATATTTGTTTGAAAATTGCATTTTCAAGAAAAGAATGTATTCTTAAAACTAAAAAGCAGTCAATATAGCTTGTAAATTTTTATATGCATTATCAATGGTAATGTTTATTAGTTAACTTCAGGTATACTTAAAGTACAGTTACAGGAATATTTTAAATATAGAAAGTTATACCTAAATAGAAACCGCATACTATACTTTAAATAACAAAGATAATATAGTAATCTGCAAGTATGGTGTTTATCGAAGGAAAACTTAGAATGACTGTGCATTATTGCAGTCATTTTTTGTGCAACGTCGAGGATGCAACTTCAAGCATGCAACTAGTTCACATTTAGGTACATTTTTACCCAATTTTTAGTTTATTAAAGTATACTTTGACGTATCCTCTCAGTAAGCTACTAGTTCAGCAGTTTTATACAGTATACTTGCAGTATAAAACTACTGAGAGGATACGTCAAAGTGTACTTTTATAAACTAAAAAGTGGTCTAGAAGTACATACAGTAACTAGTACTGTACCTATCCAAGTTCAGTTATAGTATACTTCATAGTTTAGTTGCAGTACAAAATGTACCTAAATGTGAACAAGGTGCATGCTTGAAGTTGCATCCTTGAAGTTGCACTGAAAAAAACTTGCACCTAAAGTATACTTAAAAAGTATACTTTTTATAAACTAAAAAGTTGGCCAATATAGTCTCAAGACATACTCAAATACTACATTTACCAGTCCTGTATACTACTAGTACACTAATATTAGTATACTTACAGTACTACATTAAGTATACTTGGAAAATGTACTTCAATTTTACTTAATTTTACTTAATGAAATTTAAGTATACGTTTGGGAAGAGTAAATCACTAAGAAAATTTTTATAATGCCTTTTAGTGAATTTCTGTCGAAGTGCTGATATTCAAAGACTGGTTTTGAGATAAACTAAACATAATAGAACTACCCTGGTATTAGACCGGTCTGTTTTTGAGCTCTGATGTGTCATGTATAATTTACAGTGTTGATACAGGCAGTGAAACAGATAAGCAAACTGTTACAACACTACAACAATACTGTAAGTCACAGCTTTATTGCATGGCTGTTTCCATTATAATTCATTTGGGACTAAGCTTATTCAATGTACAGTATAAAGTTCCTTAATGGTATATGGGTAGTTTTAGGAAGGGAGGGAAACCTGAGATAAAAAAGGAACATTTTGTACATTTTTTTCTTTAAATGTTTTTTTCATTACAAAATTAATGTGGGATTATCTACATTGTGGTTACTTGAATTTCACTTGTCTATATTTCCATCAATGCAACTTCAAAGTTAAAAAAAGTAATCTACAGGGGACTAGATTTTAGATGTTTTAAAAGATTAAACACCCTCAAACCTTATATCAGTTATTATTATTATTATTATTATTATTATTATTATTATTATTATCATCAATGATCCTTATCATATACCAATACAAAGATAATAATTATGACTCTGGAATGCAAGGTAAGTCATCTGTCAATTTTGCAGAAAGCATACACGTATGAAGTCAAACTCTGTTTGAGTTCAAATGGATCAAACAGCAAACATTATGATAAGATGAAAAAACGTAAAAATAAATAAGCATGCTTTTTTTTCCCAATTAAACTATATATTTTTGTCATTGTTTAGATATTTTTATCCAAACTATAATAATCCTGTTGTTGTATTTATCAATCCTAACTAGTAATGATAAGTTAATCTAAGATCTCACTGTACATATCCCTCAAAAATTTATCAAACAAGGAGTTAGCTAGTCACTTCTTGAGGGGTCCTGTATTGGTAATATTCAAGTTTCTGGGTTGCACACCGATTGGTGAGATGTCCTTAGTGTGATGTGTCTTTGTGTCTGAGTAAGTGTGTGAGTTTCTGGGTTGCTCACTTGTTGGTAAGTGGTCCTATGAATGGGTTGGTGATGAGCTGCACGGTGGCCTTTGAGGCAAACAGAAGACCCACTTTCACATTCTCATTCAAGAGCTGCTTGTCCGCTCTTGGGCAGTCAGAGGCATTGGAAGCTGGGGTCGGGGTCGGAGGCAAGGTCACGCCTGGGGTGCTGACCTGCGGGACCAGGTTGGTCAGGCGAGTGGTATTGTCGTAAAGAGAGACGATGGTCTGGAAGGTTCCAGATGGAGACTGAGAGGAGACGGAGTGGTTCCTAAGTGCAGTGGAAGCCTCATCGTCTACGGTGTACAGGTAGCTGGGGATGATGGGTACTGTCAGGTGAGAGAGGTGTGTGAATGGCAAGACAGAAACTTCCATGTCAGCAAATCTGTCTTTAACTATAAATGTTATTGATTGGATAGAGTAGTTCAAATGTAATAGGTTTAGACTAACCAATGATAATTTTGTGATTATAAAACTTTAATGCTGTACAGTATTTTCACACCAAAAACAAGCAGGATAGGAAACTACAGTTAAAGTGTTGTGTAAACATAAGGAATGTTGAAGCTCAGCTTTATTTGGGGTCATAAAAGAGCCATCACAGAGGAACTACACAATACATGGCATACAGTAGGTGAAGTAATGAACAGCATTGCACAATGTACAGTTTCAGTCTGAATTTGACATACACTCATTATGATCTAATATCATATCATGACAATTTGAGGCTTGCAATTGATTATTGAAGTGGTCTTCTCTGGGGCAGAATGATTGCACAACAAATATATTTTCATAGAAGTATCCCACAAGAATTTGGTGCATATGTTTTATTTTATTTATTTTATTTATTTTATTTATTTATTTCTTTTTAGATCAAAACAGTGTAAAAAATGTACATATAAAAACATGCATACAGAATATCTAGTATTACCTTTAGCAAGTTTTACCTTAAGCAGATGCTTTTGGTAGCCACTGATGCGTGTTTGGGCTCACTGTCTTGTTGGAACTCTCCATTTTGTCCTAGTTTTAAACTTCTAGCTAATAATTTGGTGTTATGCTGAAGAATTTTGAAGTAGTCCTCCTTCTTTATTATTAGATACACTTTCTTCAATCCCAGTTCCACTGGCAGCTAAAAAGTCCCAAAGCATAATGCTACCACCACCATTAGTCTTAACAGCTGTTATAATGTTTTTGGGGTTGAACACCTTGTTTAAATTTGCCTCTGGTTAAAATCTTCCTCCAGATGGCTTTTGTTTTGTCCAGTTGGTCATCTACAATCTGTATCTTGGCTCGAGTGTAGACACTGACACTGGTGTTCTAGCAGTTTCCAGTTGATGTTGGCACAGAGAAGCTACCAGCTGTAGACAATCATGATCACTAACAGGAAGTTGAGAGAGTCTTGGGCTTAGCAAATTGGAAGACATTTTTGGACTTTCCTTATACTGATCTACAAGTTGCACAATGGTCTACACATTTTTGGAAATTATCGACCTCTATGCTAGAAATCTATGCTAGAACTGTGCTAATTCTTACATATTTTGATTGAATGAATTAGAAAACAGATGAGAAAGGTGCTGGTTGGCTAAAGTTATTTTACAATAAAGATTTATACAGACATGAATATTTGCCTACAAGGGAGGAGGGTGTCTGATGATCATGATGCCTCATAATTTCTCGAGGAAAAACAGTAGCACAATGAAGTTTAACAATCAACACATGGTGTGTTTATGAATTTATCTTCACTTTCAGACTAAAGATTATTACCTAACTGTAATTTATTGGTCAGAGAACATTTGTCTTGGCCAGACCTACACATCTTACAGTCACATCTTCCGGCTTGTGAAAGTGTCACCGCCCAACATTTCCAAGGAGCAGTTGTGGGATATTTTCCCTCAGAAGCCAAAATGTCTCGAAAGTGTTTCAACAACGCAGAGAACTTTTGCTACATTTGTGCCAAGGTTATATTTGCATCTCAAAAGTGCAGCATGAAGGCAGAGGTGAAAAAGGCATACCACCTATATTTTGGATGCAAAATAGGGGATCAGAACAAGAGATGCATTACATGTGCAACTTATCTGCGTCAGTGGCTAAACCTTTTGCAGTGTGATGTCAGGATCTCCATTTTCCGTGATTGGGAAAAAGATAATTTAATAATTTTGTTTATTAAATAAAAAAATAATAATTTGAGGTTTTATCTTAATAGTCTGTCTATAAATATATAGATCGATCAGTGTGGCATCATTCTCATTGCTATATCACATTCTGCAGAAAAGTTATAGAGTATAATCGCACACCCTCTCGTCATTTAGAATTATTTTGATGCAATTTTGACCTGAAGCTGTATCTTGGAACCAGGAGCCGGTTAACACTCAGGTCTTAATTTTTCACTTAAATAGTGACCCAATTCTGGTAAAATGTAGCTATTTTCTTTTCCGTGGGCTTCTCCTTGTAGACCAGTGTAAAAATCTTGACACTGTGTTGATTTAAGTCCCAAAATGCATTAAAACTTGTGGTCCAAATTCTTGAACTTTTTATGTATTAAATTTGTATGTTATATAAATGTATATAATCATTCTGCCCCAGAAAAAAAAAAACAGTTCAAAGCAATCTTTAAAACCCATTACAGTACATTATGTTGACATGGCATTTATGTTCATAAGGAGTGTATGTAAACTTATGACCCTATCTATATATGATAAATAATGGCTTTTTTTATTCTTTTAATATACTGTTAATCTTTACAGTACATAAAACAAAATACGCGGTTTAAGGATTATGAGCCTTGCCTAAATCCTGAGATTTGAACCTGCAATCATCCATACATTCGAATAGACCATTAACTGCTCAGCTACCACTAGCCATACATGCAGCATCAAATGATATCCTTCATTTGAATGATATCCTCCATATGTCTGATATCCAGACATTTTATATATTAAGGGAATAAACAGGCTCTGTTATGTTCTTATCCACTTGTCCCAAGCTGCTTTAAAACTATGATTTAAAGCTGTCTCGTTTGTAATTCCCGGAGAATATTTGCAGGTTTGGGGCGATGTCATGATTTTCATGAACATCCTGTATCTCTAATACACATGCATGAATTTAAATAGAATATTTTGAATAACAATTCAACTTTTAATGGCAGCTATGATACAGAAGCAGGCGTGATCAAATCAGTTTAGTGATTAATGCTCTGTGCTCCAAACCAAGCAACAAAAGCAGTGTAATGTTTCACATAATATAATGTTCTGTTGGCATTATGTTCTGTTGGCATTCCATTAAAAAAGTAATAGCTTACATAATAAACTTGTAGTCAGTATGGTCTGCCTTAATCAGTTTATTAGTGCAGAATATACAGTACCATCTGACAGTGAATAGCTGAAAACCTACAGTGACTTGAATTATTATTTTATAAACTAGCTACTTTATGCGGAAACTTGCAGACAGGTAATGAACATAAAGTGTAAGGCGTTCAGCCACAGTGAACCACCAGAATACCTTCATTGCGCATTGACATTGATTCTAAAAAGGTCTGGAACTGTACTGGAAAATTAGACACAGTGCTATGTTCTTGGTTATTTTCTAAAATATCACTCTAAAATCTCTCTTAAGTCTTCACATGGGTTCAAATCTGTTAAGTGTGAATGTTATAGCATGTGATTTACATAAATGTTTGTTCACGTCAAACCATTTAGGAAGCTCTGTGGATGGCGGTGGAGTCTTCCTGGAACAGATCACACCCATTAGGATGGATATGTTCCATCATAGAATATAGATAATCCGCCAGAAGAACCTTGTATTTAATAAAATTGAATTTAGACTTTGTGTTTTAAGGTAAAATGGTCTTTCTCCTAGTAATAGATTTTGAAAAGAGCAATAAAATCAAGGCCATTAAAACAGCTACTAACAACATACAGTATCTTTGATATTTTATTATTTATTAGCAAGCTATGACGCTGTTTTACTCACTCACTCAATGAGGGGTGCCAATCCATCGCAGGGCACACACACATACACTACAGGCAATTTGGGAACGCCAATTACGTTCGGGGGAGAACATGCAAACTCCATACACACAGAGGTGGGAATCGAACCTGCGCAGGAATTGAACCTAGACGTGCAAAGTGACAGTGCACTAAGCCACTAAGCCATTGTGCGGCCCTTAATGTCATTTTAGTTCAAATTTTTACTTTAGCTTGCTAATAAATAATAAAATATCATTAATTTTTTACCTCACTACGCTACAGCATACAGTAATAGCCGGTTTAGCTGGTTTCCTTCAATTTGTCAGATTTGAACAATGCAAGATCATAATAATCATAATTCTTTAAAATATATTTCGGGCTATTATAGATAGTAGTGATTTGAGTGTCATTAATACAGCCTTAGTTATAGGTAAAGGAACATTATTTTATCGCCAATATCATCTTACTATTATAGTCCAGGTGGAATTGTTTTGTATCTGTTTAATGACTATGATTATAATTATTGCCAACTTTTCTGTTATCAAATCAGCAAGCACTCTCTGTTTTTTTTTTTTTTTTTAGAAACAGATTACAGACTAGGCTGTGTAAATATAACCCAGCTGATTAACTGTGAGACTCATCACGAAATGACATGTCTTTGGAGAACTGAAACCTGCTTATGTGCCTTACTGCCTTGCCCACTACCCAGGACATTAACGAGATTAACACATCCCTAGATAGTTTTTCACAGTCTGAATAGTTTATCCCCAGAGCAAAGCGTTTATCTCCATGATACAGGTGGACATACAGGTTTACTCACCTACCACCGTCAACAGCATGTTATCCAATAGCAAAGCAATAAAAACGATGAGCAGGATAAGCCTCCTGGACTGTCTCTCTTCCCTCAGCCATGTCAGTAAACTGAAATCTCTAAGAGCATCAAGTAGTCCCATTGTAATGACATCCAAAAGAGCGGAGAGGGCAAAAAAGGAGAGGGAGACGTGCCCTGTGAAGAATAAGCAGTGCGGTCATCATGGATAAATAATAATAATAATAATAATAATAATAATAATGAAAAGAATGGATGCATTTTATATTGTGTATTTTGGTTTCAGATGGAGGTGGATTTGATAACAAGTAAGAATGGAAGTAAGAAATTGCTAAATAGGTTAAGAAAGTCAATCCAATAATCGGATAAATCTAGTAAAATCTAGTCTAAACATTGAGGTTACAACATAATAATAATAATAATAATAATAATAATAATAATAATAATAATAATAATAAATTAATTAATTAGATTTGACAAAAAGTAACAACTAAAATGACAAATTTGTGAAAATAGATTAATTCAGAAAAACCAATAATCTGACTTAAATCTAATCTACACATAAAACATGACGTGAAAGCATAATAATAATAATAGTAATAATAATAATAATATTATTAGGAGCAGCCTTGTCTCTGAATCGTGTCCGTGCTCTCTCCTCAGATCACACTGCACTAATCTCACCTTAGATGCTCATTTATCCCGCAGTCAGCCGGTGCGGTGTCTTGCGGTGAAGAGCGGCGGGGTACAGAGCGCTGCACGCAGAGCGCTTCACTCACAGGACTGCCGCCGCCGCCGCCGCCGCTTCTGCTGTGGGCGCTCGTGACGTCACGCCAAAGAAAAGCGGGTGTGCGCGCCGGTCCCGAAATCTGCGCGCGTGCGTGCAAGTAAATAACAAGGACCCATGCGAAATGTTCGGACGCGTGTCGAGGCGCTCATTGGATAGCCGCGTGCAATAAAATCAATAAAAATAATACTCCTTATCCAGAACGTGTTATTTAGACAGATTAAACACCGTGCATTTCTGAAATCCTCAGAGATCACTAACTACCGTGTTTGTCATGTTTAATATGACATGTTTTTGATCATTTAAATCTTGAAAATGTTAATGTTTATAGGCTCAACGTTCGTGCATGATTTTAACTAACTTTTAAAAGAGAGAGAGAGAGAGAGAGAGAGATTCGTAAGATGTAAGATCAAGAGTGGAGAGGGCAAAAAAGGAGAACGAGACACGTGCCCTGTGGGGAATAAACAGGGGTGTCACTATGGATAAATATAAGCAATAATAATTAGAGGAAGAAGTAGGGATGCATTATATGTTGGAGGTAAATTTGCTAAAAATTAAGAATGAAAGTGAGGAATTACTAAATAGGTTAATTTAATACTAAAAAGTCAATCTAATAATCAGACTAATAACTAATCTGAACATAGTGAGGTTACAACAACAACATATTATTATTATCATCATCATCATTATTATTATTGTTATTAACAACAACAATAATAATCTAACAACAACAAATATATAGTATAACAACAAAAATATATATCAGTAGCTATAGCCTAAGTAAATATATACAATATGTAATATATAATACTTACCTTATTTTTTTGTGGTGTCAGCTTTTGGTTTGATGCTGACCACACCGGCTTGTATAATGAATTAGGCCATTTTATTTCTTTCTCCAAAGGAACTCACTAAATGCCTGATAACATATTTTTACACTTTCATTCATGAGGCAACAAAGTAATTCACATTATGCTGTTCCAACTGACCCAATTCATTACTTTTTTTTTTGTTTTGTTATTATTTCTGTGCAGTTCTACTGGTGTTACAAGGTGCTTAGTGTAATCCATTTGTCAGACAATAATCAGCTAAAGTAATCTATGGAAAACAAAAACAACTTTGTTGAACCATCTTTGTGAATTATATTCGACCAGGTGTTAAACTAGAGAGAGCTTTGGATTATGTGAATAGCAGTTTAATAAATTATGGTACATCACATAATGTATGGCATAAATATTGGCATTGTTGATGTAGGCTTATGCAGGGTAATATCCTCCTTTCTAGCAAAAGCTTTCATTTCAAAATTGTGGGGGAAAAATCAACAACTTTCACTCAAGTGTGGTTTTGTAAGACGAAACCACACTTGAGTGAAAGTGTGCAATAAAAAATGTAATTTAAAAAAAATTAATTAAAAAATGCATTCATAGTATATAGAAACAAGCGTTTGGCGGAAAATAAAATGATTGTGGTACACTACAACAACTCCACCTAGTGTCCAAATTATGCACCCGCGTTATTTGACGGTTATCCAAACCGTGATCCAGGAGGATACTTTTGCTTATTATTATTATTATTATTATTATTATTATTATTATTATTATTTACACCAATAATTACTCCTCCTCCTCCTACTATTATTATTATTATTATTATTATTATTATTAGTAGTAGTAGTAGTAGTAGTACATGGTTTTAAGACATTTATTTGTACACCTGTAACAAAAAAGTAGTATTTGAATTACTTTCCCTTATTATTATTATTGTTGTTGTTGTTTACAACAATAACTATTAATGTTATTATTATTGTAGTAGTCGTAGCAGTAGAAGTAACAGTAGTAGTATATGGTTTTAAGACCTTTATTTGTACATCTGTAAGAAATTTAAAAAAATTATTTTTTAGTACATTTTCTTGTTGTTGTTGTTCTTCTTCTTCTTATTATTTTTAAACACAACAATAACT
>JAOVVB010000002.1:23053089-23068743 GCA_028570985.1 Heterobranchus longifilis | reverse complement strand
GGGGGGTACACCCTGGATGGAGGGCCACTCCATCGCAGGGCGCACACACACACACACACACACACACACACACACACACACACACACACACACACACACACACAACAGGCAATTTGGAAACACCAATTAGCCTAATTTGCATGTCATTTGGCCTGTTGCATTGTATTCGGACTGTGGGAGGAAAACAGAGTAACCCACCAAGCACGGGGAGAACATGTAAACTCCATGCACACAGACCTAAGGCAGTAATCAAACCTTTGCACCTATAGGTTTGTCTGGTTTTTGACAAAAGTAACTCTTCAGGATGTAAGGTTTTATCGTTTCTTTGTGTGTTTTTTTCTGTTGAATTAACTGTAAGTAAGAAGAAAAAGAGGCTTGCAAGATAACGGATATTTTTACCTGCTATAAAAGAAGTGATAAAAGGAACAAGTAGGGTGGTACGATGGCATAGTGGATCCTTTTGTCACTTATCAGCTAAAAATAGATGTTATCTTGCAAGACTCTTTTCCTTAATGTTTATTCGACAGAAAAGGAATCTTGTCACAGAGAGACAATAAAAACTTCCATTCTGAAGAGTTACTTTTGTCATAAACTTTAAACAAATGGCTTTAGATTCAACAGCTTCAACACAGTTAAACTGGAGACTCCTTCCAAAAAACGTTTTTTTTTATAAGTAGCCCATAAGGACCCATGGTGTCACAAACTGTTTAAATGTGCTGAAATATTTCTTATTCAACTTTACACTTGGCTTTAACTCATGAAGTCTCTAACTGACATATATTGAACATCCTGGTGAAGTCATGTGACCAGCTGAGAATTTTGTACCCATGACATCATTTCCAAAATGTTGTTGGTGTGAGTAAGTAGCACATGGGAAAGAACTAGATAATTTAAAAAATCTAGCTTTTTGTTACTGAAATAACTAGTTTTATTTCTAATGATTTAATAGCATATCATATTTTATATTTAATCTGTTCTGACTATAATTCAAATTGATATATATATATATATATTTTAAGAACATAGCCCTGTGACATATGTTGTATACGGCTTTTAACCTTAAAATTGCAGGTACATGAAGCACAGAACCAAGCCATTTTTTTATATTTAACAGAACTAGGTAAATCCCCGTCACCAGCAGCCTTCGCCTAAATTCGACACCAAAATGTGGCATACACCGCATTTCAGTGGTTGGTTAAAAAAGCTGCATGGTCCTTTTTCTACAGCTGTGGCTAAAGTTGTTTTTTTGATTCTAGTGCCTTACCGGGTAAAGCTTGGGCTTACAGGAAATCAAAAGTGTTAACTCGCGTGTAAGATATAGTCTGAACATCAACGTGTGCTACGTGTGCTAGGAATAAAGGTTGTTGTGGTCGAGCTAACTTACAGTATCTGGTTGTCATTATTAAAGGACAAAGTGCTCATACATAAAGCAATCGGATTTTACGCCCAGTCACTAGGAACCTTCAGGAATATACATTTTCATGTTAAAATAAAATGAAAAATTAAATTCTGGAAAATTTGAGAAATTCATTTGTTTTTGCTAGTTTGTCTAGTGTTAGGAATCAACATAGCCAGAGGTCAGCTGCAGAGTCTAAGGTTTCATCTTGAACTTGGGTTTTGTGGGCTTTCCCTCCATATTACAGATTGTTTCCTGTTACTATTGCATTGGTGGTCGATGTGTAAAAGAATTTAACATTATTTAACATAATGGTTAGCACTGTCACCTTGCACCTCCAGGTTCTTGAGTTCTACTCCCGCCTCAGAGACTGTGTGGTAGAGTTTGCATGTTCTCCCCGTGCTTGGAGGGTTTCCTCCAGGTACCCCGGTTTCCTCCCACAGTCCAAAGACATGCAGATTAGGCTGATTGGCATTTCCAAATTGCCTGTAATGTATTAGTATGTGTATGTGTTTGTGCCCTGCGATGGATTGGCACCCTGTCCAGGGTGTACCCTGCCTCATGCTCCAAGTCTCCAGCGATAGGCTCCAGGCCCCCTGCAACACTGTATACAGGATAAAGAGGTATAGACAATGAGTGAGAAACATGATTCACAAATAAGGTCGATAAAAAAAAACACACAGCCTCTTTTTTTGTTTTTATTTATTTATTTAAAAAAATTATATTACAGATGTCACTCTACCTGAGAAAAGTCTGTTTGTTCACATTTTTGGAAAGTTAATGGAAGTCACATTGAAACACACAACATATAAATAAAGATATCAATATAAATTGATTTCTTTAACTTGCTAATTATGTCTTATAACACAAAGTAAAAATATAATAAAGGGAAATGTCGACCCTTTGCTATCCCTTATGCATATGAAAAACAATTTGAAATGTTTTATTTTTTTGGTTAACATTTATAACATTCATTCACCAGCAGCCATCTCGGTCAGATTAACGCAGCATATTTATTTGGTTGCATGAAGCAGGATACGTGCAATCTGATGCAAGTGGAACAATAACACAAAATACTTTCATTTTCAGTCATGCCATGTGATTTAGAAAAAAGTTACTTGTTTGTTGGAAATGTAAACGCACTTTCAATACAGAGTTGGCTGATATGCAAATCAAAAGTTTATAAAGAAAAATCATTAAGGAAGAAATGACTTGCAGTCAAGGAAATTTAACCAAAGTTGATCTATTTGAGATATGATTAGTGGAAATACTGTGCCATTTCATAAACCATATCCTCAGCTTGGAGCTATGAGTGCGTTAGTAATATGACATTAACACTCACAACCCATTGAGTTCTCTTCATGTGAATAAATAGCAGAAACAAACTGACTGTGACAATAAGCTAGGGTGGTTCTTGTACTATCAGTCTGTGAGCTTCACTCATAAAGCATATAACATGTCCAAAGCTACATTACTGAGGGGTTAATTATTATGCTCCAGATTAACTCATTCTCCCTTGAGTTTTTATTTTTTAAATCAGTTCTATATCATGCATTGCAATTCTTTGCAAATCTGTTAGCTTGAGGATTTCATTTGGTTGCTGGTGAGGCATTGTTTGTGTGGTGGCTTACTGTAGTGGTTAGCACTGTTGCCTTGCACCTCCAGGATTCTCACCTTGCTTGGTGGCTTTCCTTCATGTTTCCTCCCACACTCTAAAGACATGCAGATTAGGCTAACTGGCGTTCCCAAATTGTCCGTAATGTGTGAATGTGTGTTTTAATGTTGACTATAGGTAAAAATGGGAAATAAATACAATGGTCATCATTGGCCTCCACGGTCCCTAGTTGAACTACAGAGGTTCCTAAATGGATGGGGGATGGATGGAGGTATTGTATAAAGGCTGTACTAAACGTAATGCATTTGCACTATCCTTGAACCCAACTCTTGAAATCCCCTTTGTCGCAATTGATGGTCTCCCACTGCATGGTTTATCTTCATCGATGCTCTCCCCTTCTGTTAACTTCTCCATCCATTTGGTGTCATCTCCATGAACATTCTGCACAGGAGGCGACCATCAACTGTGACAGAGACTATGTTGAGTATATATGAGCTTTGCATACAGGAAGAGTTACTGTACCAACATGTGCAATGTGAATGACCTATATCAGTTAATAAAAAAGCCAACCTTTGCATTATTTTCAGTACCTCACTCACATAAAATACATACATATGGCCTCCGAGTGGCGCAGTGGTAAACTGTCCGCCCTATCATCCGGAGATCGCTGGTTCGGTTCCTGGGTGATGCTGTAACTTCTCGCAGCCGGAGGTCTAACTTCGCTGTTGCCGGCTCCCAAGTGCCAGAGGAGAAGGGTTGAGCGTAGGGCTAGTAACCCGCCCCATAAAAAAAAAAAAAACAACTCCTACGGAAACAACGAGAAACACTCGTTGCCCTATGCACCGATCGGTGCTGGAGGCCTTAAGTATATATATACAGTATATTAAATAAAATAATTAAATTGCTTTCATTCCCAATTTCTTTAATTAAAAATGTCACCTTTAATCTGTTGGATTACAAAAAGCTCCTTCTGTTAAAAAAAAAAAATGAACCTCTGTAAATGTGGAATAATATTAATCAAGCCTCTATATATCCATAAATCTCAAACAAGCAGGAAGAAGAAATATTTCTCAACTTCAATAAATTTCAAGATGCACAACCCAGAGCAGTTATGACAGCATTCTTTTATTTATAGGTTTACTTCTAAGTACAAAAACAAGTATGCAATAATACTGTACAAATTTATGTATTTTTATTTAAGGTTTAAATTTCTTTTCTTTATTATACCTTTTAGATGCTACCATACCATTTGAGACCACACGATTCATACACTTAGTCTCGGAGAGCCAAGCTTTGTACATTGCACTGCTAATCATCACGCTGTTATGTCTGAAAAGCATTTGAATTTATTTGGCACATGCAAAGTGACCTCCACGTCAGAAAACATGCAATGTAGTCTGGTACCTGCAATTTTTAAATACTATGCTGTTTAAAAAAATATATCAGGGTCCCAACAATGAAAGTTTTAAATAAAATAATCAAGCACTTTACAATGGTTGTGTTTGGTCTAAAACATTGTTGTTCATGATCACACAACAAGAACAAGAATAATACAAAACATTATGTTATATATTATCTGTACTTCTGTGACCATCAGCACAAGTGATAAAATTTAAGAAACAGGCTTTGGTGAAAATGAGTATTCTAACTTGTATTAAAGCGGTATTTGGTATTTATAGGTGACTCATCATGTCAAGTCAGGTATTCAAGTCACTCAAACAGGTTAGTTTTGCGCTATGGCCAATAGTGTCAAGTTGATCAAATCTAAAAAAAATCAGTTGATAAATACCTTCTCTTCAACAGAACTGAATAGGTTTTAATCCTAAACATTAATTTAAAGCACTGTAATGAACACCATCCAAGCTGGTTACTCCAAACTTTTGTTGTTGCTATATCTGTGATGCTGGGAAGTTATTTTTAGGGTTAGCAGGGAAATCCTGGAGTCAAAATGAGGCTCCTTCTTTCTTACTATGTCACAGAATCCTCATTTAAATTTTCTAAAACTAGAATTTCTGTTTTTTTTTTGTTTTTTGTTTTTTTACCAGAGCCAGAAATCTGAACATATGGAGAACTGAAATCACCCAAAATGTGAATTAATACCTAATTTGATGTGAGGAGTCACATCTTTAAGTGAGGTGATTTAGAAAGTGTAGATCATAACTAGGTTGTAAGATATGGGACTTACTGGAAAAAAAATAACTGTTTTGGTATTATGTTTATGCTAAGACAGACTGGTAAAACAGTAAAAAAAAAAAAAAAGTTAAAACCAAAAAAATAGCTTGTGACCAAACAAAATACAGCAATGTTTTGGTCTATTTTAACAAATCTCATATGCAGACTCTTAGTCAAACAATCTCCAGTATTCCATACAGAGAAATGTGAAAAGCTGAAATGGAAACCAACTCTCATGCATCATGAATACTTATAAATCCATTATATAATAATAAATAATAATAAATCCACTGTCTATTCCATCTACCTACAACTTTCCATGGAGCTTGTGGAAAGTTCAGTAATATCATTTAAATGAACAAAAAGTAAACAAAACTTAAAGAACTTTTTAGTTAATAACGTCTGTTGACTTTACTCGTGAATCCTCCACATTTTCAGCATCTTGCCCCTTTTCAACTGTCCTGAACCTTGTACTTGCGCTTCTTTCCCACGCCAAGGCAACTGAGGCAGCGGATACAGCGGTGGTAACTGCTGATGATGTGTGACTGGCCCAGTTTGAAAGCCATGCTCATAATGGCCATGCCTGTGATGATGAAGAGAAAGGTCAGCATGAAAAACTTGGGGTGCTTAGGCACAATGTCACCAAAACCAATGGTTGTAAGCGTTATGAAGCAGAAGTAGAAAGCATCGAACCATCTCAGATCCGTCTCCCACAGCGGTAGGATCAGTGCCCAACTCAGTATATAAGCAAAGACTAGCAGCAGGATCAGCGTGAAAGGCACATTCAAGCTCTCCATTTCTTGGCCAATAGAACCAAAGTCCCACATTTTAAACCCCGAAGGTACAGGTGGCATCTGATTGAGCTGGGGGCAAGAGCATGTGCGCGTTAAAGGTCCGTTCTGACCAAATCTCTCCCGTGCAATCATGTTTTCAAAGATCGCAACATTTTTAATAAAATGGGTGGACCTTTTCTTAACGGATGACTGGGTGAGCATCACCTCCCGGATGTCCAGTGGTTTACTCACAGCGATGTCCTGACAGGGAGTATAGGTGCTGTTTTGGATTGTGCCACTTTCTCGACTTCTGCAGAGACTCCACAGCTGAGAGAGAAGGCGTTTGAAGGAAGTGTGTAACCTTTGGTAAGCATTGGAGACAAGCATTGCCAGAATGTCACCAACATCTGAAATGACTAGCAGCATGAGTGGAATTCCCACCATGGCATAGATAATACACGCTGCCCTTCCAATCCCTGTCACTGGGTAGATCTCTCCATAGCCTGAGACAGAAAGAGGGTGGTTATTATAAACAGCAAAAGTCTTACACACTTTTTAGAGAAATTCTGTAAAGCAAATATGCCTTTAAAAATAACAAAATTAAATGTCTACATAAAATACTATAAAATGTACTAAAATGAACAAAAAGCAGATCAAATCAAATCAATATTTGCTTTTATATGAAAAAAATCTCAGGAAGTATTAAGAAACTGGTGTTTGATGGAACGTTTTAGTGAACATGTTGGTGAATCTGCTATAGTTCATCTGAAGACTTTGACTGGTGCGTTTGCTACCATTTGCTTTATATTTACTCTCTGAAAAGTGGCCTGATATATAATACATGTCTGGCCACAAGAGGGCACATTTTCAGAAGCTTCAAATTATTGCCCTGAAGAAAACAACTAAGGATATTTGAAATGACTGGAATTGGGTTAATAACTATTCAACACATTAATAAAGGCATAGTTCCGTTTTTATAGGCGGCATGATGGCGTAGTGGTTAGCACTATCGCCTTACACCTGCGGGTTCGATTCCCGCCTTGGGGGCTTGGTGGGTTTCGTCCCACGGCCCAAAGACAAACAGATTAGGCTAATTGGTGTTCACAAAATTGCTTGTAGTTTGTGAGTGAGTGTGTCCTACAACAGATTATCACAAACTCCAGGGTGTGGGGATAGGCTCCATGCCCCCCGTGACACTGTATACAGGATAAAGCGGTATACACAATGAGAGAGTTCAGCAATAAGAGAGAGTTCAGCTCCTTTTAAGTGTTTTAAATCACATTTGAGGTGCATATGAGTACATCACCATATGTCATGATTGCCATAAATTCTAACAAATTTAACTCTTTTCCTAAATTTGTGCTTAATAAGCTGTAACTTTAAATGATAATCAGTGGGACATCCCCATGAAAACCTAATAAACCTAAAAAAAAATAAAAAATGAACAAGCAGGAGGAGAGAAAAAGTTTGTAGCAAACCTTACAACCACTCTTGACTCTTGACAATACCTACCATATCATTGCAAATTTAACATATTGCTTTTGTGCTTCCGTCATAGATTACTGATATTTTTCAGTTCACTCAGTCTTACACACCAGGTTTTCAGTAGAAACTTTCTTGCTGTTGGCCAGTTTTGAATATGCCATTTTTACACTTTCTGTATGAACACTTAACTTCTTTACTGCGAGTGCCTATATCTGTGCATCCAACCCACGGTCTATAGATTTGTTATCTGGCTTGAGTGAGACAGTAACATTGCCACTGTGATGCTGTTACAGCCGCTGTGATTATACCTAATAGAAGAGGATGAGAAGAGGATGAGTAGAGCTGCATGCCTTAAAAAAAATCTTTGCTGTTGAAAACTTGTCCAGTAGACCGGAGACTACCTCCTGAGTAGTTGTAATATAGACATACCGTATCACAACATCAATCTTCTGATTGTTCTTGATGCAACAACAGGAGATTCCCATCATATGCTCAATGCCCCAGTTCAGAAAGCAAAGTTCATAAAGAGAAACCAAGGTGAATTCATCAAGTGTAAATAAAATGAGAATAGAAACATTCAGTGGAGAGCGAGAGAAAACAGCGAGGACATGGAAAAGAAATACAGGGACAAAGAGAAATGATAATTATTTTAACAGTAGATATATATTGTTATTATTTCTGTCACTTCATAATAAAGCTCCTATTGGCTTGTATGTTATCTTCTCTCTTTAGTGAAACAAGATAGTAGACAGAGGCCCATCATTAACTTCTATCAGAGATCCTGCTGTAAATAATCAAAATAATCGATGACAACCAATGAGAGTAGATTCCATCAGATCAGAGATTTATTTTATAAAAAAATTTAAATTTATAGTGGATGCATATGTTAAAAAGAAAAACAAACATATTTACATTTTACCAGATGTAGTCCCTGACATCTGGACATCATTGCTATGTGAAGACCAGTGAAGAAAAGAAATTGCAAGTAAGACTTGAAATAAGGATTGAAAAGGTGAGCAATAAATGCAGAGGACCCCTGCGTATGGGCCCCCAAATTGCTAAAGCTATAGGACAGTGCTGAACTGTCAACTTTATGGAAGAAATGTTATCTGACAAACATAATGAATGGAAATCAATTAAACATTTGTCATAAGTCAGCTGTCTACCTGAATGTAATAAATGACCAGGTTATCGCATATATGCATTGTTTTTTTTTTTCTTTCCTGATGGCACGGTCATTTCCCCCAGACTCAAATTGTAAAGGAACAGTTCTGGTGGCATAAAGAATCATTTTCACACATGAACTCATCACATAGTACAAAGTTGCGTCTTTTTTTGTCCAGGTAATGTATGTTGCTTACCTTATGAAAAACCAATGCTGTTCTGTTTTTTTTTTTTTTTTTTTGCTGGTTAAGTGATGTTTGGAAATATAAAAACGTTTTTACACTGCCTCAGTAATGTAGGAGTCATAAAATAAATTCACATAGAGCTTAAATAGGAGGATGTATATTTTGGAGAACTGAGACTTTATGAAGGCTACTTTTTTTTATTGCATTGCTTTTAAAAGGTCTTTAGGTCATCTTTGTGAAAATAACATTTCAATATCTACTCTGTGAGGATGCTTTTTAGGGCTGTACTGGGTCTTGAAGATGTTCCCAGTAGATCTCTAGTTTGTATGATCCTGAACACATCCTGTATCCCTATTCATGCCCAGTGGAAAAGGAATAAAATGAAACAAAAGAAAAGAAAACAAGAAGGAAGAAAGGAAGAGAAAAAAGTCAATAAATCCATCAAAGGAGATTCTCTTCCCCTTTAAATTTCGATCTTGCAAAATTTTGTGACCTTGCCATTAACCTGTGGTGTGGCCTGCTGCAGGAAAGAGCTAATGAATGAACAAAGAAGAGTTACTGGCTTTCAGTTGTACTCTTCTCATACTTCTGAGACTGCTGTTGCTCATAAACTAAGCTGTTATGAGCTCTTAGTGACAGTAGTGGTCTGCTAATGCTATAAGACCAGTTGGCAGATTTGTTATAGACTGGGGAACATGCTGTATGGTGCTATTCTGTCGGGACAGTGATGAGAGCATTCCCAGTTCTTAAGTGCTCACTTCAACAGCTACAGTGGGGCAAAAAGTATTTAGTCAGCCACCAATTGTGCAAGTTCTCCCACTTAAAAAGATGAAAGAGGCCTGTAATTTTCTTCATAGGTATACCTCAACTAAGAGAGACAAAATAAGAAAAAAACGAGCATAATTCGTTCCGGAAGCGGGCTCGTATTCCAAAACACTCGTAAACCAAATTTAATTTTTCAATAAGAAATAATGGAAACTTAAATTATTCGTTCTACAGCCCAAAAAAATAAAGACATAAAAATAATTAATACAAAATATTAAATAAAAATAAAACAAATCAACCTGCACTTTACCTTTCAAAAAAGTAAAAAATAAATCCCGGCAGATAAGTGTTTCCCTTTGTGCACGCAGGCGCTGTGTGTGTGTGTGTGTGTGTGTGTGCGCGTGTGTGTGTGTGTGAGGCTAGAGTAAGTGGAGACTCTTGCTTTCAGCCCCTCCTGTCTCCCCCTCCTCATCTTACACATTAAAACTTTCTCCTCTCGTTTAAACACATTCACACACACATTAACAGAAAGATTTTATATATATAATATATAAAATATTATATCAATATTATATAATTATTATAAATTCTAAAAAAAAATTTTACATTGAAACACTTACTCAGTACTTGAGTAGTTATTTCACAGAATACTTTTTTTACTCTTACTTGAGTAATATTTTGGATGACTACTTTTTACTTCTACTTGAGTAATATTATTTTTGACGTAAAGCTACTCCACCTCTGCTTGAATGCAGCTGATGATGCTAAAACTGTTGGCAGGTGGAGAGGAGTTGTACTTTAACCACATGAGATCACTATTTCCTTAGCTTCTATAACATCTGCTAAACTATCAAACAGTCTCAGTTCATCTACAGTTCCATAAAAAAAGTTTTTATTTTTTGCATATTTATTACATAGCTGAGTTAAATTTCACTTGCCACACCCAGACGTGATTACTGCCAGACCTTTTGAATCAAGAAATCATTTAAATAGAACCTGTCTGACAAAGTGAAGCAGGCTAACATATCTAAAAAGGCAACACAATCTAAAGAAATTCAAGAACAGATGAAAAAGAAAGTTTGTGTATTGCGTATTAGTCTGGAAATGAGTACCAAGCCATTTCTATGGCTTTTGGACTCCAAAATTAAAAGACACGGCGAAAGCCATTATCCACAAATGCTGAAAAAGTGGTCAAGAGTCAGGAGTGGGTGGCCTGCCAAAATTACTCCAAGATGAAAACAACGACTTATCCAGGAGCTCATAAAGGAACCCAAAACAACATTTGAAGAACTGCAGGCCTCGCTCATCTCACTGAATGTCAGTATTCATGATTTAACAATAATTAAAATTTATTAAATTCAATTTCATTTGTGTAGCGCTTTTATCATTGTGTGTCGCATAGCAGCTTTACACAATCAAAAGAAATTATGGAAGTTTGCATGAAATGCGAATGTGTATAAATCAAAATGATTAGATAAGAAAGAGTATAAGAATAAGAAAGAGACAGGGCAAAAATGGCATCCATGGAGAGTTCCAAGGCATAAGACACTGCTGACCAAAGAGAACACAAAGGCTAGTCTCACATCTGCCAAAAACATCTCGACTATCCCCAAAGGGTAAAGACTATCCCCAAAGGGTTGGGCAAAGGTGTGCATCCCATTAAAACAGTGTTTCATAAAAAGAATATCATACAATGTAGTGTGATGGTCTGGGGCTGCTTTGCAGCTTCAGGACTTGGTTGACTTGTCATAATTTAGGGAACCATGAATTCTGCGCTCTACCAGGAAATTTTAAAGGGGAATGTCCTCAAGCTCAAGCACACTTGGGTTATCCAGCAGGACAATGATCTGAAACCACCAGCAATCCACCTCTGAATGATTAAAACACATAATAATACACACACTAATAATCCCACACATACACACACTGACATTTTCCTTCACACACACTGCTGGCAATTTGGGAGTGCCAATTAGCCCAATCTTTGGGACTGTGGGAGAAATCCAAAGTACCAGGAGGAAACCCACCAAGTACGTGGAGAACTTGCAAACTCCATGCACACAGACACAAGCAGGGAATTGAACCCTTGACCTTGGAGTTGTTACCAATAAGAATCGGCACATTTACAAAATTATTTGTGCACGAAATCTTCTTTTATGAATGTGGGAAAGTGCTCGTCCCATCATCCGGAGATCGCGAGTTGGATTCCCGGGTGATGCTATAACCTCCCGCAGCCGGGTGTCTAGAGAGAGCTGATTGGCCGAGCTCTCTCAGAGGGGAGGGATGATAGGTACTTAGTGCTCCCACATTAATCACGGCGCTACAGCCAATCTGTGAGCTCACGCAAGCGGAAGGAGTGGATAGCGTTATCCTCCGAGTGTGCTACGCCGCCCCCAACAGTGCGTGAGCGAGCAGTTTGAAAAGATGCGGTCGGGCTGGCATCACATGCGATAGTCTTCGGCCCTCCCGACTGAGTTGTAGTAGTAGCTTAATGTGGGAGCCCCCTAGTGACGGGGAGGAATTGGACACCACTAAATCAGGGAGAAAATCGTGGGAAAAAATTATAAAAAATAAAAAAAGGTTTACAAATAAATTAAATAAATCGCCCGTGGGCACATAGTGCAATAACTACAAAGTAGGAACCTCAAGTAAGCCATAAATTGATGATTGGAGCCTCCTTTAGATTAAATAGACAAACAAAAATGTATTCAGAAAAATGTGAAATATCCTTAGCTAATCATACTAATCAGTATGTTTCAAATGTAGTACACATACTCCAGACTTAAATACTATGTCCGTATTTAATAGTACCTCTTTGTGTGCGTATGGGTGTGTGCACACATAGTACAGTAGCCGGTGTTAGAAATAACCCAATTCCCAGTGGCTCGGACACAGCAGATTTTCTGACAACACTCTGCCGTTTAATAACCTATTTAATTGATAAATATAATATTTGAGTATATTTGTAACAGGACTGGAGGGCAGACATAATGAATGGATCTTTCTGAAGTCATTTGGAACAGGCTGGAAACTAGTTTAGTTTAATTAGATCCTCCAGAGATGGGGGGGGGGGGGTGTCCCAGTTCTAATGGAAACTATCCTTTCATAACATGTTTGTAAAACGCAGGGGCAATTTCATTAAATGAATGATAATTGTGTCTAGCGGAGAAGGCTGAACTCGGCAGCGGTGACACGGGAAGATGGAGTTTTAGATTGGCTGCGATTGGGCCTCCAGAGCCTCATCAGATCTTTAGACCTTACTATATTTACATGCCTACTGAGGATTTCAGGTAATATGCACCAGGGTTAGGGGTCATAATAGACCGGAAAAAAAGAGAAGAAAGAAATGTATCAACGCATGTAATTAGGGTACGACATTAAATGCTACAAGCATTATAAGCCTTCATAATAATTTATGTCAGTTGAGGGAATCAAACATAATATACAACAATATCAAACAATGATTTTCACTGATGAAATGATATATTAGGCATCACATGGCTCAAATGGTTAAGGCTGCGGGTTACTGATCTGGAGGTCGGAGGTTCAAACCCCAGCACAACCAAGTTGCTACTGTTGAGCAACTGAGAAAGACCCTTAACCCTATCTGCTCTATAGCCCGGCTGACCCTGCGCTCTGACCAAAGCTTCCTAACTGAGATATGCGGAAAAAAAAAATTCACTGTGCTGTAAGGTGGCATGTGGCAAATAATTTAATATATATATATAAATATATTATATGCCAGAAAATTTTGGTGGGATCAATGTTTTTTAAGGATGTGAAAACTTCTACTCACTCATCGTCTACACCGCTTTATCCTGTATACAGGGTTGCAGGGAGCCTGGAGTCAATCCCAGGAGATTTAGGACACACACTGGACGGGGTGCCAATCCACCGCAGGGCACACTCACATTTACACGCTTATTCACACACTACGGGCAACTTGGGAACGCCAATTAGCCTAATCTGCAGGTCTTTGGACTGTCGGAGGAAACCAGAGCACCTGGAGGAAACCCACCAAGCATGGGGAGAACATGCAAACTCCATGCACACAGACCTCGATGTGGAAATGCAAACACAACCTGGAGGTGCACGGCAATAGTGCTAACCACTACACCACCATGCAACCTACAAATTACAGGATAAGATGTTGTTGATGATAAGGTGCAAGTCTTTCTGAATCCACACAATCATTTCTGATAAAAATACTCATTAAGTAATATAATATAATGGATCTTTTACCTAGATAAACACTGTTCTTATCTTGTTTGAAAACAGTTTAAACGAGAACATATAAAACACTATAATTGTTAGGAAAATGCAAGAAAATTCATAGAAAAATAGACCCATCGTGTAAATACATATTTGAAAATACCAAGAAAGCCCAGTGATGTATTTGACTTTGCAAAGTAGGCTGGTACTAAGACTAAGTACGTGACAGAAAACTTACTTTGCATAAAAATATAGCAGGAGAAAAACTGATCAAATGTAGTAAATTACGCAGGTTGAGAAATTTTAATATGTGTATGAAGTTAAAAGACTATACGATACTGTAAAGTAATACTATATAGTATGTTTACAATTTTTAATGTCAATTAAAAAAAAAGGGGGATTTATGGTAAAAAATTGCTACAAGATGAAATTGGCAAGTACTACACACTGCCTCGTCTTAAAAAAAGAAATATTTTTGATTACTTTTAGCTGTGATTAAGGCATGCAATGTGGTGGACAGTTCATGCGTAAAAATAATTCCTCATGCTCCCAGAACCACTCTTTTACAATTTGAGTCCTTGACTATGTCCATGCCATCAGTGAAGAAAAACTCCATAGATGATGCAATCTGGTCAGTCAGTACATTCAGGTCGTCAGCTGACTTGATTTTATTGCCACATAATGTTGCTGTGCCTAGACCTGAGCAACTGAAGAAACCCCAGATCATAACACTGCCTCCAGAGGCTTGAACAGTGGACACTATGCATGATGGGTGCATAAATTTATCAAGCGCTTCTTACCCTGACACACCCATCGCGCTTGAACATGGTCAATCTGGACTTATCTCACCACATGACCTTTCTCCAAAGATCCAAAGTCCAATCTTTCTAATCAAAGTTTTTTTTGGCTACAACAAGTGGTTTTCTTATGTACACGCAGCTGTTTAGTCCCAATCCCGTGAGCTCTCCTCACATTGTGTGTATATGGAAATGCTTACTTTGACTACTAAGCATACTGTCGCTATGGTTTATACTGTTCATTTATTTTTTATGATGTGACTTCACAAAGCATTTAAGTGGTTACGTTCATGCTCTGACTACATTTCTTCCACTAAGTTAATTATCCAGCACTATCTTTCCATGTTTTAATAATGTATTGGACAGCACTTTAAATAAACACACTTTAAATAATTTCAACAATCTCCCTTTTTTTTTCTTCGGTCCCTTTGTTTAATGCGCACATGTCTGAAACACCAGGTATTTGTTTTTTTGTCTCGGCGTATAAAACCTAATCTATCAAGGTACTTAAAAAGTAAAAAAATATATATTTTCGTCCATAACATTTACAAAACCTTTGTAATTGTTGTTACACTAATGGATACAAAGACAGGTCCTAAACTGTACTGTAGGATTATTATTCCTTGACTAGCAAGGAACACAAAAAAATCCTAAAATATTTCCACTACACCGTGTGCATCATTTACACACGGCATGTGAGTTACAATTATTGTCCTTTTTGTGTAAACAGGCTTCGTAGGCCTCTTAATAACACAGTTCTGCACTAGTAGTAGGGTTGCTCATACTTCTGGTGTAAAATGGGAAAGCAGGAACATTGTGATTTATGGTATCAAACTAAACAATACAGATCCAGAAGTTAGGTAAAACCCTTCTTTAGGTATAAGTTTAAGTCAATTTAATACTTAAAAAAAAAATAAAAAATTTAAACAGCCTTAAAATGTAACAGAATGATCACAGTTGAATTTCATGATGACTCCGTTAGAAATGATGATTTCCGTAGGCCTCCGAGTGGTGCAGTGGTAAAGCGCTCGCCCTATCATCCGGGGAGCGCTGGTTCGAACCCCGGGTGATGCTGTTTTCCTCTCACAGC
>JAOVVB010000002.1:23024302-23048738 GCA_028570985.1 Heterobranchus longifilis | reverse complement strand
GCAACAGATTATGGAGCTTCTTGACCTGCTCAGACCTGCGCTTGCCAGGCCAACGCGTCGTACTTACGCTCTACGTCCTGATGTCCAGCTGCGTGCTGCTTTTTTATGTTTCATTGATCATTAGCCATCATCCATAACTGGATGGGCTTTTCTTTTGACACATTTTATTTTATGATATTTGATTTAGTTAACTGAGAAAATAAACCTGGGAGTTTCAAACTCTGCATCCGTTTATTTTTCTGAGTGATTGTATTGCTTAGTACATCTATCTCATCTATGCGGTTTGCGTCGGCGGGCAATCACGGCAGCTCACGGTGCCTAACATTGCATCTCACCGTGAGTCAAAGCGCATAGCTAAGATAGGGGTATTAGGCACCATGAGCCGCCTCGAGTGCCCGCCGACGTTCCGCGAAGATCTGCAAGGTCCGCGAGCTTCCGCATGTTAAACATGTTTAATTTTTTGCGTGGTAAAAAGAAACGTAACCAAAAGTGATAACTAAGTGGCTCAGGGAACAAAACATTAAATTGTTGAGTCCTGCAGGAGCCACTGCCCACGCGAGTCCACTCTACCCACCGCCATCACTTGCCAGCTGAGTGCTCACATGCCACCTGGGCACTGCCTCTGGATCTGGACATCCAGTCACCCTCACCCCCTTTCCTTCCCTTCTTTCCTCCCTTCCTTCTTAAAACCCTTCCCTTTTCCCTTTTTCCTAATAAAACTACCCTTTTCCTGTAGGATCTCACCTCATTTCAATCATATATACATAGCGTAAATGTTAGTGTGAGAACTTTAACATGTAAGAAGATCTTCGGGGATGACCTGATAATCATAATCCCAAACTGTACTCATTTAGTCTGTTTTGCATGTTATGTAGGTACAGTTCTATAAAACATTGTTTCATGTGTATTATCAGCTTCTGGCTTTCCGATCAACTGAAAGAGACAACCACACACACACAAACAGGCATGATATCTTAAGATCTCTGTTTATTCTACAATAGAAAATTCAAAAAGCGAGCACTGGGTTAGCTGCTGTGTTAGAACATCAAAAGACTTAGTCATTAACATGTAGGTCAAAGAGAGAGCCAGAGACAGACAGGCGATAAGACAGGCGATAAGGAGTCAGGAAGCAGGAAGAGGGATCTGTTCTCAGGGCACAGGAACCATTTCATTAGATTAATATACCTTACAATATTATAATACCTTACAGTTAGGCATGAATACATTTATTGAAATGTAAAAAAAAAAAAAAAAGATGTAAGTTTTCCAAAGGTGTCACCTCCCCACTGAATATGCTAAATTTTATTGCTGTACATGAGAATAGAGATGTTATTAGACAACGAAATTGTGAGTGTATGTCTTTGTTTTCTTTTAAAGGTTCTGTGAAGGTTTAATCAAGTTCCCATGTTTGGTTTCAGAGGAGTTAAATATAGAAGAAAAGTGTGATGTTAATGGACTATGGATTGCCACCACTCAAGACAATGGATAGTGATCCCTATGTGTCACTTGTCTAAGGAAGCCCTTTGTGCTGTAACTGAAATCCACTGACCATTTCAGTCATTAAAGACACAATTTACTTATCTCGAAATAAGTCCAAACACAAATAATAAGCACAAAACATGTAATGAATAACTCACTACAGGCCAAGCTTTTATTAGAAAATACCCCACGCCAGGGTGCTGTGAGGTCACATGGTGCAAAGAGGGGTACCTCCTTGCATTGACGTTAAGCCAAAAAGCCAGAAAGCAAAATTCTCCAGTGTCAAAAAGAATTACCATTATAATTTGACATAAACTTCCTGTGACTAAGCTATAGAAACTAACATATACGAACTAGTGTATTAACATAAATCAATTTATGGCTAATATATATTAATCATATTCAAGGATTTAACTGTGTTGTGGTTAATATCTTACTGACACCAAATACACTCACTCACTTCATCCTTCATTTCTTACAGTACACCACTTTTAATTAACTTTGCAGTTATTTGTACCATCAGCTGAGGTCATACTAACGAACCCTTTTTTGTTTAAAACTTTCTTTAGTGCGTTTATGATGGTGTCTTTGTTGTTGACAATGTTGTAGTGAGAGAGGTCCACCAGTCTTTGGAAGTCTTCTGAAGAGTATGTGAGGTTTGAGGTTACATATGGGCAGAAATTAGAGCTCACATCAATATTTCCCTGTTTTAGCTCCTTCTTTCCTGTTCTCTTTACTCCTGCAGTATGAGAGAGAATGCACACACACACACACACACACACGCACACATTTAGTATTGTCTGTCTTCTTTTATTTTTATTTTTCAGTTCTAAAATAAGTAGCTACACTCTAGTTATTTATAAAGATAAATTTTAGTAGTTAACTGTAGTGAATTCTTACTAGATGTGATCAGGAAATCTACAGTGTTGACTACATGTTAAGCTCATTTGAGTCTGGCTTGTCACAGATAAGCGCTGTATGGTGGTAGTTTTTCTTTCAAGGCATTAATTCCACCATGGAAATTTTGCCCTGTAAGCTTCCCAGCTGGCATTTTTAAATGTCTTACAGGAAGGAATGGGCAGTCTAATGCCAAGCTCAGAGCACAAAGAATTCACATTGCACATTACACCCACATGTGGCTCTTCATGACACATTTCATGTTTTCATTCTACAAGGTCATTAACTGCCTTCTTCTTGTTTAAATAAATTTGTCAGAACAATAAAAACAGGTGATTGGTCAATCTTTCTATGAAGCTCAGCCTGTCATGATGTCAGTGATGTAGTGATGCCATATCATGTTGTGGCTAGGAGAGCAATATTGGCCATGCTGTTTGGGTGAGAGATTTGGCATACTCTCTCTTCAGCTATAATATAGTTATAATACCTATAATGATTTGCATTCAAAATGAAAGTACTATAAATAAAGTACAGTTACCTGGTGCTTTGTAGTCCTTAAATGAGACATTGACCAGTGGGAAGTGGAGCACTATGGGAGCATCAGGATTTTTCTCATCCATAAACACATACACTTCCTTTTTTGGCTGAGATGTATACTTGCTGAAATCTATCTTTGGGAATGGTACCTGGTGATCAATGCAGTATTGCTGAGTGTCTTTCACGACCTGAACACAAAAGGAACATATCAAGAGAAGCTTCATTTGTTTGGTTGTTGAGTCTTGGCTCAGTTTTTTTATGTTAAGGTTAAGTTTTGGCATGAAGTAAAATAAAAATCCTGAACGATTTTAGTTTATGTTTAAATGTTTATGGATTCCTAACTAATATGACATTAAACATTGCTGGAAAATGGTGAGTAAGAGCAGAAGTGCTTAGTCTTGTTTTAAGTAGCTGACACTAAACTGTTACCCTTAATGTTTAAACCTACACTTAATGATATTAAATGGAAATGATAAAAAATACATATGCAATCAAAAGCTCACACCATAATCATAAAGCTCAACATTTAAACGCTATTATCAAAAGGTTCTGGACTCCTGACAGTCAAACCCTTTTGTGGTTCTCCATGTCATATGCTGTAAACATTTTCTTTAAGCTTCAGCTAACTGAACTAATTACATTTTCTCCACTTACTTCATGACATTAATTTACACCACTTTTATAAACAAATGCTGAAGGTGAAAACAGAATGACTGTATAATGATTATAATAAATAAACAGACAATGTAAGTAATAAATACATCCTTAAACTTTCTCTGCTCATTATTTTACCTGTAAAGGGTCCTGATCCCAGGAGTAGCTGAGGGACAGAATGAGATCAGCACTTCTCTGGGGTCGCAGCACAGGAGGGAAGCCTATGTTAATGGCAAATCCAGAATCCACCAAGCTAAGGGTTGAGTCCACTGGAGTCAGCTTGTTTGGAAAGGCATCAGGGTTTGTGTCTGTAAGAAGTATTCAGGAAACAAATAAGCTATAAAAAAAAAGCATTCAGTAGAACTGAAAATATAATTGATCAGATTTCTTTTCATCCAGATAATTGACACAAATATTAAATTAAACTCTTATGAAGCCACATCATAAATATATGAACGTGAAATAAAAATGAGATCTACCATCTGAGATGTTGAAATTTGGGCTTTCGGTATACGAGTTGTGGAGGAAAAATCCTCTAATGAAGTTAAACACACTGCTCATGATGGGCCGATCATTCATGAAGTTGCTCAGTGATGAGACCTCTGAATCAACCCGTAAAGTATCTAGTGCTGGACACTTTTCTTCTCCCTCTACAAGCCAAAGAAAATTCCATGTTACTAAAAAGTGCAAATATACAAAGTATAGCAAAAACCTTTGCTCATATAAATGGTTTGGTCAGTAACAAAAATTTAAAAATATAAATAATAAATTCCTGTACAGAGAAATTAATAAAATGTTATTCTAAATATTGCCTAAAAGTTTGTAGACCTTTAGTTGGAATGAATAATGATAAACAATTTTAGACAAGGAATGCAAAACAGCAAAATATCACATAGAAAAAGAGACTGATGAAATTCCATCTTGGAATTCCAATTCCAAATTCCAAGATGCCACATGCGCATAAAAGACATAAAAGTACAGTTCACAAATGTCTCATTTGACACAGAACCTTTTGAGTGCATTCTTTAAATGTTTCCTTTCTTTGTTAGGAAATGGGCTAATTCAGGCAGTTTTTTTGTGATGGCTATTGACTGCAGTTGCTCAATAGTTTTAGAATCGAAACCGCCACAGTTTTGTACCTGCGCCTCCATCAGCATAAATTGACTTTTTAATAAACTAAAACATCTTTCCTGATATATAATTTCACAAATCTCTACTACACAGATATAGCAGGGACTGAATTATAGTAGTGCTATCTAGTATCACCAATGATTATCATCTCAGGGTTTTTCCTTTCCACTATCACCCTGGTTGCTTATCAGGGAAAACTGATAATTATAAATTGTTTCCTTACATTGTTTTAAAGATAATTTCTATACATATTTCTGTAAAGCTGCTTTTTTTAAGGGCTATACAAATAAATCTAATTGAAATTTGAAAGCTGATATAAAGATATACTTACCAATCTTGTCTATCTTTTCTTCTGGACAGGATGGTGTCACTCCAGTAAAAGTCTTCCAGAGGTGCATCAAATTAGTAGAGAAAACACTGCTCCAGATGCCTTTACACACACACACACACACACACACACACACACACACACACACACACACACACACACACACACACACACATGGTATATGTATAATATGGATAATGGAGAATGTGAAGCAGGAACTTTCTCTATCACAAACATTGCACTGACCCAGGAGGAAGGAGACGCGTGTTTTTGGCAGCTTCTTAACCACATGACCTAGGTAGAACTCACTTCCAAAATTTTCCACAGGGACAAAGGCTCCATATTTGCAGAATCCCACCTCAAATGGGGTAAACTCACACCACTCTGTAATTTACATAATGATAAAGGAAGGACAAAATAAAAATGATAAAGGAAAAAAAATTCTTACTACAATTGATTTTAAATACACTCAAACCAGAGTTTAATAATTTACACCAACAATCAGATCACAGCAGTCTGAACTATAAGGTGAAGGGTTAATGTCCAGTCTTTACCAGGGACTGTTGAGCCACTTGGATCCTTCTTCATGTTTACTGCTGTGTAGATTGGAAGTGGGTTCTGGCCCTCAGAGACTGCCTTCTTTTGGTCAGACAGTGTATCTGTGTGTTTCTGAACCAGAAATATTTTGTTAGGTTTGCTATTTATATTAGGTTAAACTCACATGAATGGCTCCTGAACATGGCTGAACAAGTAATTCCATGCTTTTCAGCTTGCAAATATTAAATTGTTCAAAACCTAACACGAGTGTTTGAAATGGGTGAGATAATTAGATTTAGCATTTATTTATTTGACTGACATGTTTGTGTCTGGAGAGATGAGAGGTTTTACTTCCAGAGGAGGTAGTAAAATGTAAAGAAATAATTAAAAGAAAATTCTGCCCTACTTTTACCTATAAAGATAAAAATTGCCATCCACTCACTTTTTGAGTTTTTATCCCTTTTTATCCCACATTTGTCCCTGAGGAGTGTGATAAATGGGGGTATACTGTGTACAGGGAAACCAGTGATGCACATACAGCTTGTTTTTAGTTGATTTCATGCTGCCTGGGGGGAATAGTGTGAATTTGTGATTTATATAAATTTGATTTATTTCCAACATTGTCGCCTGTGACAATCCCAAACCATTACTGTTTCATAGCTGCATGTTCACTGTTACTAAAAAACGTAAAGCAGCAGTCACCTGCAGAGACAGCATATGGAATGTTCATTAATGGATCAGTTTTACTAAAGGATCTCTCCTCCTGCCTGAATGCCATTTTCTTGCAGCTTTGGTAAAGTTAGGGATAATTTCCTATTTTAAAAATGTTTATAAATTACTTTTACTCTGAGAATTTTTGCCCACCTTGGAGCAATTTTGTAGTATAATTCGAGCAATTTTACTACTCTGAGGTTTTATTGGAATATTTCTGGATCGTAAGTTTCCAGATAACTTGGGTAAAACCAATAGCAAACTAAGAGATGGAGAAGAAACAGTTTAAAATTTTATATAGCCACTTTGGTAAAAGGATTAAATATTTTGATCAGAGAGTAAAAAGAGTTCAAATAAACTGAGGCAAGTCCATGTGCTGATGAGAGTATCCACAACTCTGTCACCCCTCATGAATAGGGAAATCCACATGATGTAGTGGCAGGTCAGCCATAGACATAAATGGAATTCCATGATTCCAGAAGTGGAATAAGAGATGAGGTCAGCTGTGGCAAACTGGGAGCCTTTAGCCAGTTTTGGATCCTTGGGGCAGAACAAAGTCATCCACTGAAGGCAATGCTCAGTTCAATATCCATACATTAAGTCAAATGCAGGGATATCCAAGTAAGAAAACAGAATTCCAAATATTAAGCACTCAACTTGATCTTTGCAGATTTGGAAGAGATCATAGACAGGTGGTACTGAATGAGAGACTTTTAATTCAAACACAATACCAAAGATCGAGTCAAGTCAAGTATGCCCTATACAAAAACTATACCAAAATGAGAGAGTATAAATTCAAACACAAGAGCAAAAATCCAAGGCCATGGTACCAAGCTTGATCACACACTGTGATAATCCAGAGGAGAGAGAAGGTATAAATCCAAACACAATAGCAAAAGTCAAAGTCTGAAGAGACAAGCAGGGTTGTACATAGCGATAATTCTGACAGGAAAGTATAAATCCAAACAAGCTGCATTTGCTGTCATAGTACCTCCCTAGTGTGCCCCAGGGCTGTACAGGTAGTCCCCAACCTATGAACATTTGAGTTATGAAGTTCCGCAGATAAAAAAAAGACCGCGATTCTACTACTATTCGTAGATGGGAACAAAGCTCACGTGTATCGCACAAAAAATAAACAAGTGCACCAGGTACCAATATTTACAATTATACACAATATTTTAAGTGTGTAAGTGAATGTATAAAATGTCCAAAGTCTGAAGAACAAGTATTTTAAATGCAAGTATTTTATTTTTGTCTTTTATGAGCTCCGTGTCACTCAGTGTTTCTAAAATGTCTCTCCTACAAAATTGTGTCACTACTTTTGAGTTTGTTAAAAACTTTTTCTCTCTGGCTTTTTATTAATATAAATATAAGGGGTGGTTGTACTTTGTTGTTGTGTTTAGGATGTTATTTGGCTGTGAATTGCATTTTGATTTTAACTTATTTATAAAGTTATAAATTGCACTTACAAAAATATTTACATATTTAAATATTTATAAATTAATATAATTTAATCTAAATATAATCTCTCTTGTATTTTATGCGCGCCTTTTTTTCTCAGGGCCCTTAAATAGACGCACCACCAGGTGCGCTGTATCCAGGCTGATTGCCTTGTGGCGGCGTTGTATACAACCGTGTGTATAAATGGCCGCGCCGCTGCCTGTTCAGAACTAGTGATGGGAAACTTGAATCATTTTAGTGACTCGATTCCTTGAATCTCGTTCATCAAAATGAACGAATCTTTTTTTGAGTCATTTAGTTTATTTCGTTCTTTTGATTAGAAATAAAATGTTACATTTTTTAATAAACAGACCCGCTCGGTATGCACGCTCAGTAGAAAATGAACAAATCACTCTCTTCTTGAGTCACATTAAAGACTCATTCAAAAGAAATGAGTCATTCATGAACGACCCATCACTATTCAGAACTTCAGTGCAGTGCAGTGCAGAGTATTTTTTGCGCGCCTCTGCCCTTCGTGAGACCCATGTCGTTACATGTTTACTGTATGTTTTGACTGACAGTGTAAGTGGATTTCTGTGCCAACAGAGAAGCAGACCTTTCCAAAGACAAGCTGTTCTATGATGAGACCCCAGGTATCGATGAATGAGACTGAGTAGCCTTCTTTCTCTCTGTTCTGCAGCTCAGAGTGATAATAATGCAGATGGGTAGGAGAGAAGAGACTAGCTGGGCTCTTAGACAGCTCCTTCTGCACAGACGCTGTAGCTTTATCCAGACCTTCTTTTGACCAAAATGGGTCAGAGTAGAGACTGGCAGAGGTCCTAAAACAGAAGAAATACATAAGGGAGCATGAGTTTATTTTTTATTGTACTTGATAGAAAACACAAAACCCAGGATCAGGTGGAGAGACCCACCAGGTGGAGCCAGACACAGAGGTCATGTAGGTGATGACATCCAGCAGGCCGAGGCTCTGCAGTCCTTTCAGAGAGCCGAATGTGCCTGTCATGGCCCTCGAGCCGCCTCCTGAACACACCACAGCCACAGTTGGCACCTAAACGTGTGCACACACACAAACACACACGCACAAACACGCACACATACAAACACACATACACACACACAAGCACACGCGCACACCATGCACCTGTATATAGTAAGTAATTTCTTAAAACAGCACAATTTAGCTCTTGAGGGATGTGGCGAGTGGAATGTGGAAATGGTAAAGGACTGAATATTTTGCAAGGCATTGTAGGTATTTGACTTGTACCTGAGTGGGATCCAATGGAACCTGAAGGTTAAGAATTTTCTGCAGTGCACGAGAGACCACCTCTTTCCTCTTCACCAGAAACGCCTTCTCCTCTGCAGGTATGTCAAAATCCAGACGCACCTTCATGTCCTCCTCAGAGCTACACACACACACACACACACACACACACACACACAGAATTAAAGTCATGGTAAGAAATGAATAAATAATTAAAGCATTAGTATGTTATATATTATATTCAATAGTGAATCAGTGAGACAATGTGGACACGTTATTGAGACATTACGCCATTCTTTATTAATTGCACCATTCTTTAAGTCTAGTTGCAATGTTGTAATTGTGAATATAGTTTAGATGTGATGTGAATGAGATCCTGTGCAGACAAATATTTGTTTAGCAATACCTGTCCACTCTGGTCAAATGCAATTCTACTTTGTCCTGTGGAGTAAAAAAACATTTTCAGCACATACGTGCAATACTCCTATATTAAATAAAATGTGCTTAACTTACATGATGCCATAATCACAAAATTGTTTTTTAGCATAAAGTCAAAGAAGTCATTGTCCAGTTTTTGAGCTTACTTTGAAAATTTTGAAAATCTGGCATATGATTAGTCAAAATTAATATTATGTCTCACCTTTGCCACAGGAAGAGAGAGTGTAAATTCACTCGTGGCTACAAAAGGGCTTACAGGAACTACTGCAGGACTGGAACTTCTATCATCTTTCAGCTATCCTCATACAAAACAGATTAGACAGGTAAAAAAAGAAAAGAAAATATGAGCAGTGTTAAAGTAAAACCTGGATTTGTGGTTGTAAATTTCTTATGAATGAAGGAGTAAAACTAATTGACATTTATTGAAGACATTTGAATGGTGCAAACGTTTTAAAGAAGGCTGTATGTTCGTGAATAATGATCCCAGCTGAGGTGACTTAGAACAAACTGCAGGAGTTTCCCAAATGTCCAGTTTCCATGAACACTCAGCAAGTTGAAAGCCTAATCCTTGAAAATCAACAGATAACTAGTCATCAACTTGTGGGAGAGACACATGTGTCTGTGGAAACTGTACACTCAATCATTAACAGACACCACTTAAACAAAACTAGAACTCTGCTGGGAGTTAATACTACATCCCTGAACAGTCCTGACTTCGCCACAGGTGATTTTCTCATGTTTGGGCCATTAAAGAAGTTCCTGGGAGGCCTAAGATTCAGATATAAAGCAGCGATCATGGCTACTAAGAAACTTTCTACCTTGATGGTATCCGAGCACTAGTGAATCACTGGGATTAGGGCATTAGTGTAGCAGGGGATAATATAAAAAAAAATAAAGGGAGTTACTTGCAACTGTGCTCTATTATTCTGCGCACTTAACATACCCAGTTTGACTTAAATGCTCCTCATCAATAATGACGCATATCCATTCCAAATAATTCAAATGTATAGATTTAAGCAATGGTTCTTGCGATGTATTTCACAGATTAGAAAATATTCTAAGCTTCTTTATGTGTAATGTAAATTACATTATATGTAATTCTTTTTAACAGTTCTGAACACATGATAATGTGACATAAATTATACCATTCGGAGTCCAATCTCAGTCTCCAGATTTTTGTTGATGTAGTAGCGAAGAGTCTGCATTAGGTTGCTGTTCTTGCTGGACATTGAGATCACATGCCTTTCATTATATGCTCCTCGTACATTTAAGAGCATGTCATGTTTAACTAAAATACACACAATAAACAGAGGACAATTAGGTGTAAAATTTCTAATATACTGTATAGTTTTCACTGGACACTTTTTTGTCATCTTACTGTCTTTTGGCAGTTTGTCCAACTTCACCTCCAGAGTAGAAAACGGGACAGCCTAAAATCAAAACGTGTGAGATGAATAAAATATGCCCATATTATTCCCTTTTTAGGCTAAAACTTTTTTGTTTATGCAAAAAAGTATAGTTCATTTAAAATAAAGCAATTCTCTTCCAGAGAAACAGAAAGCTTTCTTTAAATAAATATATATGTATATATTTTTTCTTTACTAACAATTGCATTTTTTGACAAATATTTTCTAAACCCACCAACACCTTAGACCTGAAGCTATTCTGTACAGAGGAATGGACCTAAAAGATGATGTGCCAGACTGATTAGTTGCACTTATTGCTGCACAAGTGGGTCACTATACAGCAGTGGCCAAAAGTATTGTTGGTTTGTTCATTCATTCCTATCATGTCGACACACTCTCTGGCTGTCCTTAAACAGCCTTCTATAAAAAAGATGAGTGTACTCGCTGGGTGATCTTTCTCAGTGGGAGTGCTGCAAGACACACAGTACAGTCAGCTCTTTCTCTGTGTTGCAGTATTTCACTATTGAAGTATTAGAGATAGTCTCCTTCAGTTTGATGAATGCCTTCTTGTGCTGTTTTGTCCAGTTCCACTTTATGCATCAGTACCTCAGACTGGTCAGAGAGATGAAGGAAAATTTGAATAGTAATTTACTATACCCAGTAGCTGCTGAACAGCCTTTACATCTATTGGTTTTGATTGATGGCACCTACTTTCTTGAGATCTATTTTATCCATCGTACAGTATGTCAGGAAGTGTCCAATGTATGTAGCCTCTTTCTGTCTCAATTTGAAATTGTTTGCATTTAGTTTAATGTTTTGTCTGCATAATGTTATTGAACAGTCTCAGTTTTTCTTCATGGCCACACTCAGTGGCTTCTTGTGTCTCACCTTTCCCTGTCATCTGCAGTAATGTTTAGACCAGGCAGAGCGTCTAATGCATGTGTTTTAGTGCATGATTTTTCTCTGAAAAATATCAGGGGTCAGACTTATACCCAGGGCATTTGTAAAATCCAAACTGGCTGGAGAATGTGGACAGGTAACTTGATTACTCTTTAAGCTTGACATGCCAGAAAGCATATTTGACATCACACGTTGGCTTAGGATAGTTAACGTTTTATACCTTCGTTAGTTGGTAATGGGAATGACTGCACCTAAAGCTTACAACTGAGGTTTTTTTCTAAGGTGACAATGCTGTCTATCACTGTCTATCAATATATTATCATAGTCCACCTTTACCAGTTTTGTTACTTTACTGGTCTTTTACAAAGAAGTGATACACTATCTTTCTTTGTCTACCACTTGGGACTCTAACTAAACAGTTTCTGGTTTCTTAATTTCACTTAACTTAAAAGTGTTGTACTGTAGGCTGATTGGTGTTCCCAAATTGCCTGTAATATGTGAGTGGGGATGTGCTTGAACCCTGCTATGGCTTGGCATCCCAACCATTTTAACCTGAACTTTAATCACTTTTTGAACTTGACTTTATTGTGAAATTACAGACATAGTTGAATCAGAAAAATAGTTACATCTGATTGTTTTTGCATTATCACAAAAAAATGTTTGGCTGTTTAAATGTAATAGCTAGAAAAAGTGCTTACCACTAGAACTCTGTTAGAGTGGTACTGATCTGGTGCTTCAGCACTAAAACCACAAAAACAGATACATAAAAAATGGCTGATTTTATTTTAATATCTAAACTAAGAACAGTATAAATAAATAAATTAATACATAAATAAGAGCATTATTTAGTTTTTCCTTACTGACTAACTGAAATAGTAGGAAAGCTAAAATGACCATAAAGTCTGATGTATCATACACTAATGTAGCATGGACTTGCAAATATATTATAATATGATAGCAGTAGGTGTGTGTTGCTTTTGTGTTTAGTTCCTCACTGCAAGTATGAAGAATTTAAGTACAGTGGAACCTCAGATTGCGAGCAAGGCGGGTTTGCGAGCGTTCCGCAAGACAAGCAAAAATTGAAAATAAATTTTAACTTGAAAAATGAGCAAGTCTTGGTTTACGAAAACCGAGTATCATGTCAAACGCATGCGCTTCTTGTTTTGACGCCGAGCATCACGTGATCACAATGGAGCCATTGGTTTTTCCTCTCTCGCGCGCTGCAGGATTGGGTAATCATCTCCACTGCTCGGTCTTAGTGCACATCTCTTAATGGTATAATCAACATCCATGCACGTGTGTACTGTTAACTACAACACTGTGACCATGTGTGCGCGCGTAAAGCATGTTTTATTTTGTTTGTATGTGTGAGTGTGAAAGTCGTCGAGTGTTTTGAAATATGAGCCCGAACGGAACGAATTATGCTCACAATCCAAGGCCCCACTGTATTTAATTTTTATAAAATTTCTTCAAAATAATCTCTACACCTTTGATCTGTAGTGTACTGTATATTTATGATTTTTTTTTACCTCTCTGTGAGCTCAAATTCCACCCATAGCTCATCCTTCAGCTGAAAACAAGAACAGCAATCAGCAAGATCCATCAGTTTCATCTTTGTTATTGTGTTAACATAAATACAATAATAATATTTAATATTATATTACATACTGTATGTGACCCAGTCTGTGAAAACTCTTAATTCATTGTTTTGTGTTTCATTGTTTTTTGCATAAAATCATTCTACATATACATTTTGCTATTTTTTTCACAGATTGTGCCACATATAATATACCAGTGGATCACTTTATTTCAATTTATTTAATAACCAAAACAATTTTAATCTGCATATTGCATAATTAACCAAGCAACAGATTAAATATAGCAAGATTTAGTTAATTCTCGATTTTCCACTGCTTCATATCAGGTCAGGTCAGTTTTGATCTGCTATGGGTATCATATAAACCAGCTGTCTCATGATCGAACAATCAGTGACTAAACCAAAAACCCCACTTCAGTGTTCACCCTCAAGTGAATAAGTGAGCTGACAGAAAAAGTTCACTTTAGGGGCAGATAAACTGTCTGTAAGAGCAGTTAAACTGATATAATTTAAAGTTTAAGCCATCCATCACAAATAGTGCTGGTGGCAAAGCATCAAAGCATCTTTGCTTAGCACTGCTAACGTTTGGCACCCACTAAACCCAGAAGTCCTCACAGCTTTGCCTCTCCTCTGCCTGAGCAGGTTTCAAAAGAAAGAATCCACTGATAATTGGTCGGACTGCCCAAGGCTTTAAATTGCACTGGCATCATCATTGTAAGATCTACTTTTGACTGCAGGATCTGGCATTGTGATGGTAACCAGTTATAAGATTAGCTAGTATTGATAAAGGCCAGACCTAAGGGACCCTGGGGCTGATCCTGGACATGCTGAAAGGATCATATCTCTCAATTGGCCTGGGATCTCTCAGAAGGAGCTACAAGGAACCACAGGGCATCCTTATCAGTTGTCCAAAACCTCAAATGGATTTCCAAACTTCTCACTTGATCTTGGACTACTTGGTTGTGCTGGGATTTAAACCTTGGACCTTATGATCAAGTAAATGCATTAACCACTGTGCTACTCTTGACCCTAATACATGCCACCAGTCAGAACAGATTTGGTAGAAAACAGAAACAAAATTCAGATTACGATTGTCAGTAAGAGTAATCAGAAAAAGGCTTTAGTTTGCTATGGAGCCTATTCCAGATTTAGTGTGTGTCCGGGTAAGAAGGGAAGAGCATAAGTGATGCACCCATTATACCACTGTACAAGCCTCTAGAGGCAGTGTTGTGATCTCGGGGTGATCAAGTCTAGCCTCAACATTATGTGTCAACAAAATGAAGTTAGCTGATGACATGAATTTAATGAACATGAATTTAACTCATATCCATGGAGTTTTCATTCAATAGTGGTACCGCCATATTCCAGGACACAAATAGTGAAAGAGTGGTTCTGGCAGAATGAGGAATCTGGCCACCACAGTATGTGCTGTAATCAAAGCTAAATCTGATTGAATGCAATCTTATAGTGTGTGGCACTTTTGTTTGCCAGGCAACGCGAATACAAGCTTCATGATTGTACAATATAGAATGTCTTTATTTTGTTCAGCACAACCTAGGTAATATGATGAAATTACTTTTAAAAGAAAGTAAAGAAAATAAAAAGGAAAGCGCCAACACAGAGAGACTGAGGAGGAGCTTCTTCCTGCAGGCTATTCAGGCACTCAACCAGAACACCACACAGGACTCAACTGATTGGACTTGCTTTGGTTCCTTCACACCTGTGTTGGAGCACACCATACTACTAACCACACTGCAGATTTGCACATGACACATATGTTGCACATTGCTGGTTCACTCATTTCATACTCCATGTTTCAGTTATACTGCTGCTGTCATTGCATTCCACATATTTCCCTCTAATACCCTTTATGCACACTCTATATAATTTATAAATTGTATTCTTTTTACATTGCATATTTTATATATTTAAATTTAAATACAATTTAATTGTAATTGTATATTTGTAAATTTAAATTTTACATTCTTTGACGAGTCTTTTACGTGTCTTCTTTTTTTATTTGCCTCTTTTTACCTTCTTATTATATTCCATCTTTTCTTTTTAGGGAACAGTCGTATAAGCATTTCCCTGCATATCATACTGTGTATGGTTGTGTACATAACAAATAAAATTTCACCAAGTCTTCATCTTTTCAGGATACGTAAAGAGGACAAATGGAAGACCATTTTCAATTCCCATTTGACTAACTAATGTGCTGGCTATTTTGTAGAGAAATTTCCTAACCACCTTAATGTTTGTGTATCTTAACAATATCCTGATTTTCTCCCGCTTCCTAAATAATTCCATGTATATCAGATCTTACAACGGGTATTGGAAAACAAGCGATAAATCAAGGCTGAGTACATTTCCAAATGTACATTTCCTTATGAATCCGGTTTCTTCCTGATATTTGCCATTTCTGGGGGGAGCTGAACACCCCTTCTTGGTCTGGATTGATGAGTGATGTCCTGTCCTCTCATTAAATCCCATCACTGAGGGCATGGTCTGCAATATCTTGTTGACTGTAAGGGGCTACTGACCTGAGGAAGAGGTTGCCCATCCTGGATCCATGCATCCAATTCTGAATCCGGCCCTGATCACGGAATTTAACAGACTTTACCCAAAGCCACCTTCAAGGATGGCCAGTGGCATCTGTAGAAGAGGGTAACCCCACAACCAAATTCACACCATAAACGAACTGTTGCTAAGCCAGCTCCTTCCCCTCCCTGTACCAGTCCGCCACTTCATTTTACTGCCTCAGTGTAGTGTAGTGTTAGGTGTGACTTATGGGAGTTATCCCAAGATAATGGGAGTGAGCTTTTCTCACTCACTTATTTTGGATGTAGTGTAAAATTAAAAAGCACTTTAGGAAACGCAGGAAGATTGCATGGGTTAAAAATGAAATGTAACTAAATGCAAACAAGACAGAAACAGAAACTTATCATTGATATTTTTTGAATGAAAATTCTAGACAGATTCATGGGCATCATTATTTCTTGCGTTAGTGCCTTGAAAATGTCTTGGATATCTGTTTCGATTTGTTCGTCTTTGCCAGTTACAGTGTACACAGTGTTTCCTTAGAACTGCCCTGAAGTGTGTAAGCTTCAAGACACTTATATTTATTTTAAAGGGATGGTTGAATAACATGAAGGGTTTTGTAAGATCTTCTTTTTTCTCTAAGGACTTGTCAGAGATTTTTTTTGTGACACTAGCATGTTTGGATGGTTAATTTTTTCTGCCTGTCTTGTACAACAATGATATTACAAACATGAACTCCACAATATACTGTGCACTAATGAGCTACAGTAGCATGTACAGTATAGTATTGATTTGCTCTTCTCATCTATGGCAGCTAGCAAAATAGTAACACTCACAAATGTAATATATATTTTCTGCTTTTAATTTAATAATCCAACTAACATAATACATTACTGATTATAGACATATGTGAGTACATCTTGAAATTTTGAAAACAGGAAATTTTCACCTTTCCACAAATTCCTGCAAATGTTATAGCAGCACTTGGGGAAATGTATTAAATTAGTGTTGCTTTTTTTTTTTTTTTAATGATTAAATAGTTGCGGAGATGTCTGATCTATGTGATTACACTTTGGAGCTTAGTAAACACTACTTGTGTTGTGTGGAGTAATGTGTTTGAAGAGAGTTTAAGTGTAACATTGTTAATATTTACTTTTACTTATTATTTACTTTATATGTGTGTGTGAGACGTGGTAAGTTTTACATATGGAAGGATGAGCTTTCTCTTACATTTAGGCCAGTGATAGTGAAGGTCTAATTTATACGCCTACGTAGAGACATTAAAACAGGTTTAATTTATTAAAACCAATACACCATGTCCAGAACACGATTTAATTTTATGATTTATTTTTTTACAGAACCTGTTAATGTTATTATCTATATTATTGTCTAACTATCATGAGACACCTGCACAATTCCTGTTTTGCAGCAGGCAGTAGAAATGTAGAATGTAGTTTCACATTCTCCTTAATCAAACTCAGCTGGGTAAATAAGACTCTGTTGCTCAAAAACCTAATTATAACTTTCCCATAATTCTTATTCACTTGCCTAAGCGTGCCCACTTATGCCCATCTATTATTAATATCAGTACTTTTGACTAAAGACTAAAGACTAACTTTTGCTAAAGCACATTTTATGAGATTCAGTAGAACTATTGTACATCATACTATGCCTATTAACAGCATATACTTCAAATACCAGATACAGTACGTCAACTTGTGAATGTCTAATATCTGACCTTATCATCTGTAATGAAGACCTTTTTCTCTTTCTGACCCAATTTAAGGGTGCTGATGTCGAGCAGGATACTGGTGCATAGTTCATCCTTGACAAAGTCTTCGTCATACAAATTCAGCTCCAGAATATTCTAGTGGAGAGAACAAAAAGACTCTTACTTTATACAATACAATAATATACATATTTTTTTCAGAACTAAAGCAGTATACACTCTATTGCACAAGAGTTTGTGTTGTCTGTATTTTGTGTTGTCCCAGAATTCATCATAAATAATCCAAGGAATTATTACTAACAAAAAAGTACTTTGCATGTAATGAACACAAGAATTGACAAAGGAAATGTAATTCTTTCCTGGTATGATTTGTATACATCGGTACATCAGTGCATGTACAGGTGCTTTTCATAGCTTCATTTGCATAGTATTTTATCATTAGGAAACCACTAAAGCAGTAATTGATCTCTTGATGCAGCCAATCAGGAGTGTCTGAATATTGGTATTAGGTCTTAGGCTTGGACTACCAGAAAGAGACTGTACCCTTCTGAATCAGGAATAAAACCAGAGGGTCTGATCTTTAGCCTATTGGTTTACTTACCTTGACCTGGCTGTAGGCACGGAAGAAGAAGGTTTCATTCCACTCAGGTGTCTTGCAGTTATCGATTGTCCTCGTTCTCAGGGTGCAAGCTGAGGCCGTGGGTAGGCGTAATGTTACATAGAGGTCAGGCAGTGAAACTGTGGATACATGTGAACAGTGTTGCTTTACAGTAAGTCACTGTGTCACATGTACAAGTATTTAATGAGAACAACAGCTAATAAGTAAAAATGGAGATGGGTAACAATATAGAGGAAAGAAACAGTGGCTGTGTAAATGTTGTGAGAGGAAGTACAATATTCGATACTTTAGTACAGTTCTAAAGACTTGTAAAAAGACCTGTCAAAGTACATTGAAGTTCTGGTTGCTTGTAGTGGCCCAAAAATTCCTATCAGACTTTATGTTGCATTTCTATTTATTTCATCATTCATATGTTCTATAATATAAACATGATGTGAAACAACTAATATTTTAAACAGTTTATGTTTATTAATAATGAAATCATAAAACTCAAAAGGTGTGTGTGAATGCTGACGTACAGAGGTCATATGAATGCCGGAACCTTCCTTGTAGAACTGTGACAGAAAGGTTCCAGTGAGGTGCTTCTTCTTTCTGTAACACATAGGTAATCAGAAGAACTAATATATTAACCATTAGTTAACATATCTATTTTAAGTGTGTACATATTATGATAATAATTTAACTCAAGGTGTAAATATATAGCTTATAAACTTCTTTAATAATGGTCAAATATTTGTCTCATTTTCTTTCAGTGGTTTCCTTTCTACTATAGTTTTACAACAAACATAATCCATATGTATGCTTACCAAAAAAAGTACAAATAATGTTTATTTTATCAACTAAACTTGAATAAAATTTAAGTATATTTATGTTATACATTCTGTAGAATGTATTCTAATATCAATGTACTAGTAGGATACTTGTAAATGTATTATTTCAATACTTCTTGGGACTTAAAGGTATTCTTTAGGTGTTCTTTCTGGTTCTTCATGGTAACACATGGCAACATACAAAATAAACACACATTCATTTCACACACGTTGTGAAAAGCAAATATGCAAATAAATATGCACATTGAAACAAATGCAAATAAACCTACCTTGATCATTGAATTAAAAACACCCAAGGGGAAATCAGTCCACTTGGAGAAACATAAGTTACTCTTTAGGTGGTGTACAAGGACACACTGTTTATACAGTCCCCTCATGTGTGTGCAATGAACGAGCTAGGTTTATTTAAGTTGTTTACATTATGCATATTTATATTTGGTTTCTATAGTGAGTGATATGAATGTGTATTTATATTTATAAGTTGTCATATGTTTGAACAGATCAAAAGTGGATTGATATTACTGACATACACTGGAATGAGAAGAATAAACAGCTTCATATGTCTTCTTGGCAAAAACTACAATACATAAATAATGTACAGAGGTCATATGAATTTATTAATTTATGTAATCATTTATTTTCAATAATATTAATTTGCATTGTATTAATTATTAGCATAATGCAAATCATATTCATGAAAATAAATTAATAATTATAAATGTAACAAAACATTAAAAAGAATGGCAAATATAAATTATGTGTGATATTATAATATTATTTTATTTTAAGGATAATATTGATCAAAATATTAGAATATTTCCTAAGATAAAAAAAGTATTTACAATACAGAAATGTCCAAGTTCGGAAAATTATGTTAATTTATGCATCCGATACTTGGTCTGGGCTCCTTTAGCACAAATTACTGCATCAGTATGGCATGACATGGAGGCAATCAGCCTGTGGCACTGCTGAGGCATTATCGAACGGTTTGCTTTGATACTGTAGCATCATCTGGTTGGGTTGGGTGCAGGAACATTGGAAAAACTTTGACAGCAATTTTGAAAGGTTACAGTTGACAATTTTTAAGTCAGCAAATGAATTGAGGGGAATGTATGACTTAGCATGAAACACTGCCCTCACTTCCAATATACAAATTAATGAGCAACAGCCTTTCAATCAGCTTTGCTAAGAAGTATAGAAAGTGTTTGCTGCTTGGCAAAATTTAAAACACTATGAGAACTATTTTATTGGAATGAAAACTCTTCACATGGATTTTGTCAGTAGTAGGACTGTTATATAAAAGGAATATGATACTTTTGTTCATAGTTAAAGAATATCTCCACGCTACGTCCCTAAAAATAGTAGGCCATATTATTTATTTTGTATGAATAGGCCAATTGAGCTTGGAAACTTCACACTGGACCTCAGGCAACCCAGACTCTGGGACACTGATTTCTAAATGAAATGGAAAATTTATTTCCTCTGAAAATAGGACTTAGCCCAGGTATTGTCTTGATCAAGTTGGGAGTATGAAATTGGCCAAAAAATCCTTGGTGTCATGATTCACGCCCTGTCTGCCGTCTTTTTTCCACACTGTCACTCACATGCTCATGTTTTCCCTAGCCCATGTATTGTGTATGTAATGTGTATTTTCCACGCCCCCGTTTCCGACCCGTCTGCACACCAGTTTCTCATTTCCCAGTGATAACTCCAGCATTTAAGCACACACTGTGCGTGGCTTAAACTGCTGGATTATTGTGTGTTTCATACCTCAAATTTCAAAGTTTTTTTTTTCCTCTTATGATCACGTTGCCAAGTTCGCTTTGTTTCTTGTTTTTTGCTCGTCTCGGATTTGTTCGCTTAGCTCTTTGATTTGAGATCGGTTTTGACCTCGCGCTTCATCCTCTGATTTTTCGGCTTCTCGTCTAACGAGATCCAGCGCATTTTGACAGGAGCTGCTCACCACTAAGCAGTCGCTTGCCAACATCACAACCCAGCTCCAAAGACTCCGACTCTCTCCAGCGCAAGGTGGAGCTTCCAGTGAGCAACGAGAGCCACGCAGCTTATGAAGGACTTCCAGGTACCTGTCCCTCCTTCCTCTCCCAGTGCTCACTGATCTTTGAGCTCCAATCGGCCACCTTCACCACTGAATGCTCCCGGGTGGCAGGACAAGCCTGGGAATGGAGCACCACACTCTGAGATGCCCATGACCCCTGCTGATCCAATTACGAGAGTTTCGCCAAGGAGACGAAGAGGGTGTTCGACCGTTCGTTGAAACTCAGACAAGCTGTTGAAACTCAGACAAGGTTCACGCTCTGCCTACAACTACACCATTGAGTTCCAGACCCTGGCGCTTTCCAGTGGATGGAGCCCTGTGTGATGTATTCCTTGAAGACCTGACGGAGGCATTCAAAGATGAGCTAGTCTCCCAAAAACTACCTTTCGTCTCTCCAGGGACTTATCGATTTGGCTGCCCGAGTGGATTCACGCCTCCTCCTTCGTAGACCTACCCGGGCTTCTCCACCCAGATTTCTCCCTCGACCCTCCCCTCCATGACCCGACCCCCAAGACGAACCCATGCCTCTGAACAGAACGCGCATCTCCCCAGAAGAGAGATGACGAGTGGAAGGGGCCTGTTTTTACTGCGGGAAATCAGCTCACCGACTTAAAGACTGCCCAGTAAAAGGAGGCGCCCTCTAGTTCAGCTGGGAGCACTAGAGGGTGTGGCTCCAAGAAGGCTCCCAGACCAACGCCGCCTGCTCCCCGTCTTCCTCATCCATGAACAGCACACCAACATGGTGCAGGAGCTGGTTGACTCAGGATCAGACTGCAACCTCATCAACGCGGCTTCAGCCAAGGCTCTGGTTATGCCCGCACTGCCCTTGGAGACTCACCTCAAGGTTCAGGCCCTTGACGGGAGTCCACTCCCATCTATCACTCACAGAACCCCTCTCGTCAGCCTTAGGGTCTTAGGCAACCATTCAGAGCAGATCTCGCTGTTCATCATGGAGGGATCTCATGCATCGATCGTCCTGGGTCTGCCTTGGTTAATCCGCCACAACCCGTAGATTGATTGGGCCAGGAACTCGATTTTCAGAACCTCCTCAGGCCTCTGCCTATTCCACACCGCCCATGGTCTAACATCACCTTGGACTTCGTCACAGGCATACCCGCGTCTAACAGCCACACCTGCATCATGACGGTGGTGGATCGGTTTTCGAGGGATGCCCACTTTGTTCCTCTACCAAGATCTCTCTCAGCCAAGGAGACTGCCGAACTCATGATCAGCCATGTCTTCAAGCTCCATGGCCTCCCAAAAGACATTGTCTCGGTCCACAGTCCACCTCCCAATTCTGGAAGGCCTTTTGTAAATTGATCGAGGCCACTCCCAGTCTGTCCTCAGGGTTTCACCCCCAATCAAACGGTCAGACCGAGAGGAAGAGCCAGTCCCTCGAGGTCATCCTGAGGTGCATGACCTCCCGTGATGCTACTTCATCCCGGGGTGCTACTTCAAGTTTCTGTTCGGGTTAGAATACAGTCACAACTCCCAGGTCTCGTTATCGACCGGTCTGTCCCCTTTCCAGTGCTGCTTAGTGTTTCAGCCACCCCTGTTTCCATCCCAGGAGGAGGAGGTCAGTGTCCTGTCTGCCCAAGACTTCATCCGACGCTGCAAAAGGACCTGACTGCAAGCAAGGGTGACGCTATTGTGCATCGGCAAAAGGTACAAGGTACAAGCAGACTGCAGGCGCTTTCAGGCCCCTAAGTACAGAGTGGGGCAGAGGGTCATGCTCTCCACCCGAGATATTCACCTAAAGATCATCTCTCGTAAACCTTCCAACGCCCCCTCCAAGCCTGCAGTCATCTTCCCACATTTGGATCCATCTCGCTCCGCACCTCCCCGTGACACTTGGTATGTTGAAGCATTAAGAGTTTCTTTCAATGGAAGTAAGGGGCAACCCCACATCATAATCCCCCCTGCACCAAACTTTACACTTGGCACAATGCAGTCAAACAAGAACCGTTTCCATGGCAAAATTCCTGCTCTGTTGGCAAGTCCCTACACCATTGTGGGAACATACAGGGAATTGGACAATGAAACTGAAACACTGGTCAATTTAGTGTTGGAGGTTTTATGGCTAAATTTGACCAGCCTGGTGGCCAATCTTCATTGATTGCACATTCCACCAGTAAGAGCAGAGTGTGAAGGTTTAATTAGCAGAGTAGTAGCACAGTTTTGTTTAAAATATTGCAATGCACACAACATTATTGGTGACATATCAGAGATCAAAAGAGGATAATGACAGCAAGTCTTTGTGATGCATCAAGAGACACAGTATCCAGGGTAATGACAGCATACCACCAAGAAGGACAAACCACATCCAACAGGAGTAATGGTGGATCAGTGATGGTTAGGGCTGCAATATCATGGCATTCCCCAGGCCCAATACTTGTGCTAGATGGGCGCGTCACTGCCAAGGACCAACAAACCATTCTGGAGGACCATGTGCACCCAGTGGTTCAAACATTGTATCCTGATCAGGATGATAATGCACCAATACATACAGCAAGACTGGTGACAAAGTGGTTTGATGAACAAGAAAGTGAAGGTGAACATCTCCCATGGCCTGCACAGTCACCAGATCTAAATACGGTATTATTGAGCCACTTTGGGGTGTTTTGGAGGAACGAGTCAGGAAATGTTTTCCTCCACCAGCAACATGTAATGACCTGGCCACTATTCTGCAAAAGAATGGCTCAAAATCCCTCTGGCCACTGTGTAGAACTTGTATCTGTCGTTCACAAGACGAATTGATGATGTATTGGCTGCAAAAGGAGGCCCTACACCATACTAATGAATTATTGTGGTCTACAACCAGGCGTTTCAGTTGCATTGTCCATCCCCTGTATATCGCTACAAATCTGAACTACAATAGACAGGTAAGAGAAAAAGTGCTGAGCTTTATCATGTTAATCTGTTAAAAACGTGTCTTACCAAGATGTAGTGTCTGTAACGTTTTTTTATTTCAAATCTTTTAATGATCTTACTTGTAATTCAGATGAAACTTGGGCAATTTAGATTTCACATGAATAGACAACCCTGAAAAAGTTTATTATTTAAAAATGCTAAATTGTTAAGGTATTACAACATGAATTTGACATGGTAATGGACACTACCGATTTTTTTTAGGGGGGGGGGCATCTTCAATTTTGCACAGAATGTTTTAATTTAAGCAACAAGTTTTACATAAATTTTAGTAGCAATATATATATATCTGTAACAAATGGAATTTGAAAATATACCTAATATATATATATATATATATATATACAGTGGTGTGAAAAACTATATGCCCCCTTCCTGATTTCTTATTCTTTTGCATGT
>JAOVVB010000002.1:23005719-23024202 GCA_028570985.1 Heterobranchus longifilis | reverse complement strand
GTTGCCACTGTTGGGCCCTTGTGCGAGGCCCTTAACCCTCAATTGCTCAGCTGTATAATAAGATAAAAATGTAAGTCGCTCTGGATAAGGGCGTCTGCCAAATGCCTAAATGTACTGTAGATGTAGATGCTGAAAAGTGGCTAATAACTTCGGCATGGCTCAGGGCCTTCACAGGAGATTTTGCTGCATTCACACACACACACACTACACATTCTATACATACTACATAAACAATGACCAGCCCATCTCATTAGGATTGCCACCAAACCCATCAGATGTGATCTCATGCCTTAAACTTATGCCAAAGTCGTTCATGACATCCTGAGTGACAAGAGGGTCGGGGGCTTTTTAACACAGGTACACAGATTGTGCGGTGCACCAAGGCAGCATTGTCTCTTTAGAGCTCTTAACATGCTTAAAAAAGCACACAGGTTGTGTGGTTCACCGTGGCTGGCGATGGCGCAGGTGCTTGGGCCCACGTTGCTTATTGTACAAGTTTAATTTATAGTTTAGGCTTTTTGCTTCTGTTTACATAAAGTTTCTCTTTCAACAACAGAGCCATCAGAGTTTGGACATGAATATTTTTTTGTTTTAAAATTTTTTGAATATTTCTTTCATAGAGAGATGGATCTTGGTTGTCATCATAAACAGTTATTATCTAGTGGTTAGGCAGGAAATGGACTTTGATATCATGCCAGCAGTCAGAGCAGATTCCAACCTCTAGCATGAACACACTGCACACTAGAGGCAATGTGGAAATGCCAATCATCCTAGGAAAACCGAGTACCCAGGGGAAAACCTACCAAGCATATGGAGAAAATGCATAGTCGGCACACACAGACATTCAGATTTAAAAACCCCCAACACTGGAGGTGTGAGACAACAGTGCTAACTACTAAGCCACTTAGAAAGCACAACCTATTAATGAACTAGAATACAAGATCTGGAGCTGCATATAAAACATGTAGCTAGTGATTTATGTTAATGGTGGATGTTTAAATAATGCTATGAAATTATTTGTACTATATCAAGATATAATAATAATAAATATTAATTCAAAATACAAATAGATATTCAACTGCAAGTAGTGTGGAATAACTATGTTAGGTGTCCATGTAATCCTGTTTCAATGGGACAAAAGATTAATGAGCATTAAACATCAAACAGGATTGCTTTGTACAAAAAAAAAAAGGTTTATGGGACTGTGAACACTTTGCTTGTCCCATCTCTGGATGCACTCTTCTCTTTTGGTAGATGGTTAGTAGACTCAAACATACATGTCAGTGTGAATGTCTAATGTTTTCTCTACATTGTGATTAAATTCTAATACTTTGACTGCAGTATTAGAACGTTAGGACAGGATATAGATAAATAAAATAAAAAAAATTGAATATCATCATTACAAACAACCCTTAACCAACTTCAAATTTTAATAGTTTATATCTCATACACAGTATCTCCTTCTCATGCTCAGGCATAAGGCAGCATAAATACAGTACTACCGCTGTAATGATCATGATTACGATTATTTATTATTTTGTTTTTAAACATCTTTCTTGTAAAATGATTTAAATTAAATCAGCAACTGGTTAAGCTAGTATGCAGTAATTTGTTCTTTCTGTACTTTCAGCTATGGGCATGTTAACCAGTCCTTTTTTGTTTAAAGCTTTTTTCAGTGCATTTCTAATGATTTCCCTGTTGTTCACAATGTTGTAGGAGGTGAGGTCCACTAGTCTCTGGAAGTCTTCTGATGCAAATGTGATGTTCGTGGTAGCGTATGGGGAGGAGCTGGAACTCACATCAATATTTCCTTCATTTATCTCCTTCTTTCCTGTCCTCTTTATTCCTGTAGTGAGTGTATGCACACACACACAGACACTTTGATCAACCACCAATAATTACATTTAAATAAATGCCCCATAAACACAAACAAGTGGGAGTTATAAGCAATTTTTTTGCCCATTCACTCATTTACAAAATACTTTCCATTAACTCTATTCATTCTCTATTTAATTTCAAATCAGAGCTTACTGTGGCACGCAAAATGTATAACAATTGCAGTCGTGACACAGGACTCCATTTTGGTTTAAATGAAATAAACAGAAAATTTGGGATGCAGGTGAATAAAGTGCTTTTACCTGGTGTTTTATACTCTTTGAAAGAGCTATTTACTAGTGAAAAGTGGATCACGATAGGAGCATCAGGGTTCTCCTCATCCTCAAACACATACACTTCCCTGTTTGGCTCAGATTTGTATTTGCTGAAATCTATTTTTGGGAATGGTAACTTGTGGTCATTGCAGTACTGCTGAGTCTCCTTCAGGGTCTGTTTCACACAAACACGAGGAACATTTAAAATGGTTAATGACAACACAGATACAACAGAAACCTAGTACACACCAACTTATTTTTATACATTTATTTGTTACAACTTTGTTTGCTCCCTCAATGTACCAACATACAAACACTGCTAAATGATTACATTTATATACCTGATGATAGGATAAAGCACTTACACCTTACTTTGCATGAACATTTAATTTCTTTGGATTCAAATAAACAAGTAGAAATAAAATAATTCTCCAAATAAGATAGCATTCTCTTCCCCATCTCTTTCACCGTTAAATGATCCTCGACCCAGCTAAATTCGAGGCACAGAATGACATCGGCACGCCTGTGAGGCCGGAGCACAGGAGGGAAGGCTGTGTTAGTAGCAAATCCAGAATCCACCAAGCCCAGAGTGGAGTCCGCAGGAGTCAGTTTATTTGGATAAGTGTCCGGGTGTGTATCTAAAGAGCGTTCATTCCAAGGAACACACATTAGATATACAGTATCTATAGTACGCCTTGGATGAGATGCAGAGAATTACACTTGTACAATATAAAGGCATAATAATGAAATTTAAATAAAGTTTTTTAAAAAATGAAAGCGAGTTCTGACCTCTAGTGGTGTTGAATTCTGGGCTTTCGCTGTACAAGTTGTGGAGAGAGAATCCTCTCAGAAAGTTATAGACACTGCTGACAATGGGGCAACCATTCAGGAAGCTGCTCAGAACCGAAGCCTCTGGACTGATCCGCAAAGTATCCAAGGTTGGAGATTTGTTACCCGTCTCTACAGCCCAAAAAAACATGTTTAATGACTTACAGGGCCGTATCAGAGTACAAAGTACAAAACCGTGCTGTTGTGTGTGTTCAGAGATGAACTAGTCTGCTTAGTCTGGTGTTCTGGACTCCTCATTCAGACTTTAGGGGGAAAGAAGGTGCAGGTTAAGGCTTGAGGCTATTTATTTGTTTATTTATTTTGTACAAGTGTCTGTACAAAATCTGGAAGAAATAATTAAATTATGTTTTATTTCTTTGTTGTCAGATGAAATACTGTACTGCGCAACTTTAAAGCGTGAGGCTATAAAAATTTTTTTTTTAAAAAAATCAAACAATACACAGACTAAAAGATGATCAGCGTTGCAATAAAGCTAAATCTCTTTGTTGTGGCATGAATAGCCCCAGTTGTAATTACATTAAGTCCATGCAAATTTGGTTTTAATAATGAAACTTTTCCAAAAAATAACTAAATATTGCCACCTGCGGACTATTATACACAACTGAGTTTTTGCTCAATCATGGTCCAGGTCCTTGAAATAAGAAGCTGAAATGGTTTAAGACACAGCGATCAAACAGCCATTTTTCGCAGTCAGAAAGCCGTGAAGACCTTTACTATGACTACTATGTGCTAGTGATGGGGAGTGATTGCCCATCACTCCCCATCACTTGGAGCCAATCAGTCCCAGAATCGGCGCACTCCACAGGGGCAAAATAAATAAACGAAAACAAAATTAAGCCGAAAACAAAACAGCAAATCAGAAAACACAAACATATTTACAAAACGTATCTAGAAACAAAATACCAAATAAGAAAACACAAAGGCAATTCAGTAAAAACGGAAAAGGAAGGTATAGTTTGCGAATTAAATTCTTATCGCTGATTGGAAGAGACATCAGTCACTCAAGATATAAAAGAGGTACTGCAGCCTTACAGCATTTGAATGCCTGTATACAGTATTTTGAGTGACATGTCTCGTCCAATCAGAGGAAAGAATCAGCAAACTGAAAAAGGTATGTGGAGTTTGCAAAAGAAATTCACCTGACTTTTTCAGTTTGTTGGTAAAACACTGATTGGACAAGACATCTGTCACTCAAAATATGCAGGAAATACTGCAGCCTCACAGATACTGCACAGTATGTACTCTATGCAATGGCATCCATTCACAAAGAGTTGCAAGTTATTGTATACATTTCTCCAGAGTGTAATCCAGAGTTTATTAAAGTGTTTAGAAAAACCAAGGCCAGTGGACTTCTGCTACATCAACCCTATTAAAATCACATTTATTCATTTGGCAGACACCCTTATCCAGAGCGACTTACCAAAGTGCTTTGTAGGTTCCATCATTGGGTAGATCCTTATCAGGTTACTAACTAAATACTATTAGTCAAACACTATTGGGGAGGTTTTTGTTTTGTTTAGTTTTTTTGAGGGAGATTTAGCCCAAGTACTGAAGAAACAGATATTTAGCTAGGGATTATTTGATTGAGGAAGAAGTGTTGTATCACTGGGTTTTCTGGCCCACTGGGGGAGGTTACTTCCAGCTATATTGCATGCAGTTGTGGGCAATGTGAAGCTTTCAGTAGAACTCTCCATAAACTCCTATCCTTCCATTATTGTGAAAACGAGATTGGGATTATTGTCTACCACATGTGCATTACAATAATACACTTCATCAAGGTATTTGGGATTCTCCTGATTTCTCAAATTTGGAATGAGAACATAGATTTCCTTCAATGGTATTTCCAAGACCATAGGATGGGAGAAGTCCAGGATTGGTTGGCCAAGCCCCAAATTAGGCATAATGGGACAGTTTGGACCTTTGGAAGTTTAGATTTTGTTTATAAAGTTGCTCTGCACATTGACCATGAAGTTCATTACCCAGAGGTCATCCATGTAAATGTCAAGTAATGAGCACCAACTGCCACCACCCTTGTTCCCTGAAAAATGCACTCCAAGTTCAACAGAGACTAATGAAGCCGGATTCAGCTGAGCAAAATTGACTTGGTGCATCTTTTAAAGTAACTGTGTATTCAGTATTAGTTTTACTTTCATTTAATAGGCAATTTAACAATTGTTGAGTATGTAATACTCATTAACACAGCTGTGTAGATATTTGGTTTTATACTGTGTATATACTTAATTTGCCATCCATCTATTGTTGTCTAATAAAGATACATATGTGTAAGTATCTGGCTCATGTCTCTTACAGTAGTTACAGTAGTACAGTTAATCCTTTAATAATTTCCCTTGCTCATGTAGTTTGTGCAAATAAATATATTAAAAAATGTTGAATATCTGTACATCTATTTAAAGGAAATGGTAAAGATGAATATGGTCGATACTAAAGCGTACTTACCAAGCTTGTCGACCTTATCTCCCAGCCTGGAAGCCCAAGATGGTATCACTCCACTAAAAGCAGTCCAGAGCTGCATCAGGTTAGCAGAGAAAAAGCTGCTCCACATACCTACACATACAGTTTGACTAGGTTTAATTAAAAATTACAACATATAACGTGGCTAGTGTAAATTGTAAAGCAGGGACTTTCACTGACCCAGAAGGAAGGAGATGCGCGTCTCTGGCAGCTTTTTAACCACATGGCCTAGGTAGAACTCACTCCCGAAATTTTCTGCAGGAACAAATGCTCCATATTTGGAGAATCCCACCTCAAATGGGGTAAACTCGCACCACTCTGGAATCAACAAAAACAATACAAGAATAGACTTTGACAAATGACACCGGAGTTCAGTTCACAGCAGGTTGAACTACAATTTACAGAGTTAATGTGCGGTCTTTACCAGGCACTAAGCAGCCATTGGTATCCTTCTTCATGTTTACTGCTGTGTAGATTGGGAGCGGGTTCTGGCCCTCACAGACTGCCTTCTTCTGATCAGCCAGTGTACTTGTGTATTTCTGAGGCAAAATAATTACCATTTAAAACATGCTTTTGTAATCCTTTTATGTCTACACTCACCGGCCAATTAATCAGGTACACCCTGCTAGCATTGTCCTAAAGTACCCCATTTTGCCTTCAGAACTGCCCAAATTCTTCATAACATAGATTGAACAAGGTGCTGAATGGTGTTAGTCCATACCGATGTGATCTCCCGTTACACCCAATCCCACTCTATTTGCTGAAGATCTGGTGACTGTGGAGGAATTTTAATTTTTAAACACTGTCAAGTTCAAGCAATGATTTTAGCTTTGTGATATGGCACATTTTTCGGCGGTCATAAAGGGTTTAACATAGTCAGTAACAATACTCAGGTAAGCTGTGGTATTTAAACCATTTTCATGGTTTATTCCATTTTATCCATTACTAAGAAAACCAAAGTGTAGCATGGAAATCTTCCCCACACCATTAATACAAGGCTGGATATTTTCTCTTTCAGCAGATCAGCAGTTCAGGAAATACTTAGACCAGCCGGTCTGGCACCAAAAACCATGCCATGCTCAAAGTCACTTGAATCACCTTTCTGCTCCATTCTGTTGCTCAGTTTGAACTTCAGCAGATCATCTTGGCCATGTAGACATGCCTAAATGCACCCCGTTGCTGCCATGTGATTGTGTGGCCATGTGTGGCTGATTAGATATTGAACAGGTGTACCTAATATAGTGGCCAGTGGGTGTATAGATCTGTGAATTAGCCATTACTCAATAATGTATCAAAACCAGTGCATTAATGTTGCATTTTTCAAGTAAAAACATTTAAAACAAGGTATATGAATAAACACATTAATAGAAACGTATGATTTGGTTTATAGCTGGAATTACTGGGCATTCAACAGTACTTTTGTATACACTGTAAAAGTAAGGTAAAAGCTCTACATATTTTTGACAAGACTTTGAGGAGCAGCACACCTTTCCGAAGATGAGGTGTTCTATGATGAGCCCCCAGGTATCAATGAAGGTGACAGTGTGTCCTTCTTTCTCCCTGTTCTGCAGCTCAGAGCGGTAATAATATAGTTGTGTAGGAGAGAAGAGACTGGCCTTACTCTTAGACAGCTCTTTCTGCGCAAATGCTATTGCTTTATCCAGGCCTTCCTTTGACCAAAATGGGTCAGAGTAGAGACCAGCAGCGGCCCTGAAACAGAAAAAAGTTAAGGAATCTCTTTAATACATAATATTCATAGAGGCAGATATGTGCAGCACAAAGTGGCATGTTACGTCTTGGTTCCAGACGCTTCATGCAAAAATAAAATAATTAAAATGTCTCAGAAAAGTTTTTGATGCACCAGGGTTTACTTTGTAGATTTTTTATGCTAGCTAATTAATTTTGTTCTGAATATCCATAAATAAACTTAATAAAAAAACATTTTCCTTTAAACATTTAAAGTTACTGAAACAATTATGAAACATAGTTGGCAGGATAGCTACAGAAAAGTCTTTCAGAACAGAAAAACGTGTGATTTATACCTATATTTTGACAGGAATATTTTGTCACAAGAGTGCCACAGAACTGCAGAATGAATACCCTGAACATAACACAATTTGGAGTGAAATTGTGCCTGTGCTCCATTATACCCACCAGGTGGAGCCAGAGACAGTGGTGATGTAGGTGATGACATCGAGCAGGCCAAGACTCTGCAATCCTTTCAGAGAGCCGTACGTGCCGGTCATGGCTCTGGAGCTGCCTCCTGAACACACCACAGCCACCGTCGGCACCTAAACACACCTTTATATCGTTAGCACATACAGTACTGTTTGCTCACATGACACACTTTTCAATTTCTAGCACTATAGTAGCTTTTTTCCATTCTTATTATTGTAAATTTGCATACCGAGAGGTCAAAAGTGTTGGACAACAAGAACCAATAAAGGCCCACTGGGACAAGTATCATTTTTAGAAAGACATACAAAAGACAAGTTACACACAGACAAGTAGCTACACAAATTTGACTTCTTGTGATATCATAACCCCATGTAGAACATTTGTTATATTTGAATGCTAAAATATATAGTATATAGTACACAGAAACTTGAAGTGTTTCCTGATATAGTATAAGCATTTGTTTCCATCCCTAAACCCATTTACAGTACAGTATACACTGCCTAAACATGTACTTTACAGTAAAAATTAATTATAAAAGGTATGTGCCAGTTGAATTAAAAACAGTGACGCAGAGAGGTGTGATACTTTTGGTTATAATGAAATGCATTTCCCGATCATTCCTTCATATTAAATTAAATTATGTAGATCAAAATAAAGAAATTATTTTTACTGTGACAGGCTGCAATATGTCTAAAGATACAATTTAAATATTGGTTGTTTAGGTAACAACCTTAGCAGCAACCTCATTTGATCATCTGTCATCATCTGCGCCTGGTCCTCACTTTAGTTAAAGGTTTTTGTTTATGCTTGAAATGATTCATAGGTCACTGTATGGCTTAAACATTTAAACTATTAAAATAAATGTTATATTAAATTAAATTACATTAACTATTCCCCTGAAACTGCTGAGGTACAGGGACTGGACTGAAAATAAGAGGCAAAAACTATTACTGCCTCATACCTTGGTGGGATCCAGGGGAGTTTTAAGGTTTAAAAATGTCTGCAGTGCACGAGACACCACCTCTCTCCTCTTTACCAGAAACGCCTTTTCCTCTGCTGGTATATCAAAATCCAGACGCACCTTCATTTCCTCCTCAGAGCTACACACAGAACCATACACACATATACAACCCACATCTGGTTGTAATGAAACCATGAAATCATTAGATATTCATGAATAAATTCCAAGCATTAATTACTAAAATATTCACGTAATGACTTTTACAGAAAATGTCTCTGTAGACTGGACTTTAATCCTAACATCGGTCACTCATCTGGGGGCCTTCATCACTTTTAGCAAATGGTCAGATAATTCCAGTTATTTTAATCACTACTATTTTTTCCACCATTCTGTAAACCAGATGAAGTTTGTCATATACAGTATGTATGTCTATTTCTTAATGATGTATAATAATAATAATAATAATAATAATCTCTAGCTCCCTAAACATGTCATGATTTTTTTACTAAAAAGCCTTACAGATGCATGCGTAAAATTATAATTTTAGGAGTACCTGTCCACGGTGTTCAAATGTAAATTCACCATTTTCTGTGGAATAAAAATATTTTAGCACATAATCCTGCATGTTTTTAGAATGCATAATGCCAGATCAATAATAAATGATCACACCATCAGTTTTTAATCACACTATTTTATGTGTTAAAAGAAAAAAAAAAAGGGGGTCTAAAAATCTGTTCTGGGTTAAAAAAGTAAAAAAAAAAAATTATATATATATATATTAATTAAACCAAGAATTTAGATTTAGATTTAGATACCAATTTAGGTTAAACTGCAGTAAATTACAAAAGAAAAATGCTTGATTTAATTTGTTGTGCGCATTCTTATAATATAGAGCATTGTGTTTAGATTAGAGTAATGATGTGGTTTTGGATTGGTACTTTATGAAAAAGGGTAAAAGGGTGTTTTAGGTTTAGAATGATTAAAGCTAAGTGCAGAGCTTGGTATGTCTAATTTAAATGTGAACATAAAAAAAAAATAAAAAAATCATTAGTCCTCTCACCTCTGCCCCAGGAAGAGGGAGTGCAAATTCACGTATGGGTTTAAATGGGGTTACAGGGACTGCTTTTGTGCTTTCATGATCTTGCTCCTCATCATCCAAATCAGGTAAACAACAAAAAAAAAGGAAACAGACAGGAAGTCATATCAAATCAATTACCCAAAAAACAAAATCATACAGTAGCTTTACCAATTTGCTCTTGTTCTATGTTTCACTAATTAAAAACGATTCTGAGTTTCTCTAAATGCAATTTAAAATTTATTACATGCATGTGTTAGAATAATCCTAAGGACATGGCTTAAAATTTTACCATCCGGAGTTCAATATTGGTCTCCAGGTTTTTGTTGATGTAGTAGCGAAGAATCTGCATGAGGCTGCTGTTCTTGGACAATGAGATCATCTGATCTTCATTATATGCTCCTTTTAACTTTAAAAGCATGTTCTGTCGAACTAAAATGCACACACAATATACAGGAAAATGCCATGCAACATCCATACTACAATTATTTTGTCATTAACAGTTTCCACTGGTTTATCTTCTTACCATCAGCAGGCAGTTTATCCAACTTCACCTCCAGAGTAGACAAAGGGGCAGCCTTAAATAACCCCAAAATACATATTGGTGAATAAAGCTATTACTATACTATTTTATATATAAAGAAATTACACACAGACAATATTGCCAAATGTTTTTCGCCTGCCTTCACATGCATATGAACTTGAACAATATCCAATTATTTATCCATAGGGTTTAATATTATGTTGGTCCACCCTTTGCAGTTATAACAGCTTCAATTCTTCTGGGAAGGCTTTCTCTCAAGGTTTAGGAGTGTGTTTATTTTTTACCATTCTTCCAGAAGCACATTTGTGAGGTAGAAGGAAGAAGGCCTCGCTGGCAGTTTCTGCTCTAATTCATCCCAAAGGTTGCTCGGGTTGAGGTCAGGACTCTGTACAGGCCAGTCAAGTTCTTCCACACCAAACTCACTCATCCATGTCTTTATGGACCTTGTTTTGTGCACTGGTGGCAGATATGTGTAGCACAAATGTTGGAATAGAAAGGGGCGGCCGTCCCCAAATTATTTCCACAAAGTTAGGAGCATGAAATTGTCCAAAATGTCTTGGTATGCTGAAGTATTAAGAGTTCCTTTCACTGGAAGTAAGGGGCCGAGACCAACTCCTAAAAAACGACCCCTCACTAGTTCCAACATGACTGCGCACCATTGCACAAAGCAAGGTTCATAAAGGCTTTCTCGTCCAACATCAGTGTCTGACCTCATAAATGAGCTTCTAGAGGAATGGACAAAGATTTCAATACACACACTCCTAAGCCTTGTGGAAAGCCTTCCCAGAACAGTTCAAGCTGTTATAGTTGCAAAGGGCCAACATCATATTGAACCCTATGGATTAAGAATTGTATGTTACTCAATGCCATATGCATGTGAAAGCAGCCAAGTGAATATTTTTGGCAATAAAGTATGTATATTAAAAGATTGTAGCAGGTCGCAGTATCAGGCAAAATCAACCTCAGACAAACAGAAAATGAATTTATCAGGCCATTATTTATTTAACAAAAATGAAGTCACAAATCTTTATCAGAAATAACTGAAAGTAATTATTGCCTCTATGACCATTAGACTCACACTAGACTTTTAGTTAATTTTTCTTTACCATATTTCTTCAGTTTATTGAGGTTTTTGGTTATTTGCTTATGCACAGCGCTCTTAAGGTCTCTTTCAGTGGTTGAGGTCTGGACTTTGACTAGGCCATTCCAAAATATTTTATATTTCAGCCTTTCTGATATAGATTTACTGGTGTGCTTCACATCATTGTCCAATTGCATGACCCAATTTTGACCAGTAGGTATGAGTGAATGAATGAGCTAGGACATCCACTTCTGGGAAGATTGGAAACTGGGCATGCTTTCCACTGTTCTCATTGCACATTGAAAATAGTTTGGAAATGGTTTTAGAACCCTTTCTAGATTGATGTGCAGCAACAATTGCTTTTCTAAGACCATTGCTTACGTCTTTCCCTCTTGGCATAGTGTTAACACACCTAAATGCTACAGACCAGGAAACTGGCAAATCGTTTTTTTTTTTTTTGTTTTTTTTTTTGAGATTTGCACACCTGCTGATGATCTGTTAATTAAAAGCTGCATACCCTCTTAAATTTTTATAGAAGCAGGAAGGGGAAACACCTAGGATATCCCACATGCTTTTTCTTTTGGCCTTATTATGATAAATAATAGCACAGTGAAAAAAGCCATATGTCATTGTTTGAGGCCTAATACTGAGACCCACTATGATCAAATAAATGTTATGTTTTCACACCAGAAAAAAAAAAAACACAAACAGAATTAAAAAGGGGGGGGGGGTTAATAACATTACATCTTGTCAATATATAATAAATCTTAGCAATATATAACTCATTAAAATATGGTATTGCTTTTGATATATGGGATTGCTTTGATTCATTTCTTGTTTTAAAATATAATAGTTCTTACCAACAGGACTCCATTAGAGAGGTATTGCCCGAGTGCTTCAGGACTGTAGCATAAACAAAAGGGACAAAAGAACTTAAACTTACATTCTACCCCCAAAGGCATATTTAGAGCAGGCGTAAGTCTAATTATCTACCCACCTTCCTGATTACACAGGGTGTTTAAAAAAAAAAAAAAAGAAGGTGGCAGCAACTCATACTGTATGATCAGACAAGAAATCAAGTCATGCAAAGAACAGAGCTCTGCACATTATATAAAAAAATATATTAAACATAATTCTGAGATTATCAATTTCATCTTTCAAAGATGTAGATTAATGATTGAAGTTGCCATTTCTTAATAAATCCTGTAGTCAGTATTTATTTAATGTATTTATTTAAAAATTCAGTGCAGTTAGAAACCGAAAGATTTTATATTTTACCATTTCTTTACCTTTTTTAACACAAGTCTCAGAGGTCCCCTAAAGAGTGCTCAAGCTAAAATACCCCTTAGATATCTAATTTTTCATACCTCTAAAATCTCCCTTTGTTTCACTCTTTGTCCAAAAGTGCCTTTCAGACCTTATTTAAATGAGCTACTGCTTAGCCACACTCCTGTGTCTTCATTGTGAAAGCAACAGTGACTTTGTAAATATAAGGTTTAGAACATTTACAGACATGCAAATTATTTATAAAATGATGAGTGATTCTGATGTCTTGGCCTTGCACATCTTTGTATAAAAATACATTTAGAAAATCGTTTTGTGCAGCCTGTACTTTTAGTATGCTAATTAGGTTCAACCTCCCTTCCATGGCACTGAGATCACATGACTTGTGACCTCATTATAATTTTCTTCAAAACAACAATCAAGCAAACACAAAGCCAAGCTTTTTATGGAATCTGACAAAACAATTCCTTGTTTGGGTCCCTGACATCTTATTTGTTTTCATACGTTGTCATGCGATTGTTGCATTTGCATACTCATTAATATTCATTAGCACCTGCCAAAGATGGGTGGGTACACAGGACCAGCCCTTTTCGTGTTCAATTATTTCATTGTTCACATTGTATTTGCTATAGAGATTGTATTGAATTTTTTCTCTTCATTTCAACATACATTCTTACACATGTAAAGAACATTTTGAGAACCATGTATGGTCTCTGTCAAACTTTAAGTCACATGTCATTTTCAAGCAAAAATCAGTTACCTTTCCGTTATTTCAAATTCCACCCACAGCTTGTCCTTTAACTGCAAATAGAACCAGCAATTATTCATTAGTTGTTTTATATCTATGCATTCACTTGCATACATTGTTTCTCTCATATTTTGTATCCATATTTTATCTAGTAAACTAGATTATACACTCAAATATCATGGTGTGTGGGTTACAGTTTGTCCCCATTCATTAGTGTGCAATCAAAACCTTATGTATAATGAAATAAATTATATATATTAAAAGTATTAAGCCATGAGAGTGTGTGCATTATTGGCCTGACATGGTTCAGGTGCTGTACTTCATGTTAAAATAAATATATATATATATATATTATTATTATTATTATTATTATTAATAATAATAAAAATATACACTAATGTGTATACTGTTTGTAGGCTGGTGTGGAGAGGGTTGTTCTATGATATAGTAGAATCTAGACATTAAAAATGTAAGATTAAAAACTGAATAAGCTTACCTTGTCATCGGTGATGAACTCCTTCGTCTCCTTCTGACCCAAATTGAGCGTGCTGATGTCGAACAGAATGCTGGCACATTGGTCATCCAGCACTAGGTCACCATCATACAAATTCAGCTCCAGAACATTCTATCAGAGAGAACACAAGGCCTCCAAGTTACTCTGAAGTACTGACAACCAACACATTGTACAATATGTACGCTGTAACAGTTCTATATGTAGGTAATTAGGCCCTGGGTCAATAAAAGGAATCTAGAAGTAACATTAGACAGGTTTGTGTACATGATTTATACAGACAGCATAATGTCAAGTGCATGTTCAAGTGTATGCAATTTTATACATAATGAATGATCTTTATAAACCATTTATGGGAATTGGATGTTTTATATTAAATACACTACACTCTGGGCTGGGTGTTAACCAATGAGGTTGGAACCAAGTTGTGTATTATAAGACTTGGAATAATTAGTCTAATTAGGCTTGGAACAAAAACTCAACAGGACCGTTTAACACCGGGAGTAGACTTGAACCCTGTTCACTGACCTTTGCCTGGCTGTAGGCACGGAAGTGAAAAGTCTCGTTCCACTCAGGTGTCTTGCAGTTATTGATTGTCCTGGTTCGCAGAGTACAAGCCGAGGCAGTGGGCAGATGAAGGGTCACATAAAGGTCAGGCTGTGAAACTGTAGGAATATATGCCGCCAGACAGAATGGGTAAAATGCAGTTTAATCATTACAATTCAAGTTAATAATGCAACATTGAGTCTTAGGGGTACTGAGGTCAAACATTTTCATCCATTTAAGCTCACAACATTCAAATGTAGTTTTTGTAGCACATTTCATGTTTCTATACACTCCCCATCCTGAGGCAGTTAAGGCTTTTGTTTGAGTATCCTCCAACAAGTATCTAGCAAAACTTTGCTCAAATCAGGTGCGACACAAACAAGTTTGGGCGTTTGCTCAGGCACGTTTTTCCAGTTTAGTCCAGGAATGTTCTACATGATTTAGATGCATGAAAAAAAAAGTATGTAAACACATTATTCGAAAGCAGCTGTGTAAAGCTTTTCAGTAGGTTAATACAGTACTAGCCATGTGAACACTTGATCTGAACATTCCTTTATTCTTTCTGTGCATGTTGGTGATATCTAATTATTTATCAAGTTTCCAGGAAGGACGTATTGCTTCCATTACTAAGTGGAGAACTCTGTGAGAACAGCTCTCTCCTATCAATTTTACTTCATATTTCATCAACTGGGTTTTTTGCTGAGGCAAAATAAATGATTGTAGAGCTTCACCAAGGCACTGACATAATTGCGTAAATATGTTGAATTCTATGGAGGACATTAATGCATCGCAATGTTTACTATCTTTCTGTCTGACTTCAGGATGATAAGACAGCAGCGCAAGTGTGTATTAGAGTGAGTTTAGTCTGAGGCCATGTCCACACGTAGGACAAACTGAGATTTTCCCACTTCATTTTTTTTTTTTTATAATTCTGCACACGATCTACTTTTTAAAAAATATCTTTGTTCAAAACGCCCTGTTGAGTGCTGTTAAGAGCATCCCAAACCAACTGGGGGCCAAAAAGAAGCCTAAACAAAACGTTATTATTGGTTGTGCTCTGTAGAAGTCCGATGGGTCTCATCTAAAACTGCCATCACTGTCTGTGGAGTCTTTGTTATCAGACTTTTGTATGTAGCAGCAGTGAGCTTCGTAGTACATTCAGGCACCTCTGTTCGTTAATGTAATAAGTCCAGGACACAACGTTAACACAGTCACTAGTTTACTGTACGTACTGTACGTCCACCATCACACAAATATCTTCATAAACAAAGCTGATGTAAAATCAAGGAGACTGTCACATACGTAGACAATGACACCATGGCACACAAGGTGATGTTACAACAAGCCAAAATCTCTGTTTCCACTGTCCACACCACACCACTGAAAACTAAATGTTGGAAAATCTTCACTTTGGACGGAGTTTTCCAAAAGCTCAGCTTTCAACAACAAAAACTGCATGTGGATGAAAGGCCAAAACCTCAGATAATCGGCATTAAAAATATATATAACAGTTTAGTGTTGGTACAGTAGGTGTGAGTGCCTGGGAGTCAAGACATCCAGAGCAGATGCTAATAGCTAGGTTGGCTATACCACTTTCCATCCCATTGGCAAGTTAAACTAAACTTTCAAAACTAAGCAAGTTAAGTCACTATTTTGTAAGTAGTAAAGCATCCAACTCATTATACTCTACATGAGACCAAATTCTTGTAACAAAATAATGCAAAATGTGTGATTTATTGAAAAAGATGAGAAGCTTACCCTGATTTTAATAATATTTCTGGCTAAAAAAAAAAAAAATCACTTTGGGCAAAACCACTTTGCGCATGTTAGAAAAGGAAAAATTGTGATTAAATGCTTTGCCCTACATATTACTGGAGAAGCGTCAATGTAAACAGTCGTGGTAAATGTTGGAATCTTTAATCAGCTCTTCATCCCATAATCCACAGTTTGAAACTGTGTTGTTCTTATTAAATGCATTCGATTATATACTGTATACACCTTACCTCACTATTTTTTAAAAAGCAATTAACAATTATGAAATGTGGTGTGAACTGAATGAATACCTTGACCTCAACTGTATTATGAAGTTTTTACGGACCACACTGCAAACATGTTGGTGCTAGCATTCCATTTTATGAGGAGGCTAATCTTAACACATTCAGCAAAGCTAGAGGTTGGATTTTTGCTCTACATAAGAGCAAACAGCAGAAGCCAAAAATAACAGTGTGCCTAAAGCTTTATCATATTCATATATTTTGCATGTTACAATCATAACAACAATGGCAGTAGATCCACCAGTTGCTAGTATATCCACAAATCAAAACTGTTATTAGTAAAGTTTTACATTAAGATTCTTTAACCAACATTGCTTAGTTCAATATCATTAATAAACTAGTTTAATAAAATAGTTTATAGACCAATATGAATGCAAGTTATTACATTGGTTATACGATTGTATGATTATGAATAAAAATCAGTTTGCGCTGACTAATCTTTATTTAACGTATTACTAAAAATAAACCTGCAAGATAGGAAATACTTCTAGATCATACAGTCTATATAATTTCTTATGGAGATCAACAGAGGGACAACTGAGTAATGGTTGGAGATAGGTTATTCTATTCTGTGTTATTGATGTACAAAAATAAGTATATATAGTAATTCATGTCAATATCTGATTATGTGCATTTGTGTGTGCTGAATAAAGGACACACAAACACACCCGTAACAAGATGAACTGAGGTATTTGTCAGAAACTGAAAACCTGTAATTTGAGTACTGTGGAAATCAGTTTGCCATCATGTTGAAACCCATATAAAAATACTGTGAACCGTTACATATTTACACTGAACACATGACCATTTTAACTCAAGCATTCCAAAAATTATTTTCTTCTGAAAGATTAAAGTAGGTAATTCCTGTAACTTCTGTAAATATAGTCAAATAACATTTGTCAAATAATGTCAAATAATATTGTCATTCAGTGAATAAAAACCTAATCTGCATATTTGGGGAACCAAGTAGTAAATGTCTCCGATACCAGAATCAGGCATCGTTCCAATGCTGCACTCATAAAATGGTTCCAATAATATCACTCAGATGGCGGAGCCGATGCCTCCTACACAAACTACCTCCTCCCTTTGGTGAAGTGAATCTTTCGGGTCACGACAAACAACATATAAATGTATTTACTATTGATTATAATAAATCACATCTGTAAAAGTTTATGGCTTTTCCATTGCATGCAACTGCATTTAAAAATATTTTCCTGAACCACTGTGAAAGCTGAACTTGTGAAAATAGCAACCTTAGATTAAGGTAGCACTCCATTGCACCTAGCAGCTGTTTTAGCATCAGCTAAAAAAAAAAAAAAAAAAAAAAGGTATTTGCCCAAGTCCAAGTGTTAAAACTGAATGTTTACCACTGCATGATATGAGGGTTCATTTGATAAGCTTTGAACACTAAAAACTAAAGTGAAACTCTGATATCTGATTATGTACTTAGTAATGTGTTTGTGTGTGTGCTGAATAAAGGACATACGGTAATCATAAGTATGCTCGAAGTGTCCTCGTAGCACCGTGACCCGGAGGTTCCAGTGTGGCGCCAGTTCCTTCTGCAACACACAGGTAACAAGATGAACTGAGGTATTTGTCAGAGACTTGTCATTTGAGCACTGTGGAAATCAGTTTGCCATTTTTATGTTGAAATCCATAAAATACTGTGAACCGTAACATATTTACAATGAACGCATGACCTTACTAGCCTAAGCAATTCAAAAAATATTTTCTTTTGAAAGATTAAAAGTACTTAATCCTTTTCATTCCAGGAAATATAGTCAAACAACATTTGTCAAATAATATTGTCACTCATCTTTAGTAACTGCTGGTCAGGGCCATAGTGAATAAATAACTAATATGTACACTACCGTTCAAAAGTTTGGGGTGACTTTAACTCCATGATCGTTCCTGATTTTTATTTCTTTCTACATTGTAAAGGAATGCTGAAGACGTCCAAAAAATGCATTAATCTCCTTTGAACAGTTAATGGTGAGATGTGTCTGCTACTTCTGCTCTGTAAAGACTTC
>JAOVVB010000002.1:22980317-22994076 GCA_028570985.1 Heterobranchus longifilis | reverse complement strand
TTGGACTACGGTTCGGAAGATCCCAGGTTCAAACCCCACAACCACCAAGTTGCCACTTTTGGGCCCTTGAGCAAGGCCCTTAACCTTCAACTGCTCAGATGTGTAATGAGATTTAAAAAAAAAAAAGGTAAGTTGCTCTGGATAAGAGCGTCTGCCAAATGCCTAAATGTAATCCAGTCTGGCCATTGTATACTGAACTGTAGAATTGCCAGTAGAATTATTGCCACATTTTCAATGATCAAACTTGAGGAGATCACATTTATTTTCCATTCTGATCCTTAAAATATGATCCTAATCACATGATTGGTTGTCTAGATACAGTACTATAATTGCATGAATGTGCAGGTATACAGGCAATCTTATTTAAGTAGTCAGTGATAAAATGTATTTTTCACATTTTTATAAAATGTATATGTTAATTGAGTAAATGATTCAAATGATTAAAAATATTAAAAGCATAAGAGAAACTGGATGAATCAACAGGAAAAATAGTGGAGTGCAAATATTCAAACTAGTGAATTTGTAAACAAATCAAATGAGAAAAAAATGAGGTCTGACCATTTGAGATGTCGAAATTTGGACTTTTGGTGTACAAGTTGTGTAGGAAAAATCCTCTAAGGAAGTTAAACACACTGCTGATGATGGGGCGATCATTCAAAAACTTGGAAAACGCTGAAGCATCTGAATCGACCCGTAAAGTATCCAGTGCTGGACGCTTCCCATCTGTCTCTACAAGCCCAAGAAAATTGCTTGTTAACAAAACATAAAATAAACGAGAAGACTAGTAAGATTTTTGTCAGTAGAAAAAAAGGAAAATGTAACTAGAACTAGCTGCACAAATAATACATCCACATGCAGAAAAAAAAAAAAATCTGAAATTGTTATTCTAAATATTGTCCAAATGTTTGTAGATCTGGGTTGGCACAGTGGATTTCGATTAGCCTCATATCTGTGTGTATGGAGTTTGTATTTTTCTCCCTGTGCTCAATGTGTTTCTTCTTGTAGTCAAAAGACATGCAGATTAGGCTAATTGGTGTTTCCAAATTGACTGTAATGTGTGAAGGTGTGTGTGTTGGGTTGTGCTTTTTTTGTCCTCCAAGTTGAACCTTATTTTCTTCCTTCCTACTGTACTGTACATTTCTTCCATTTTTTTTTACTTGTTTCCTTATTTCCTTTTGTTGCTTCTTTGTTTCCTTCATTCTTTTTGTTACTTCCTTATATTGTTAATTCCCTTTTGTCATCCTTGTTTGTTTATTTATGCCCTTTATATATGCCCTTTTTTCCATCCTTGTCTCCCGTCTTCCAATAAACCTTTTTCATACTTCTTTTTTTCATTTATGTTGATCTGTTCATAGCTAGTGCAAGCTACAAACCAAATCTAGCTGTATCAATGCTGTGCTGACATTCAATACAACAGCACTCTCTCATGTGATATTGCTTAATAAACACATTCATATGTTTATTTGTAGTCGTCATATTTTTTAATTTAATTAAAAGTCAAGAACTAATGCAGATCATTTTTAAACATTGAGTGTCTGTACCTTTAATGAAGTTGACAAAGGGTAACGGAGCTGACATGAACATGAACTTACCAATCTTGTCTACCATTTCTCCAGTGGAGGATGGTGTCACTCCAGTAAATTTATTCCACAACTGCATCAAATTATTAGAGAAAACACTGCTCCAAATTCCTACACACAGACACACACAGTTACATTAGTAATAGTTTGACAGTATACCCATAATGTGGCAAATGGAGAGGAAGCAGGGGATTGTGAAGTTTTCTCTAAAACAAACAGCACTGACCCAGGAGGAAGGAGATGCGTGTTTCTGGCAGCTTCTTCACCACATGACCTAGGTAGAACTCGCTCCCAAAATTTTCTGCAGGGACAAATGCTCCATATTTGGAGAATCCTACTTCGAATGGGGTAAACTCACACCACTCTTAAGAGTACATGTACCAGGAAAAAAATCAAAAAATCAAAATCAAAATTCTTACTACCATTGATTTTAAAAGCACTCAAACCAGAATGTAATAAATGACACCAGTATTCTGAAACACTGTATAAGGTAAAGGGTTAGTGTGCAGTCTTTACCAGGGATGGTGGAACCACTTGAGTCCTGCATGTTTACTGCTGTATAGATTGGGAGAGGGTTCTGGCCCTCAGAGACTGCCTTCTTCTGGTCAGACAGTGTATGTGTGTGTTCCTGAACCAAAAACAATTTTTGATGTTACTTTTCTACTTAGATCTTACAAGCAAGAATATAAAATGAGAATATAATCAAATTCAAATTTTATTTGTCTCATACACAGTATGATATTCAGTGAAATGGATAATCAATAGCATAATCAAAAGCAATTGTGGAACTGTTGTATGAAAGCATAATTACAGTTGACATCATGCAGTTTTGCTGAATATCGTCACAGTTATGATGCATGTTATCTTTTTCATGTCTTGTTCACTGCACAATGTTTGCACAGTTATACTGTACATAACAATACCATAGTTTTTATTACCTACTGCACCTTCTGTACATTAATCACTCTCACCCCTGTTCTTATAAACTCATACCCCTATTTTCCACATTGTTTTTTACTGCTAACAGACCACGTATGCACTTCAGGTTAGAAGCTAACTAAATTTCATTGGCTTTGTACATGTACTTTGCACAATGACAAAGTTGCATGTAATCTAAAATGAAATAAAACAATCACAGGTTTATATATGTACTCATTCTAAATTCTTAACACTGGTGTATTTTAAATTATTTAACCTTCCACTGACAGTGTAAATGGATTTCTGTGCCAATAGAGAAGCAGACCTTTCCAAAGATGAGCTGCTCTATAACAAGTCCCCAGGTATCAACTAATGAGACTGAGTAGCCTTCTTTCTCCCTGTTTTCCAGGTCAGAGTGATAATAATGTAGGCGTGTAGAAGAGAAGACACTGGCTGGGCTCTTAGCCAACTCCTTCTGAGTAGATGCTATCACTTTATCCAGGCCTTCCTTTGACCAAAATGGGTCAGAGTAGAGACTAGCAGTGCCCCTTAAACAAAGGAAGAAAAAGGAAGAAGGTAGCATCAGATTATTATTATAATTGTTAATTGTTTTTGAAACACGATTTCAATCCAGCAACACAAAACCGTTTATATATTGTTATCCATGTTTCCATCTGTGACAAAACTGAAGAGACGAATGTGTTCTTTTGATTTTCTGACATGAATTATTCATGCATTATTGTTTACATTATAATGCCAATCTTTAGTTGATTTCACTGATGAGTCTCAGGGTAGATCATGGTGAAATGCAGCTTGTTTATCACATGACTGCATATGTATGTATTGAGGAGAGGATTTTCCAAAAGGAAATAATGTAAATGCAGATAATCTGTTAAAGTAAGGGGAATTTATGATTCCTCTCGGCACTGGCTGCTTTTAAAACAAAACTAAAAGTGGCTCCCATTTCTCCTTCATCCTTGATAACATGTAGCGCAGCCACATAATGGGTTTTTCTAATGCTGCCAATCATTTTTTATATGGTCTTGTATACTTTATAATCTGTTCCCATATGATGTATTGCCCTCAGTAGTGTTTTGGTTTAGTTTTTCTTCTCACCAGGTTTTCTTTCTAAATTATGAAGGGAATCCTGGTGATGCAAGGAGGTCAGCTGACCATGTTTAAAGAGAAGCTGTGAAGATGCTGGCAGGCCAATAAGCATTTACACACCGATTGTCATTTTTCCCAGCGCTGCATAAGACTGTAAATCTTTCTGTCTCTGTGCAGATACATCTAAATTGAACTACTCACCCTTAAAACAGCATCACAGACAGCGTTTTTTCATTATCCTGCTCCTGGATTGGCTCATAAAACTGGTGAGGCCAATACAATACTCCTGCATCCACACATGCACACACTATACAGTATACAGGACTATACGTCCATTAAATACACACCAAAATATTTTGTATATAGTTGTAAATAGTCATATTTTCTGCACTGCAGTGTCTGTTTTGTATAATACACAATCTTGGTTAATTAATTAATATGAACATTACAAACATTCTTGGGACCAATGGTACTATGTCTTCACTAAATCTTGCACAAAATGCAACAAAAAAAAAAACATTTTTTCACCAGTGAATGAGTTTACAAGTTTTGAATGGCTACCATAAGTACACGCAAATGGCTTGACTGTTTCGAAGCAAAATTTTGGTTTGTAAGTCGAAAATTCTCAAGCTGGAGCGTTCGTATGTTGAGGATTCACTGCATCATGTACTGTAAATGTATTTAAGCCTGTGATGTGCTTTTACACCCACCAGGTGGAACCAGAAACTGAGGTTAGGTAGGTGATGACATCGAGCAGGCCGAGGCTCTGCAGTCCTTTCACAGAGCCGTACATGCCTGTCATGGCCCTGGAGCCGCCTCCTGAACACACCACAGCCACTGTTGGCACCTAAACACACACACACACACACTCACAAATGCACGCAGCTTTATATGCTGAGAAGGGCTGCTAACTTTTCAGAAAAGCTTGGAGTGAGATTCTGAAAATAAGGGCATTGTACAAGCATGTACAGGCACACAACGTCCCCACTGTGCATTACGAACCATTTTGTCTAACATTATCCATGGTTCTTTATATCATGGCTCTGTATATTTTAGTATTGCGTGTGTTAAAGCAAAACAACAGATGCAAGTGACTGTATTTACTGACATTTGTAATAACATTTGCCAATCTTACCTGCCAGCCAAACCACCTACCTGCTCTCCAGCAACTCAATGTAGGGTAGCAGAGGCATTGCACAGAATTCTAGGCCCTATACTTACTGTAAACGCTCTCACTGGGCCCCCTTTTTCTTCTTGATTCAGATCTCTCATATTTAATTTAAGACTTACGGTGGCCCTCCCATCACTGGGACCCTGGGTAGTCATTACCACTCTCGTTCCCCCCTTCACTATGATGCCTCTAAGGGGAGTAAAATTGTTTACACACAAGATAAAGAAAATTATATTTTTGCATCGAGTTTAATCATACACAAAGTGAGTTATTACTAATTATATACGTAAGAACACTCGGTTGCTATAAAACATGCAATATTTTGTGAAATACAGGAGTCATGCAGGAGCTGTGGAACAAAGAAAGTGTATGAGGGCAACAAGGAAACACGGAGCAGAAAAAAAAGGAAACTCAAGATATTATACATTGTAGAATAGTCCCAAAACAAATGGATCAGCAGATGGTACTGAGGGTGAGAGAGAGAGAGATCAACCGGTTTAAAAGGTGCTTTATTGGCATATGACACTCGTATAGCCAAGGGTCAGAATCAAGACACAAAATAAATATAGATGAAAAAAATACACACATTTGTGCAGTCAAAAATAAAATTCTCTTACGATTCTCTATGTTTTGTTTGTTAGCCTTTTAGTGTTCTTATGAATATATAAAAGTACTACATGATTAACTTTAGTGCCAATATTTTATTGTAACTATGAATATTGACATGTATTTTCCTCTTTGAATATTATACCACTCCCCACAATCACTCTGGTGTGTTAATTTGGTGTCATCTATAAATGAATTAGAATGTCAATTTACTTTATTAGATTGTTGATCTGTTTAGGACTGTTATGACTGTTCTAATCATCCCTTCTTTTGCGATTGATTGATGCATTATGCAAATATTATTTCTCTTTACTTGGAAAGAAAATAAGTGGCGGATCCTCATGCTGGTTCGCTCTGGCCTCAATACACAATACAGTGTGGCAGTGGGTACAGAAAAGTATCACCCCACTTAAAAATATTCACATTTTGTTGCTTGGCAGCCAAAAATGAAAACAGATCCCTTTTGTTTTATCCAGCTATTACAAGTCATTTTAGGAGGGGATTGATCTCCTGATGAAAGAAATTACACTAATTAATTACAACTGGGTTTTTGTCTTCATGTCAGACTTCAAAGCAACAAAATGCAATTATTTTAAAAGGGCGTAATTATTTTCTATAACCATTGTATCTATTGGAGGGCATGATGTAGCGTTTTGACTTCAAAATAAAAGCTATGTATAGAATCATCAGAAAGAGGTTGGAGCTCAGTGATTTCACTTGCATCTTCCTCAAACAGTTGTTTTTAATATGAAAGTGTGAGTAATTGAAAGTGTGGCGTGAGTGTGTGTGGAGATGAGTGATTGCATGAAAGTTGACAGCTCTGCTTACTGTAAGTAATGCAACAGTACAGTAAAGATATCCATCACATTGATTACATGCTGCCCATTTAGTTTTTATTATCCATTTCAATATGTAAATGTTGTAGGATCCTTTCATGTGATAGGTTAGACTTAGGTTAGATTTATATCATATTCTATTCTATTCAAGGTTAAATAGATTTAGAATTACAACTTTTACATAAAAAATAAAGTTAAATATAAACTAAAATATATTGATTTCCTTTATTCAGTTTATTTTAGTTTTCAGTAAGAGAGTGGCGGTGCAGAATGTGGGCATGGTAAAGGGGGTGAATACTTTTGCAAGGCACAGTACATATTTGACTTGTACAATACCTTTGTGGGATCCAAAGGAGTTTGACGGTAAAGAATTTTCTGCAGTGCACGAGAGACCACCTCTTTCCTCTTCACCAGAAACGCCTTCTCCTCTGCAGGTATATCAAAATCCAGACGCACCTTCATGTCCTTCTCAGAGCTACACACACCCACACACACACCCACACACACACACAAAAGTCAAAATAATGAAATAATCAAAGTTTAAAACATTAAGTTTTACATCATTCTTTATACACTGATCAGTCATAACATTGGGTCAGGGGTAACTCAGTGGTTACGGCAAAGGCCTACAGTTTGGAAGGTCCCAGGTTCAAATCCTACAACCACCAAGTTTTCCTTATTGGGCCCTTAAACACAGCTACAACTACTCAGATGTATAATGAAATAAAAATTTTAATCCCTCTGGATAAGTGCATCTGACAAATGCCTAAATGTAAACATTAACACCACCGCCAGGTGAATAATTTATTATTCAATATATACCAGTAAACAGGCGACATGACAGGATCAGGCACACTTAACACTCTTCAACGCCCACAGTGACCACAGGTCAGTTCGGACAAATAAGCCTGATCCACAGAGACCCCCGCCAACCCACAGCGCTCAAAGTATCCACCCTAATGTCCTGTTTCCTTACACCATAGCACATCCACAGTGGTCTTGTGTAGTCAAGCCCCAAGGTTACAGAGACACCCTGACTACACAAGAACAACCTAAACCTAGATGGTTTTAATAATTTTTTTTAAAATGTTTTGGCTGATCAGCATATAAAGAATAATTTAAAGAAAGATTTAATTAATGTCTTTATAATAAGTCCATATAAGTCTAGTTGCCAAATTTGAATTAGGATTTGAACAAGATGCTGAAAAAAATAAAATTTGTTTAGCAATACCTGTCCACTCTGTTTAAATGCAACTCTAGCTTGTCCTGTGGAGTAAAACAAACATTTCTTTTAGTACTTAAACCTATTCCAAATATTATATATTCCACTCATTCTATAATTTTGTGTATGCTCCATGTCTCTTGATGATAAGTAAATTTATTCTAAATATTTTATTCAAAATGAAAGGGAACAGACGAAAGACAAAAGAAGAAGAAGATTTTATTCAAAAGTATTATAAATTTATCTATTAAGGAAATTTGTTATAATATCACACAAACATTATGTGCATCCTATAGTTCAATTAGCTTGGCAGAATATTAATTATTACCAAATAGCAATTTTTGCTGTGTCTGCTTTTGCAACTCAGGATTTCAAAATAGTTCCTAAACAAGACTAACAAAAAATGATTCAACATTTAATTGATTTCAAAAGTCTAAATAGTTAAAAAAAAAAAACAACTTAATCTCTATTCTGTTTTTTTTTTGTATAGGAAACAGAAAGCTTATAGCCTATTGCAGGGGACTCAGGGTATGAGGCGCGTACACCCTGGAACGGGTGTCAGTCCATCACAGGGCACACAGTCACTCTCACACTATGGGAAATATGGAAAGGCCAATTAGTCTACTCCACATGTCCATGGACTATTAGAGGAAACCAGAGAACCTGGAGGAATGTCACCAAGCACATAGAGAACATGTAAACTGCACAGGAATCTGAGGCAGAAATCACCTATCAAATATATTAATGTCTGCCAAAGTTCTGTCAACTAGGTTTCTAACTGATGACGATCTGTCTGTCCAAGCTAGCCAGCTAATTAGGTCTCTAAGTTTTTTTTTTGTTAATTTATGTTGTTAATTTATGTTGTCATGACAATCTGTCTTGTCTCAGCTAGCCAGCTAATTAGGTTGCCAAGTGACCAGCATCAAATGATGTCATTATTCGATGTGGAATGCAATTTAAATACATTGCTTAGCTGCGCAAAAATACTTTGCACTGTTCAGAACTCCGCAGGCTGCTACCCCGCGGAGTTCTAAACAGGCAGAGGCGCCGCCATATACAGTAGACACGCAGTTGCCAGGCAACACCGCAATCAGCCTGAACGCGCCACACCTGCTGGCATGTTTATTTAAGGGTCCTGATACCTCCGCACTTTGGCCCTGATACCTTACCAGTTCTACCTAAATGATCGCACAAAGAAGCAAAGAAGGAAAGACAACAAGACAGCCAGATGAGCGCGCTTAAGAGAGGGAGAGAGGCAAAGACCAGCCTCTGTCTCCCTAAAATGCTGGCGTGAGTGAGAGAAAGAGAGAGCGACACGCTTCAGTTCAGCGTGCGCTCTTCGTTATAATGCAAAGCACAAATTAAGAAACTCTCTTTCCAATAAATCCTTGGTAAGGGCGTAGGCCCCGAGAGGATATAGTTTTGTTTTAGTTTTCAGAGCCTGTCTGTTCTCGTGTAGACAATGGAGCTCTGTTTGTGTGTTTTTTAGTTTTCTTTTATTTACTTTTAAGTCTCTAATTAATAATCCCACGCTATCTCCAAACGAAAAAGACTTCCCGTGCGTATTACAAGTACTCTCACATACTCCTATTTCATTAACCTCTCCTATAGAGCTCTGCGTTAGGGCTCTTATAAACGACAAAAGGTAAGGAATTTACTTACTTAAACCATTATTGTTTTTGCACTTTTTCATTATAGGAAATGTACTGTACTCCAAATTATAAAATGACTCGTAAGGTATTAGACAACATGTTATTATAATCACATAATAATAATAATAATAATAATAATTAAAGAAGAAGCAATACTGAAAATGATTTCTACTAACATGAGTCAAAGAAAAAATTCTTTTGATTAAGAAAGTTTTCAGCAAAAAAAAACAACTTGGTGTTAAATGTTAGCATTAGTCAAAATGAATTTTCTGAGTTGTCTTACCTTTTCCACAGGAAGAGTAAGTGTAAATTCACTTGTGGCTGCAAAAAGGCTTACAGGGACTACTGCAGGTTTGGAGGTTCTATCATTCAACTATCCTCGTACAAAACAGAGACATGTGAACAACCAAAAGAGAAAACCGATAATGGCACATACTGTGTATCTAAGCCTTAAAAAAAATATATCGTACTGGCTCTTGCTCTGTGCTTTACTGATAAACTATTCTTGGTTTCTTTAAGAGCAAAGTAAATACTGTTACATATGATTTTATAACTAAATTAAACGCATGATAATGTAACAAATTGTACCATGCGGAGTCCAATCTCAGTCTCCAGATATTTGTTGATGTAGTAGTGAAGAGTCTGCATGAGGTTGCTGTTCTTGGATATTGCGATCACTTGGTTTTCATTATATGCCCCTCTTAAGGTTAACAACATGTCATGTCGAACTAAAATACACACAATTGAAACAATTCTGTGTAACATTCAATATACAACTAATTACATAATACATTGCTTTTAATTGCTTATGTAGCACTTTTAACTATTATATTAGTATTATCATTATTATATACTGTATAGTTTTTAGTGGACACTTTGTATCTTACAGTCTTTTGGCAGTTTGCTTAGCTTCACCTCCAGAGTAGAAAAAGGGGCGGCCTAAAATCACAACAAAATGAGTAAGATGAATAAACCCAGCATACATAATTCCCTTCTTAAACTAATCTTGTGTGCATGTTAAAACCATATTTTAGAATGGTATGTATGGGTGTGTGTGTGTCTACTCCATACATGCTTTATTTGATTATGTAAAACAGTACAGAAAGCTTGTAACAAATGACCCCCTAAAGCAATGTTTTAATTTTAAAGTTGTAATTGTATTTTTTTAACCTCAAGCTTTTAAACAAGCCTTCAGATTTTTTTGTTACCTAAATAAAACCAGGAACTTCCTTTTTTTTTTATCTGCCATTTTTGACAATACTGTTCTAAACCCACCAACACCTCATACCCCCATCTCACCTACGCGGTTTCGTGCGGTGGCCATAAGTGTCATGAACTGGGTGTTATGGCTGACGGTGTTGCCGTGGGCAAAAAGGTGCAGGCATAGGCGCAGAGGGTTCTTTTCAACAAGAGTCTTTAATGAAATACCAAACTGAGCATAAAGAAGAGACAAAACCAAAAACAAACAACAAGCTTTAACTACTACAGAGGCATATTGTGACACGGGTGCTATGGGGAGCCACCGGCACGATGGCGGTCCATACAAGGCTTCGGCGCGATGGTGAAACGCAGGCACCAACACCTTTTACGTATATACCAAGCTCTCTGTGACACAGGCTTCTTGACGACATACAGGCTCTAATACCTTTTACACATACCAAGCTCGATGTTGTGACACAGGCTTCTTGACGACATACCGGACATTACCCACAAACTAAGCATGGAGCTGAAACGGGACAAAACATGATGAGAGATGACGAGACACAAGAGACAGGACCAAGGCTAAAGACATGGCAATCAGCTAAACATGGCTATTAGCTAAACATGGTCATTAGCTAACCATGGCAGTCAGCTACACCTACATCTAGCTAAGCATGTCTTTAGCCTAACATACAACTAGCTACACTTACCAAATGCTTTTTAAGTATATTATTTCATCACCAACTTCAGGGTTCTAAGAGGAACTCAGGAACATTGCACTTTAGATTATTTTTAACATACATCTGAATATTTTATTACTTAACAATACGTAAATGCTTTTTGTTTAATATTAGAGAAAGCTGTTGTGTCAAGTGTATTTCTATTTTTTTTTATGTCCAAACCATAAAGTTTTCTGATGAGGGATGATCACTGAACAAAGGAAACATGTTACATCCTTTCAGAAACTCCCACTTATTAAACAATTCACATCATCCTATCCAGAATCCATTAAATACAGTACTAATAAAAGCATCCAACAGCGTTTCTGAGCTTTAATAAATAAATAAAAAGAAATAAAAAGAAATGGATAAGTAATGCATGCTTGTCCTTATATTTATCCATTATCAATGTATGCACTGTTGACAAATGACATTAGATGCCGCTATTATTTACTAGAACTAGCTTGAGGAGTTTTTAGAGGTGTCTGGAATAAAGAGGTAAATTCTGAGTGAGAATGGATGATGTTTATAATAAATTTTTCTGATGTTTGGTTCCTTGCTAAGGGAATTTTCACAGCTCTTGATAAAGTGTTTTTGTACAGCTCTGGAGTCTGTTGTGTCAGTGTGATTCTTGTGCACGGTAATAAACAGCCATGTCATCAGCTTTCAGACTCTTCACTTCTGTTAGCATCAATGCACTTAATCCACTCAAGTCCTTGTCCTAGTTTCTGACGGATCCGGTGCATATAGTAGCTGCTCATTATGAGCCCAGATAAATTACAGGAGTGACTGACTCTTCAGGACTCTTTATCACAGAAGCAGAGGAGGTCAGGGACTGTCCATAAGAATCAGCAAAAAAAAATCACCATGTATTGTTATGTTGTATCAGGGCAGATTGGTTAATTTTCCTATATAAATCCAGTGAAAAGGTCTTAAACTTACATGAAATGAGTAAATATAAAAGTCAGTAAATACAGTAATTTATAATACACAGCTGTGTATAGGCCACAAAATACACTGCAGTGTCTTCTGTCTTCACGCTGCTCATGTGCAGATACACCTGCATCTTACTGTTGTCTCTGGAGACGGTGAAGCGACCGTTAACTGCACTGGAGTAATACTTGCTACTACCACCATCTGAGATAGCTGCAACCCATTCCAGTCCTTTTCCAGGAGCTTGTCTGTTCCAAGCCATGTAATAGCTACTAAAGGTAAATCCAGATGCTGTGCAGGTCAGTGTATGAGACTGACCAGGTTTGATAATTACTGATTCAGACTCAATCAGTGTCTGACTGCAGGAATCTGAAATACAATAATAAACAAAGATTTAAGTTAACTTAAGAAAAAAGTATAAATTTTTTAGGAAGAAATCAGTATTAATACTAACATGGAATAAACATTGCTAGACCAAAGTAAATCAGAACTCGGCCTAGTCCCATCTTAAAAAATGATTACTGTTGCTGTAAATGAACTCAAACTGCTGGTTTCAGAATAAATGGTTTAAATACAGGATTTCATTTGCATGTCACTCCCACTAGAGACTTCACTGAGGAATATAAATGAAGGGAGAAAAAGAAATCTTATTGTAACACTGCAGCTATGTTTCATACTGTTAAATTTACTCATTAGATACTGTATAATGGCATTTTGGTAACACTAAAAGGATCATGAAGATTTCTGAACAGCGATAATCACTGGACCGCACAAAAGTTTCTGAAACTATCAGTTTTAGATGTTTGTCTAATCCAGGTTACCTAATAAAACAGAAGACGGCATGGTGGCATACTGGTTAGCACTGTGGCCTTGCACATCTTCATTCGAGGGTTCTATTCCCACCTCGGGTCTGTGTACATGCTGTTTACATGTTCTCCCTGTGTTTTGTGGGTTTCCTCTGGGTACTTTAGTTTTCTCCTACAGCAATGAGATGCAGATAAGATTCATTGGCATTCCCAATTTGCTTGTATAGTGTGTGTGTGTGTGTGTGTGTGTGTGTGTGTGTATGTGTGCACTGCAATGAATTGGCACCCCTCCTGGGATAGGGTCCAGGTGCCCCGAGACTCTGTATACAGATTAAGTAGAATAAAAGATAAATGAATGAAAAACAAAACAGGGCAGAAGAAGCTGAATGTGTATTAAAGAACAGGTAGAGATGATTTAGTTTACACAGGCTGCCCTCTTCAGGCAAGAAACAACAGTAACTGGTTCCTGTATTGAGACACAGACTTTTAAAGTGTCCATTGTTTCCTTTTAATTTAAAAGATTAATAACAAAATAAAATACACAATATTAGTTAAACATATGATTTTAGATATGATTTCTTATAAACTAGTTTATATGAAACAGTATAATTTTGGGTCTTTATCACAACATTTCAAATACCTGTGATCACAGCATTTCAACATGGCACATGGCTCTTCATTTAATTACTTATTAGAGACAGAAGAAGCTACTGAATTTACATTGTAAAAAAAAATGCTCTTAAAAAAACAGCCACAATCTGACAGTAATGTAGTGTTTTCCATTAAAGAAGTAATGTGCTGTAGAAAACAATGTATTCTGGGAAATATTTTCCACTTTTCATCAGTCGTCTTCTGTATTTATTTAATACGGTTTTTCTTCTGTATTTTGCAATGCATTGTGGTCTAGTCCTATTTGCTAAAATTTAAATAATGGTACATTTTAGTATTTTTTGTAAGCTGATTGGAGTGTATAAGTGCAAAACGGATCAAATCCTATTACTGTACTATC
>JAOVVB010000002.1:22941148-22961033 GCA_028570985.1 Heterobranchus longifilis | reverse complement strand
AAAAAAAAAAAAAAAAGACACACCCTTTTGCCAGTAATATGAAATGCCTAAACTATACAGAATGTTTTTCTAATTTTTTTTTCTTCCTCCTACTGGCTGGAAAATCTGCTTCTAATCGTGAAATAAAGAGCTGGAGAGACCTTAGACACATCCTCGTCATGGTGAACGTGAAGACAGAGGAGCGGAGAGAGAGGGTCGCACCCGAGCAGGCCGCTGTGCCGAGGGTGGAGAGCGGGCGAGGCGAAATTATTGTAGTATAAAAGCAAGAAAAATGAGAATTGTAACTAAAACAAATTGTTATTTTATTGTAAATTATTTCATGTCTGTAATAAATAGATTAGTCTATTTGCAAAAAAAAAATGCAAGAGTGAATGTAGGGGACGGTCAGATGCTCCCCGGTGCTGTTGTTCTTGAACATGTTGACCTTTTGTGACCTGTGGTACGAGTGTGGATATATATATTATATATGATTACAAAAACAACTCCAGATGCCTTCAATCTCCTCCTTTATTTCCTTTTGGATTTCACTCGCACTCATAGGCTGTGTTTGAGTCTCTGCAATGAAAGATGTTTTTTTTTTCTCATATCAGATTCTGTTATTATACACAGAATATTATTTGCTTTATTGCTTGTAAGGTAACAATCATCTGTCCCTGATTTGCATAGCCGTCCTTTCAATACGCAGACATGAACGTCACCTCGAACAAACCAACAAACAAACAAACAAAATAGAAGCGAGACGTGATTGTGAAATGATTAGATTTACTTTTGACTGGGGAAAAAAAATCATATACAATTGCGTTAGTGGGAATTAAGCTTATTACTGAATTAATGCTTTTTTTAAGCACACGAACGAAGGTTATTTGTCAGTCTGTAAATGCCGTTCATGTCTCTATTCGTTTCCTTCGGTGTGCATTTTCATGCACAAGGTCAGCCGATGCCTTCAGTGCATCTGTGCGCCCTTTCTTCTTCATGCATTGTGCCTTTACAAAAAAAAAAAAAAGATGAGGAAGACAACGACGCAAGGCCACACTGTGATCGGTGAGGGTGATAAACCGTGCTCCTCATGGGTTGTCTGTGTTTAATTGGCCTAGGGCTGGGGGTTTGGTGATTTCTAGGCAAAAAAAAAAAAAAAAGGATGTCGTTAGCTGAGTGAGACAAGGGCATGATGTTGTAATCATACACTGACGTCGTTATTCTGCTCGGATGTTTTGACAGGAGAACAATAAGACGTGTGATTTACACTATGGTTGGACTTAATAAAAACAATTAGATCAGACAGAGTAGTTGTACAGGATTTGGCCGGTTCTGATTCATGTGCTTTTTGGGTTTTTCACTAAATTAGTGTGTGTGTGTGTGTGTGTGTGTGTGTGTTTGTGTGTGTGTGTGTGTGTGTGTGCTCATTTTCGTGGTAACTGCTCATTATAAAAATCTGTATTTATTTTATTTTATTTATTTATTTATTTACTTATTTTTGAAATATTAAAGGACCAAATAATTGGGTTTTGGTCACTGAGGTCAAGGTTCGGTTCAGGTTCAGGCAAAGCGTTAATTATTTGCAATAATACATCAAAGAAAGTGATAAAATGCGTGTTATTCTTTGACACAGCAATCTGCGTTCTACAATTTAGTTTCCTGACAAAATTCCTACTTGTGCATTTATTGTAACACTTGTATACACGCATTTAAATTGATGTGAAAGGTTTGTCCTGGTACACACTCTCCAATTTATATTCCAGATGCAGGACATATATATATATAAAGTATTGTGAAAGTATTAAAAACGAAAAGTACAAAGGGATCAAATTTTCCGAGGGTCAATCTCAAATCAATTTATTCCACCGTCTGTTACTGTTTATGCAGGAGAACGACATCTGCACAGGACACGCCAGGAGGACGCTAAACTCTTTCACAAAGCCGAGATGGAGAAAGAGACAGAAAGATGGAGCAAAGATTAGACTGTCCTTGTGGTAAAAGATGAAAATGGTCACGTTGTGACACAATTGTATTTGTGTAAGAGGTCAGCCTGAAGAAAGTGTTTGGGGAGGGGATGGATGTTGGGTAGGAATGTAGTCTCTCTGTCTGTGTGTGTGAATGACTGGAGCTGTCTTGAGAAGAGAACTTGAAGGCTGTCGCTTAAACTCCTGTTCCTGTGAAAGACCAAAAAGGAACTGATTTGAGGACGCAGTGTGTTGAGTTTTAGTTGTGTGTACAAGTAGCACTATAGCATGACCTACATTTCTCAGTCAATATTTCTCTATACGTTGTTGAAGAAGAGTTTGTCCGATAATTCAACGTGGAATGTAATTGAGACATATTAACAATATGATTTAATTTATTTGAATCCTGTCTGTGGAAAACAAAAGTAACCTGATTGATAGGACAGTCTTCTTCCTTCTAGAACTATGCACCTGATCAGATTTCTTAAAATGGAGAAATGCTGTGATTTAAAAAAAAAAAAAAAAAAAAGAATTTTATGCGACATTAGCTCTCAGTTCTGTGCAGCGCTAATGATGTGTTTGTATCTTTGCACACACTATGGACATCAACTGAAGGCCTTTGTTCCTTTAGCCATGGCTCTATGTGTGTATGTGTGTGTATGTGTGTGTTCAAGTCTGAACCTGTCCCACACCGTTGCCGAGGCTTGGGAATCTCCCAAACAGCATAAAAACCCCCAGCTGCTGCCTCCTCCTTTATTCAGCACTCCTCTATCTCTGTATAGACCAATTAGGCTGAAGGTCAAGCTGGATTGGGTTTGGAGGGGACAAAGGGGGTGGAGCTAATAGTGACAAGAGGGTGGGGGGAGGATGCGTGTGTATGAGACCACCAACACGTTTTTGCTTCGTCACATGACCAGCGCTTGAGTCCAGGCCTCGGGAAGGAGGAAGCACAGCATCCTGTCGCGGTTTTGTTCCTCTTTGTGCATCTCCAAGCGTTCCTCTTTTATGCCGGACACTAAGCGTAACGTCTGTGTATGAAGGACAGAAGAAAAGAAATGGGGTTTTGTTTCTGTTCCTTAGGAGGGGGAAGTCTTGCCATAGGTATCTACAGCTTTTCCTTACATGTGGGAGGGAAATCGGAAACGAATCGCATCGGGTGAAGATCTACTTAGCCAGCCAACCAGAGGTCTTAGGGGCAGAAATAAACAGACAGTAAATGTACACCCACATAAACATCCCTAAACACCAACTCAAATGATGTCTTGAATTTCCTGAGCATCGTTTTTGTTTCTTTAACGCTCCCTTTCATAAATGCTTCTTCACCCAACCATCTTCACCTTAAAATGTTTCTTCAACTTGGTACATCCTTAACGTAATTAAAAGGACCTATGGAAAACTTTAAAGATTTTTGCTTAATTATGTAAAACAAATGCTATCGTTGACTGGCCGCACGGTGGCTTAGTGGTTATCATTGTCGCGCTGCACCTCCAGGTTCTGGGTTCGCTTTCCACCTTGAGTCTGTGTGCATGGGGTTTGCATGTTCTCCCTGCGCTTGGTGGGTTTCCTCTGGGTACTCTGTTTCCTCCCACACTCCAAAGACATGCAGATTAGGCTGATTGGCGTCCCCAAATTGCCTGTAGTGTGTGAGTATGTATGTGTATGTCCTGTGATGGATTGGCACCCTGGTCCAGGATGTACCCTGCCTTGTGCCCCAAGTCTCCTGGGATAGGTTTCAGGCCCCCTGCGACACTGTATACAGGATAAAGCGGAATAGACAATAATTGAGAGTGATGGAGCTATTCTTAAGTTCGACATTGGATCCTCAAGGTTTCCCCTTGAAATTTTACCATTTTTTGACACCTTCGCTTGTGGCGCTTTTTGACTTGGTAGCAAAACAAAAAGGCAGGACTATTTGCATCCCAGCCATGTATGTGTCAGTTTCTTGCTCTATATCTCTATATCATATATCTAAACATTATTCAGGTACTTATTCATCATGATCTTCAGTAAGTGCTTTCTCCTGGTCAGGGTTGCAGTGGATTCAGAGTCCTGAGTGGGACACCATTCTTACAAACACATTCACTTACTCGTCCACATTTAGGGGAAATATAGATCATTGGGATGTTTTGGCGAGTTTGAAGGAAAGCAGCTAATCTAAAGGGAATCCACATGGACACGGTAAGAACATGTGGAAAAACTCCAGACAAACACTAAAACACGCTCAGGATCAAACCAGGGACCGTGGAACTCTGAGGCACCAACACCTACTGTACCTACTGCACCATCATGTCACCCATATTTCTGACAGTTTTCATACACCACTAAAAAGTCCTATTGGGTATAATGCTAAGGTATGTATAAAGGTAATAACTTTAGAAACAATTTGGAACAATTTCAGCTTCTTTCTTAAAATATGAAATATGTATATTTAAGAATTAAAAGCTAAACTAAATTAAACAGGAAATGAAAATGCATGAATAGTTGCATGAAAATGCAGTAACGTAAAACAGAGCCAGTTAATGATTATCAAAACCTACAGATTACAGGATACAAAGACACTTCTTTTTATATAACGTAGGGCAAGTGATGCTCATCCGCAAACTCAACACTTCATCATGGTGCTATCCATGTTCAAACACACACACAGCTATCAATAGTGTTAGCTAAACCCTGTAGCATGTGAAGGTCACCATTGAGTGATTAATTGGAAAGCTGCTTGAAATTTCTACATTTATGTAATGAATTAGATGCTGAAATGATGTTAAAGTGAAACCAAAAATATTCAGTTGAAGTACAGAACACAGTAACTGGCTGGATTGGAGAAGAATTCCTAGTCATTAATGAGAACCTTAAAGGTCTAAATAAAAACATAAAGGTAAATGTTTTTTTTTTTTTTTCATGTAAATGTGATTAAATAGCAATGCAAGTGTTCAGTTTCTGTAATGTTCAAGTAAAGTATCCATCCATCCATTCGTTATCTACTGTATACCACTTATGCTCCAACCCAACGCAGGGTACAAATGCACACACACAAACTTAGTCATACACTACGGGCAATTTGAAAATGCCAATCAGACTGCAACGCATGACCTTCGTGGTGATTGAGAGGAGAGTGGAGTACCAAGAGGAAACACACCAGGCATGGGGAGGACCATGCAATACTACACACAGACTATAGGAGAGATTTGAACCCCCAACCTTGGAGGTGTAAGGTGAACTGCAAACCACTAAGTTCACCTTAAGTAAAGTGTATAGTAAATACATGAAATAATACTTTAATAAGTTAATAAGAATAAAACTCTTTTGGCAATAAAAAGTAATCATCAAAGCTACCGACAAATTAAAACAACAAATTTTGTAGGTGTCAATGGGATAATATTTTTTTTATGCAGACATACCTTTTTATTAGTTAAATGGTAAATTGATTTATTGGTAAATTACAATGTTCAAGTCAAACCGGGACTTGTGATGAAATTACTCGTAAAACCTATTAACATTAACAGAAGACTTCGAGCACAGTACAGTGATGACACTCTTAGTTACAGTAAAACATTTGAGCGGTGCAAACGCTGTTGGAACTGTTCACACATCATTCCCCAACACCACTTGCACATTACAGGAACTCGGCCGTTAGTTTTGGCCAAATATATTCCCCCTTACACCTACCTTGACGGTATCCTAGGTAAGTTGGCTTCTATATTGATAGTTAAACACATTAAAACAATAACATATACTTCCCCATACTATTAAGACAATAATAATAATAATAATAATAATAATAATATTCTACCTGTTTCTGGCCCTGACAAACACTCAATTATGAACAATAAAAAAGTGTCTTATCACACTGAAATATTGTAAATATATTTCATATGTTCTCAGTAACCTTGGTGGCTTAGTGGTTTTTATATCTAATATCTAATCGAGGCTTGTTACTCATTAGCATGAGTGATTTTCTAGTTCAAGGAATGTGTGTAGGTGTGTGTTTTCATTGTATACTTGCTGTAGAAGTGCTGTTCAAGCCTCTTATACAACATTCAGAGGTTTTCCATGCAAAACAATACTAAGGACAGAAACTGAATTTTGATTCCACATGGTATATATGTGAAGTGTAGTATGTCTGTTGACTCTGGGTTTATTCTGAAATTGTCCCAGGTAATGAGTGAGTATTTAAATGATTGAATGACTGCATGTTGTGCATTTCAATAACACCCTTTGCTCATTAGAGCCTCAAAATACATTTTAGGTCATAAATGCAATTTCACATTTGTCCCTTAGTTAAAGCACCTGTCTAGCGTGTAACTATTTATACTATAGTCACAGAATGTGCTCATTTCTGATTGGCTGACAGATCTCCTTTTTATTATTATTGTTTTTTTTATTTCAGGATGGCTGTATAAAATACCAGCAACATTAAATCTTTCAATAATATGTTGGACAATAAATATATAACAGCCATGTTTATTGCCCTCCCTACTGTAAAAAATTAATGGTCAGGAATTTACTGCATTTGCTGCATGGAAACTAAATCAATTAAAGGTGACTAAAAATGTTATACAACGTTATAATGGGAGTCTGACCGAAATAGGAAAATAAAAAGTTTAGAAAAATGTTTGGTTTTTAGCAGTTTTGAGTCAAACATGTCCAAAGTGTTACCTTTAGTGTTACAGAGTAGCTGTGGCGTATTAAACGTAACACATAATGCAGTGTCCTGCTGCATTTACTCTGAAATGATATTATTTATTAGTGAAAAGCACTTGAGTATGAGATTTTATCTTTTACATTAGTAGCCTTTAACCAAAATTTTAAATTAACAAAATATGTTTAGATAAGTTACCTAACAAGTTTGATATATTAGCTAGTTTTGTGAATCAGCTTGTTAAATTAGCTAGTTTCCTATTTGATAGTACTGTGCTAATCTATAATTTAAATGTTATAAAAATGCTTAAGCTACAAGCCAAATTCTAGAGTTATGGGCAGCTATTTCAACTGTTTTATATTATTATTATTATTATTATTATTATTATTATTATAAAGTATTTTTAAATATAAATAAACTTTCACTAAAGTGGACTTTTACAGTACTTCCATACTTAGACATTTGATTTAGCAATGATAACTTTTGTTTAAGAATAATAGTTTCTCAGTATTTTGTCTATGCTTAGTACAGTATTAGTATTACCTAACCAATAAGTATTATCTAACAATCCTACAAAATAATACTACAAAACTTACATTTTTGCCTCGAAATCATATTACAACATTAATTTAATTACATTAAAAATCACGCTACAACTTTTATTTTGCATTTTAATCATAATACAAAGAAATTACATTAAAATAATTCAAAAAACTAACATATATATATATATTTTTTTTTTATTTTTTTATTTTTTATGGACATTATTTAAATTTGTACAAGAATATTTTTTATTATTTATTTAAGCTTTTCATTTATGAACTTTTCAAACAGACTGACGCTAAATTTTTATGGGCAATTTTAGTTGAAAAGTTATTAAGTTATTATGGTAGTCGTGTTTGCTATACAATCAAATATCTATAACTATAAATAACTATATAACTATATCATAACTTTATTAATAATGGGTAATGTAAGTTACAGTACTGTAACTAAGAATGAATTAATGAATTAAGGTTTATGGACCTCACCTTGCGAACCATTGCTAAAAAAAAACATTTATAACTGCAGTGTAGCTTTGGGTATGATAAAATTCTGAGTAATACAACATTGGTAATGTCACGGTTTAAATGAAAGTTTCTGTTGAACATGCAGTACATCACTTCACTTAGAGGTGACAAATAAAATGTCTAAGCTGTTTTAATAATATACTTTAATCTATTAATAATCTATACTCATTATATGGCATATGGTGATTGTAACAATATTGAGCTGAATGCTTATAACACGCTATTAACAATTTATAAAATGCATTATAATTATGGGTATAACCTGTAATGCTGATTTTTCTTTTATATCTCATATCCTCTAGGTTTTCTATGAATTTACTTTTCTAAGAGTGGCAGAATTTTCAGAACTGCACTGAATAACAGCTCCTATCTCTATTTCTCGTTTTTTTCTCTCCTTCATTCATTAACTTGTCTGTAAAGAAAGCATCATCAGATCTTTAATTTAAGTTTAGATTAAATACACCCCTGTAAAAGTGCAAGGTCATTTAGCAGGATCTGTCTTTCTCCTTGCTGCTTATGCTCTGCCTCGGGCTGTGTGTTTCCAGCTGGGCCGTGCAGGAGTAAAGCTGATGTATTTTAAACGAGGGCAGTGCTCCTGTGGGTGGAGGCTCTTCACTGGTATTAATCGGCTATTTTTCGCGTTCTGTCTGAAACGTTTGGATTGACTCTCGAGAGACTCAGCGAGCACAGAGACCTGCGAGCAGCACCAGCCGCTAGGCTCAGCCACTTCAAACTCTAGTGCTTTTCCTGCCACAATATTTCACACTGGAGTGTGTGTACGTGTGTGTACAATGTGGGCAATTGTGTGTGCATGTATCTGTAAGAGTAGATGTAGTGTGTATAGTGTGTGGGATTACATGTGTGTGTGTTCAGGTACAGTATGTTTTTTTGTTTAAAAGTATGAGTACAGTGTGTGGATTGTGTGTGTAGGTATCTGTGAAGGCACTGTGTGTGTGTGTGTGTGTATTTGTGAATGTCCTTTATATGTGAGTGTGGAGGTGTATGCACTGTCATGCTATTTCATACCTGTGTGCGTGTGTTTGTGTGTGTGTGTGTGCGTGTGTTTGTGTGTGTGTGTGTGTGTGTGTGTGTTATTTGGGGGTATTTTTTTGTAATTGAGTGTATAAATATACTTAGTGTGTGCTTATTTAAATGTATAGTGGCACCATGCTACTGTGTGTGAGTGTGTGAGACAGAGTGAGAAAGAGAGAGAGAGAGTTTGTGTGTGTGCATCGTGCGTGCGTGTGTGTGTGTGTGTTTGCATGTGTGTGTGTATATGTTACTTAAGGGTCTTTTTTGTGATTGTGTGTACTTAGTGTGTATAGGCATATTTAAATGTGGCACAATACTACAGTAAGTGTGTGTGTGTGTGTGTGTGTGTGTGTGTGAGTGCAAGAATTTAAACTTTAGAGGCTTTGTACTGAATTCCGTCTTGTACAGTGAGACACAAACATCGGTATTGAGGAAAGAAATGCTAATGAGTGATTGGAGTGTCATCACTCGCCTCCTCTTTACATGCCATTCACACATAAAGTGCTCGTCCAATACCACATTTCACACACACTTACAGTTTGCACAAAAGTACTCGTCCCCCGGATTACTTAATTACAAATGCAAATAAAAAAGACATATATCACCATGTGAATCACACTGTTCATACTTCTTGTCATGTCTCGTTTTAAGGACCGAGAACCTCAACCAAATTTACCGGCTTGAAACGGCAGCCATGTAAAACATCCAGAGTCTGCGCAGCAGCAAATTGGTTTGAAGTGTTAACTGTCTGCGTGGTGAAATGTGCTCATATGCTGGATCATGGACTAGATGAGCTCTTGAGCTCGAAGCTTATGGGACCCAAAGCGGACGGGGCAGAAACGTCACCTCGTTGAGATCTTTTTGTTGCACTTTGGTTCGCATTTTCGCCAAAGCACTTTGGAGTAGCGTGAAAAACGTGCGCTCTTCATGTGGAACTGAGAGAGGGACAGGATGATAGAGAATCGCCAAAAAAGCAGTAGCCTGAGAGAAGGGACTGCTGGTGTAAACAAACTAGCAAGCCCTCTGCGTTTAAAAGATAACAATTCATTTTTGCCATCAAGATCAGATTATTTGCTGCGGCATCAGGAAGAATTAAGACTGAGTCTGATTTCTGTTTAAACCCTGAATGTAGGAATGGTGCAAAGTCTAGATGTGCAAAGCTTTGTGTGCCATTGTGAAGGTTTTGTTCTTCTGGGTTTTTTTCCCTATTTTTTTCTGACATGTTGATGTTATCTTTCACTTGCATGTTAAAAGTTGCACTGAGGACATACAGGTGGATAAAATAAAAACTGTGTCTGTCCTCATTTCAGGCTGCAAAGCAACAAAATGTGAATATTTTAAACGGGTGGGACGTGATTCTTTTCTATATTCGCTGTATTACTTATATTGCCGCTTGCTCTATGGCCAGAACTGCTATTGTGGAAAATAAATCATGTTCTTAACCAAGAATTTGAGAGCACTACACCATAACAGATTGTACCTGGGTAATATTATGACCATTGCGTATGAGATCTACTCTTTTACATTAGGCATAAAGAAAGTTTTAACGTTATAGCACATACTGTTTTTGGGAGGAAAGCTTTTTTGGGGGTTTATTATACATATGCTAATTATTTATACATTTATTGTCATAGTTCATACTGATACATAGCTAGATTAAAGACTGACATATTTTTCCTCAAGAACTCCAAAAAGCCATAGTACGAGAGGGTTGCTCTCAATTGATCTGCAGATAGGATGAAGAAGTGTTTTTTTGTTACATGAAATGAACTATAATTCAATTAATGGTTAGAAAGGGGGATTTGAAGATTCCCAGCTATTTCTCTCTGGGACAGTGTATAATGTTAAACATTAACATGCAATAAATAATAATTGCAGAGATCACAGTACCCCAGCCACTGGATGCACCTCTGGTCCTAAGCCCAGATAAAATGGGAGGGGTGCATCAGGAAGGGCATCCGGCATACAAAAAAAAAAAACTGTGCCAAGTTGTTTACGGATCAGATGGTCCGCTGTGGCGACTTCTCGATGGAAGCAGACGAAAGACAAACAACATCAACAACAGAATCACAGATGACAGGTATATATACTGTATCCAAACTCAGACAAAACTCAAATAAAAAATCCAATGTCTATTCCAATCTGAAATGAAGGAAACAAAAAGCAGTCATAATAATGGTCAGCCATTTTTGTTCATTCATTTCATCATCAAACTATGATTGTTTATCATGTGCAGTACTTTTTGCATGCCTGTGCAGAGCACGTGCCTACTGTATGTTGTGTCCTTTCAAGAGCGCGCACGCCGGCCCTGCGCCATGACGTAAAGCGTTGCACGGCACGTGAGCGCGCCCCTTCCGCAGGGTCATATGACTTAGTGGCATTAAGTCGCCTGGGAGAAGTGAAGTGTTCGCAGCTTGTTTTTTTCGTCAGGTCGGGTGTTTTATTTTTTATTTAACCTTAAAAATGGCAACGTTAGTCGCGAATCGTCCGGTGGACCTGAACGGGCCGGAAGCTGCAGCCAGACAGCACGCACAAGCCGTGACAAGAAACTACATCTCACAACCCCGGCTGAGTGAGTAACTTAGATTGCAGTGTGCTTTAATTCCAACCTGAAGCGACTCCTGTTAAATAAAAATGAGGGAACATGGAGGCGTGATGCTTTATTATGCAGTACAGCTTGTGTTTGTTTCACTCCTTTGACTGTTTTGGTAGAAATTGTGTACAGCTAGGTGACTGACTAGCATGCTAACCGAGCTATCAGGTTAAGCCTGAATCTGTCACTCTTCTTAACCTGCGCGAGACTTTAACCGTCACCCACACCGTGGCTTCGCTAACAAAAATGTCTGGGTACAAAAAATATAAATATTTTGTCTTTGGATTCTGATTAAAGTCCACAGTGAATGTCCTTTACATAAGCTAAACAAGCTAGCATTTGCAACAACTCGATTGTAAAGGTAAATTGATCCGTTTTGGTCGTATTCCAAATTCAGCATTAAGTGCGCTATGTAGTGTGCGACATGTTTGATTTCGTTCCCTTTGTAGTGCACTAATACACGGAGTCAGAATGTGTTTGTACTGTAGCCTGACTGAATGTTCATTCATTCAATGCATCTGACATACTAGGTTTCTGTAAATTATATAAAAGCAACGTTTATTTTGAACAAGTTACAAACCAAGTTATGACCTGTTATAAAATGTATTTATTAAAACATAAACGTGTGGAAATACTCTTCTAAGGCAGCTAGACAGATGGACGGATGGTGGTGGTGATTTCCATCATGTGATATAATCACGTGACTGAGTCATCAGGGGCATGATTATGGTTGTGCTGAAGGCCTTTGGCCAGATCCCATATACAGTAGTGCGTGTGTGTGTGTGTTGACAGTAGTTAAATCTAAACAATGCATTTAACAATTAACAATGCATTTAACAGTCAATTTGGCACCATTCTAGTTGTGGCATGTTACGTGTTTACTACTTCACATATAATAAATAATATAAAAAAAACTATATATGATTATATATGATAACTATTTTTTCTATATGACAGACAATAAATATGAAATATAAACTTAAACAAGAATGATTAATATAACATATTTTAAATGTAATTTTCCAATGAAGTTTTTTCTTTTAGTAATTAGTATGACTGCTTTTTTGGCTATTGTAGACCCTGTTTCAACATTTTAATGTCAACATTTAAACAATTAAATGTCAAAACCGCCAATAATAGAGACTGTATTAAAAAAAGTACATTACCAATTGTACATTTAAACAAGTTCACATTTTGTCATATATTATAGCAACTTGTCAACTACCAGTTCCTTCCCTGTTTATGGAACGACAACTGAGTGATGGATATAATTATTATTAAGCACTTACTGTAATTCAATACTGTTGCTTTTAAAGGTCTTCTGAAAAGTTTTTTTGCGGTTTTTAACTTTTTAAGTTCTCTGCGTTTGCTCAGTGTGTGTGAACGTGTATAGTAATATTTTAGCTGTTTTGTAGATCTGTAGAGCTTTCCACCAAGAGACCAATACAATTTAAGATGATGTTAATTACAGGTTTTTAAGGTTTGGTTTACAATAGTGCTGCACAATTAAATGCATAACAATCTAAATCACTCTATGGATCAGTGCATTTATTTAATCGCAGAAGGCTGCAATTTATTACAGGTAATGTACATATAGTCAGGGATTTATGTAGTTTGTCAGTAGTTTCATTATATATATATATATATATATATATATATATAAATTATTTTAATCAAATTATAGGGATTTTTATGAACTCCTATTTTTATGTCCTTTTGCTTGTATTCTAAATAAAATTTTACAAATTTTTTCCCCCTGTTTTGTCTTCTTCCCTTTGACATTATGCTGCTAATTTGAAGTCATGTCACTCCTGTTTGGTAGATTCTTCTCCTTCCCCAGATGCTTCACGTCACAGAGGGATGTGAAAGTCCAGACTGCACTGATAGTCAATTTACGATTTCAGCTGAACCTTCTGGTAGTAATCTGTGTAACCCATCAGCTATAACTTGATCGATTGACACCAGGTTTACACAGAAGATGCATTACCAGTCATGTTATATTTAATTGGCTTTAAATTTAGGGACGTCAGAAATCAGTTTAAGGATTGAGCACTGTTGTAATCACTATGATCTTGCACTCGTGTCTTCCAGTACTTGTTGGGGCAAACCCATCAGCCCCTGTCTACAGTGGTGTTATAATTGCATTATGAGGAACCAGATCCAGTAGTGTTGTGCAAATGTATTGCAAAATACTGGATTTTCTTCATGTGGTGGAAGATTTTAAAGAATGTTTCTTTCGACTTTTACATCCTCAAAATGAGACCTGGCAAACAGTTTTTTTATATTATATTTTTGTGCTAAACTTTTCAGAAGAACTTGTATTTAATTAACTTAAAGGTGCAATAGTTAGTGCATTTTTTTTTTTTTCTCTCTTTTGACTTTATAACAAATTGCTCATAACCACTTTCAAGTTACTCAGACACTTATGTGTTGCGTTCATGGTGCCTTGTTAAGTGCTAATTTGGACTTTTTAGTCACGTTTTGGCATTACGAAATGTCGGAGGAAAAGAAATGTGGACTCCTCCATGAAAGTGTCTTTTCCTAAAGTCTGTAAAAAGTTTCACTTACAGTTACTGAGCTGAGTGGTTATTGGTACTGTACCCCCATTCCTCTGGACCTTTTGATTATTTTGTTTTTTAATTCATTTATAAAGCCCAAAAAACATCTGTACTCTTTAATTATATATGCACATACATTTGTCACTATAATTATTATTATTTTTTGCTTAAAGAAAAAACATTACCCTCATCTTTTGAACAGCGGCGGGTAAAAATAAATATTAAATCATGCCTCATATTGCACTTTAACTTAATAACTAAGTAATGAATATTTTATTTTAGGAATTAATTTAAACATTAGACATCTTGAATGTTTTTCATTTAAGACGGTGAGCAAAAGTTCTTTGCTTTAATAATTCTATCAGTAATAAATCTCTCTCATATCTCATCTTCCATACCGCTTATTTCTCCCTCTGTCCTGCTTAGTGAACTTCAACGCGCCAGGAAACAGATTGGAGTAAATCCTAGCAGCAAGCTACCCTACGGTCGATTAAAAACTAACATTAGTAACAAGCTAGCTCTAGCATTAGTAACGAGCTAGGTAATGTTGAGAATTACTCTCTCGAATCATCAAGACTTCTATGAGCTAATGTAAAAGTAAAAATTTAAGGAGACTTTACATCGTTCATGGTGTGAGCAGTCGTGTTGATTTGATATCAATGTGTAAACGAGGAAGCAACTGAAAGGTTTACCCCAAGTTGACAAGTTTACAATCGCTAGACACCAATGTAACACTGCCTTGATTGTAGCAGGAAATCGCTGAAATAACTTAAATTGCTAATTGCATCGTCTGCCTTATTAATTTAAACGTAAAACATGCTTTCTCTCAAACGACAAGGTAGTGTGCAGGTTTTTTATTTATTTATTTATTTTTCAGGACCAAGAAAGAAAAAAAAAGCTTGGGCTAAAAGCCTCTTAGCAAACCGCGAAAGAAATGACTTAATGGAAGATCTGAGTCCGAAAGCCAAAGCAGAAAGCGAGAAAGAAACCACATAGAGACAACAGCCCACACCCGCTCAAGATGCCACCCCACTCCCTCCTCCCCAAAAAGAAGGACTGAAATAGGCGCTCTAATGTAGGCACGCTAGCTAGCAGCTCCATTTTCTTCATCATCAGCGAGCAAAGGCTGAGTGCACACTGATAGCAGCCTGTGATTGAAGGCGATGATGAATGATAGGCATGCAAACATGTCATGTGAGGCTGAGAAACTACGACCATCGTCACCAGACATGGGTATTTTGGGCAAAATACACTATTTCAGACATGTTTGGAACAGAAATTGCTCATAGAGATGAAATAATCACACTAGAACAGCCTAAAACATTTGCTAATGATCATCTTTAACTGTCCTATTTTCTGCCAGATCAAAAATGTGCGTATAATATAATGTGTATAATATCATGTCCTGATTGACAGCAGCGTCTCCCTAGCAATAAAAAAAAAAAATAAATACTCGTTAGCAAAACTAATACTAGTAAATTGTGTACAGTAGGAATGTTACAGCACTTTGGCCATCTTTCTTGTTTGTATTGTTCCATAGTGTTTTAAAGCATTTTATATGTATCTCTCAGCATGTAAGATTACTGTATGTGTATACAGATATACACGTGAAAGAAGACTGTTCTGCCCTAACAGAATAACCTGCATTTAGCCTTGAGTCAGAATAAAGGTTTAACAAGTTTTGTTTCTGTCCCAACATTTTTTTTTATTTATTTTTTTCTTCAATTCATTTGTCGCTTAGCCCTAATAATCTGGTCCCTGCTGGAGCATGGTTTTGCCATGCATGCAGTATGTAGTTTAGTTTTCCAGTCTCTTAGCCATCTCGCAAGTTTTTTTTTTTACACTTTTGACTTTTCTGAAATTGATTCGCATAACATGAACCCTTGTGCGACTAGTTGCAAGTACAGCAGTGCGAGCCCAGGAGGAAATGGACAACAGATCCCCGAATCCAGTTTATCTTTGATTTGTTTGTGTGGAAAGACGAGTGGACAAAAAAACCTCTTAACAAATATTTCCTTGACTTTTTTTTTTTCTTGTTTCTGTGCAAAATCTGTAAAACACTGAGGTTTGGAGAAGAGATCTGCTTCAACAGAGAGTGATTCAAATCATGTGGTGTGAAAGGGCCATCAATTTCAAATTTAAACATGAAAGTGGCGTGGCTTAATTGGGCAGATTTTTTTTTGGGTGGGATGGGGGGGGTCAGGTTGTTGGTCAGCACTTTGGAAATTCTTAAAACCATGTAGTGTACATCATAACGAAATACTTGTATCTGTGTTTGGATTCAAACCTGAAATGAGGGAGGGCTAAATGAGAAGTCTATTTATTTATTTGTTTATTTATATATTTATTTATTATGAATATATTATGAGTAAGTTATCTATGAACCATGGCACAAGAAACATTGGACACTGGAAATGTCAGCATGGTTTGTGAATTCTGTGACCTGACAGCTCCTTAACCCTAGTTACATCATTCTAGTTCATAACTAGACTCAACTACTAATGTGCATAAGACCCCAGATCCTGCTCTGTATTATTATTAATATTATTATTATTATTATTTGTGATATTTGTAACTCATTTAGATCTAAAAACAAACTAGTAGCGTAAGCACAACGTTACAGTGTGTGGATTATTCGTCGGTGGTTTGTAGGCTTTGTAGATCGTTCCTTTCTCTTCTTAATGAATCCTAGAGTCCAAAAATACGCTGAAATCCTTTTCCAGTGTTAACGTGTGATTACTGAGATACTTGTAAAAACCTCATACAGTGGTGGAACAAATCCACATAAAAAAGGTGACCTTCAGCCCTGCGTGCTAAATTACCAAATAATATTCTCAGGGTCATAACTTCTGTAGGCATAGGGTTGTAGTCCTAAAACTGGGGTATCAATGTCCCTGTTAACAGGTGAGAAATTATAGCAGTATTTGACTGTTTTTAGCAGTTCAAGAGGTGCGGGCTTCATTTATTTTTGTGCAATTCAGTTGTCATGTAAGTGAAGGTTCGGCATGAGTTTGCAGAGTCATCGGTGGTCACGTTGATGAAAGTGATTCCGTTGTAATCACCATTATATCGTAAGTGCCTCAGAATATTTCGCAGCTAATTCGTAGATGAGTGAGGCATGTTAAAACCGGGACAATTTCACACATTTTTACAAACATATTGGGAATGTAGGAATGTCCTGATTTTGGGACCTCAATCAGGGTATTCTGTCCTTGTCCTGTTGTTTTTTCAATCTTAATTTTTTAATTAAATTTCGCATGTCGAGCCTTTTGGTGGTGTGACGAGATGAGCTGATCTGTTCTCTCACTTGTGCCAAGTCAGATGTCTTCCACTATGAAAAGAGACAAACAAATAAAGTGAACACAATACTCATCTGTCTTTTGATAGCTAAAGCCATTTTTTTTATCTTAATCATGTCATTTGCAACAAAGGCAATTAACCCAGACTGTCTCTGCTCTTTGTTTTAGCTTTGAATAGACTTCTAAATGAAATGAAAAGACATTCAGTACGGTAATGGTATTTCTGCGAAGAAACAATTACCCATAATGACACAGTTATAAACAAATCTTTCAGATGTCACAGCCCACTTTATTTTGCCCACAGTTTCCTGTTTCTAATCCTTTTGTCCGCTTGTAATTAATCAATTGTCACGACGGTGAAAGAGAAAGCCCCCGGTGGGCGTTTGACTTCGTCTTGCCATCAAAGAACATGAAATGAATTGAAAGAAGAGTATAGAATAGTTGACTTTCAAAAATAGTATCCGAGTCTCTAAATTATGTACCACTTAGGCTAAGGGGGGGGAAACAAGCCCATTATCTTAAGCACAAAGCATTATGACACAAGGCTTTTTGCACATTCAAGGTTCTTGACTTGAAACATTGATGTTTTTTCTTTTAGTTACCAAAGTTTTTAATAGTTGTTTAATAATTTGAGTTCATACAGCATGTATAATATTTGTACTATCTCCATCAAGGCGGCTGGCTCATATGTAGATGTATGGGGTAATGTAAGTCCAGCCTCGACGAACACAGTGAAATGATATAATGGCAGTACAGTGCATGATACATGATTCATCATATGATGACAAGCAGCAGGTACAGTGAAGAGTGAAAGATTTTTCTAGGCATAATGCAGTTTTGCGCTGTTATCAGTGACCTGTAGGGTCACATGATTAATAAATTGTGTTAGTATCAATATCGCAATGCAACTTTCTGTTCTTTTCAACTTTCTGTATTGTTCTAGAATGTAGGAAATAAATCCACGGTTGTGGCCAAACTTTTGACTGGTACTGTATGGAGGATTGTTAAGATCATACACATTCGAAATTTGAAGTAGTAAAACTCATACACATACTACTACAGTACTACTTTTTATTAATACTATTATTATTATAACCCCAATCCCAAAGAAGTTGGGACAGTATAGAAATTGGCAATAAAACAAAAAGCAGTCAGCTGTAAAGTCTCTTGACCTTGTACCTTTCTGAAAATCCTAATTGAATAAATGAAAAAAATGCACTTAATCCAATCTGGTGGCTACAACATCCTCCAAAAAAGTTGGGACTGTTGACCAACGCGTAACATCGCCATTTCTGTTAAAACCTTTTGCTTTTTGTTTATAATATGTTCTATGTAGAGGCACCGAATATTCTGCTTCATGTTGTGCCGTATCCCACTATGGATTATTTTAGCTACTGTCGTAGGGCTATGTTCCAAATAACTTCCAGTTTGAGGTGTATGTAGAGCATGACAGCTGAGATTGAACCATAAACAGCAGAATAACAAAGCTGCAGCAAAGAGCACACTTCTGTCTTTATATTTTACCAGAAATGACTAGCCTCAATCTGATAGAAAGGCAACAGTAAGTCAAATAACATTTCGTTACAATCAGAGAGCACGTAACGCATCCAACCTTAAAGCAGACAGGCTACAGCAGCAAAAGACCACACCCAGTGCCGCTCCTGTCTGCTAAGAACAGGAAGCTGCGGCTACAGTTCACATGGGTGCACCGAAGATGGACAACAGAAGATTGGAAAAGTGTTGTTTGGTTTTGATTTCTGCTACGATATTGCATCAGTTGTTCAGGTGTAATAGTGTGGTGAAAATTTTCTTGGCACACTTTGGGCCCCTTAGTACCCTTGGAGCATGGTTTAAATGCCACAGCCTACCTGAGTATTGTTGCTGACAGTGTCCATCCCTTTCTGAACCTCAGGCCATGTCTGTACTCAAATGGCCTTCGCAGTCACCAGATCTCAGTCCGGTAGAGCACCTTTGGGATGCAGAGGAACAGGAGATTTGCATTATGGGCATCGTAATGGAATCTGCAGCAACTGCATGATGCCATCCATAGTGTCAATATGGACGTAAATCTCAAAGTGAATGGATCCAGCTCTTTGTTCAATCAGTAACATGAAGAATGAAGGCTAAACAGGTCCAACCCAGTCCTAGCAAGGTGTACCTCTGTGAACATGGCAGTCTGTAATCTCTCTGTGTTATGTCCTCAGTTTTAAAGTTTCACTTCAATTTGTAACAGAAAAACACTGATCTGAAAAGGTTTTCAAGTTTTACAAAATAGAAGTCAATTTTGATCATACCACCTTTGAACCAATGCACTAGGGTTAAACAGGTACCCTTCAGGTTACTTCCTGACATCTAGCACACCCAAGACAGTTCACCCTCCTACCTTGTGCGTACACGCGTGCGTGCACACACACACACACACATACTCTGCAAGTCCTCTGATTACACACAGTCCAATCAGGGCCAGTGTGTGGGGACTTGTCACTCCGCAGGCGCTTCCTGGAGGGTCCAGAGCGTTCCTCGTTGATGGAGTGTTATTATAAGTACAGCTACTGTTATATAACTGTGTATGTATGGTTGTAAGCGTTTTGCTTGTAGTAACGGGTTGTTTAATGATTTTTATTTAAACAGAATTTTTATAACCACAGTCAGTGTGTAAGGACTATAACTGATAACCTCATTTAAATCTTCTTAAACAAGCAGTGTGTAATAGCTCCAACACCCCCCCCCCCCCCCCCCCCCCCCCCCCCCACC
>JAOVVB010000002.1:22896892-22911191 GCA_028570985.1 Heterobranchus longifilis | reverse complement strand
TGTGGCCACCGTGGCTGTCGGGCAGTAAAGGGGGTGTGGCCACCGTGGCTGTCGGGCAGTAAAGGGGGTGTGGCCACTGTGGCTGTCGGGCAGTAAAGGGGGTGCTTACTCTGTGCCGGTCTCAGTGAAGTCAGTGTCCCCTATGTGCTTGTCGGTCCCACTGTGCTGAGAATCCTTTCATCTCAGAGTAAGATATGCACGTCTTTAACGGTTATATCTTGATACATTTATAGTCAAATATTTTTACTGAGATAACATGCCGTGTTTTGTGCATCTCTTTGATCTCTGTAATAGCTTGTTGCAATAGCTGAACTTTATATGTTTGTGCTTTAAATTTGTTTTTCTGCTTCTTTTTTAAAACTCCTTGCTCACTCTGACTGTGAGTGAAAGAGAGGAGGTCTTCCCAGTACATTTGGCCATGTCTGTGCGCTTTACACTGCCACTGAATTGCTTACGGAATAAAGGATAGAGGAATATTTCCATTGACTTAAATTAATGCACCGGGTTGTGGCCTTCAGTGCCGCTATGTGTAAGTTTACAAAGCATCCTTTCACAGAGATTTGTATCAGATGTGGGACATTTTCACACAAAGAATTCAATCACGTATGTCACATTCATATTATCCAATCAGTATAGGACAGTAATAAAGTGTGTGTGTGTGTATATATATATATATTTTTTTTAAGTTAAGTTTAAGTTTAACATTTTGAAGGACTGTCTTTCTTTCATCTGAGTTCAAGCCGTCATTCTGGTCTGTGTGTATAAGGGAGGGCTGGGATGCTAAGAATGTATGGTATGATAACAGTTAAACTCCATGTATGACCAGGCATACAAACTTCTGCAGCTCATCAGTTTATTTTTTTGTGAAAGCTGCACAAACACACTTTCATATGGGAAGTTTTACTAATATTTATTCTACACTATATATTTATTAATGGAGTCCTTTGTCTGTGTCTCTTCTCCCTCTAGGTCCTTATGACAACCGCACAGTGTTTGAGACTCTGGATATTGGCTGGCAGCTGCTGCGTATTTTCCCCAAAGAAATGCTGAAGCGAATCCCACAGAGCACGCTGGCGGAGTTTTACCCGAGAGAGTCCACGGCACGCCACGGCACCTCCTAACCCCGAAGGACAAAAGTCATGTGACCTTTTTACCTCCAGCATCTGTGTGTACTTCCACCCTGAGTTCAGAGTACAGTAATGCTTTAAACATGGGGGCCTGATACTCCATTTCTGTATTAAACTCATGATGACTAAATAAACATGCTCTTCTTTCGGCCCTGTGTGTAAAGTGTTACTCGATCCTCTCAGCTCAGTGCTGTTTGTGGGTCTGAGTGTGGTTTTGTGTGTAACTGATTAGTCTACTGTAGTACATGTTTGTGTTTCTCTAAGACGTTCTAAGAGCCTCTGTAAATCAGGTAATACAAATGCTGGACCTTGATTTCATTCCATGTTGTTGTTTTGTTTTGTTTTTTGTTTCCCCCCCCTCCAACCTAAAGAAAATGTTCCGAGCTGAAAGGGTACAACAGTGTGTTCAGTGACTACTTTACACTGACTTGTTTGATTTCATATCTTTTGAAAATGTGTGTTTATTAACATTCATAGATTCAATCCATATTTGCCAGTACAGCAATAGAAATGCAGCTGAGACAATTTCGAGAAGCAAGCTGCGTTTATTTATTTCATCTCCAGACACGCTAATGCAACATACAGCGTTAGTTCTAAAGCAGTGCAATATGATGTGTTTGCGGTTGATCTTGATTATTGAGTCTTAAAGACGGTGGTTCTCAGTTGTGGCTCCTTTACTGGATGCATCCTGTGGGTTTTTTCTCTCCCTGTTTTGGACAAACGTGTCTCATGCATGTCTCATGAAATCAGTCAAATGTGTAAAAATGTCTGAGAACCACCCTGGACTCCAAGAGTCAAGTACAGTCTTACAGATTATTCCTTCCCTTTCCTTCAACTCTGAACTCATTTTTTTATTTGCTAGCTGCTCGCAAATCATATTTACATTTTGCTTTTCGGATTATGTGCTGCGTGCAGTCTACAAATCATATGAACATTCCCATTGTGTGTAATTATGTAATGCTCAGATTTCAGTTCGCAGTTGGTCTACTTCTGTGTTCATTAAAAATAAATTAAATTATATTATTCTCCTGATGCCATGCGTCTTTGTCTTTAAATTCAACACAGGTCTCATGTGTGTTATCGCTTTTGCAGAAATATTCTCAGCTAATGTCTTTTTCATACCTCAGACTCCCCTCTCGGTTTCACTCCTCCTCCAAACTTGCCGTCTTAGTCTTTATGTAAATAAGCTACTGCAAAGCTCCATCCCACCAGAGGACTGCAGAGCTAAACAACAAACTGGGGGAGGGGTTTTCATTATATGAGGACACGATATAGAAGTTGAATCTAGCACACAGGAGACCTATCTGAATGTCTAAAATGACTACAAAAGTAAACTTTGCATTATAAGGTATTCATCTCTTCATCTACATTGTTCTTTCAAAATATGTTGTAATCAGTAATTTAAAAAGTAAAATCTGATTGCAACCTTTTCCTGGAATTATCTGATTGTAGCTTGTTTAATATGATATACAAAGTTTAATATAGCTTTAAACTTTTTCTTTAAAGCAAAAAGTTTAATGCTATATTACATACAGCCCATTTTCAAATTTTTAACCACCATATAAGTGTTCAATTTAAATCTGTGTTTTACAGTAAACATTAATTTAAACGTAAAGTTTAAATGATGTGTGAAAACGTGACCGCCACACCAATATGTCGTTCTTCCCAAGACTGGTACTACAAAGTTGTGGAGAATGCATTAATATGCTGTAGAATTGTTCTCATTACTGGAACAAAGAGACCCAAACTTGTTCCAGCACGATGATGTCCGTATGCAGAAAGCCAGCTCTGTGAGGACATGCATGGGGCCAGTTCAGTGAAACCAGTTTTGTGATACTAGAACTGGAAGTCTGATATTTGCTTCTTCGATTAAAGAGAATCTCTAGTCTGAGAACTGATTTAGAACTGAGTTTCAGAAAAGGTCAACAGTCGGGTAAGAATTGTAGTTTGGAACTGGTCTAAAAATGTTCAGGGATAAACAATAAGCTATCATACTTATAGCAATATGCAGCAGTGGTGTGGCCTGTAACACATGTACGTTCCATGGTACGTACATATGTTATATACAAGGGCCATTTAAGTCAAGCTGTAACTGAACGGAGATCCTGGCCGAGGTGGCTTGGCGCCCACTGCAGTCGTTCCCAGTGAGTGGAAAACAGGCCTGGTTTGACCCCCTAAGGCGTTTTTGTTTTTCCAGGACAACACACAACCTGATACTGACCATTATACCACTTGTACATTACAGGAACTGGTCCTGACCTCGCTCCAAGCCATTTCCACATGTTTGGGCCATTAAAGGAGTTCCTGGGAGGCCAGGAAGTAGGCGGTCTGATCATGGCTTCAGTGTATTGAGAAATCTTTCTACCATGATGGTGTCCAAGCGCTAGTGAAACACTGAGATAAGTGTATTAGTGTACCAGGGGATTATATAGAGAAATAGAGGGAGTTTTTAATCAGAACTCTGTTCTGTTATTCTGCACTATCAAAAGTCCCGATTTGAACACCCCTTATATTTTAACATTTTTAATCTTTTATTTACTTTCCTTCGAAAGAATTTGTTCACATTGTTATGATGGAAAATCTTCAGGGAAATAATTATGTTAGGACATTGCATTTGGACATACATAAAACCTAAAATGACTTCACCAAGGTCTATTTTATCTGACTTTTCATCAGATTCATCCAGTGCGTCATCAAAGTCAGCCAGAAAGATCCAGTGCTCTTAGGCCTATTTTCTCCTCCATTTTAGGTTCTAAAACAATGCCTGGATTCCGATTCTGGTTCATTTGTGTCCAATGTACACACCGATTCTCAGAGCTGTTTCTGTTTATTCATCCAGGAATTGCAGTTGTAGAATTTCTTCAATCTAATTAGCCCTAACCCTAATCCTAACCCATTTTTGTGTGTGTGTGTGTGTGTGGCCTCAATCCTACTGAACACCCCTGGGATGAACTAGAACACCGACTGAACACCCCAGGCCTCCTCATTTGACATCAGTGCCAGGTCTCACTAATGCTATTGTAACTGATTGATTACAAATCCCCACAGCCATGCTCCAAAATCTACTGGGAAGCCCTTCCTGAAGAGTCGAGATTGTAACAGTAGGTAGGGACTTAATCTGGAGTTAGATGCTTAACAAAGCATATGGGTGAGATGGTCATTCAGCCATGTAGTGTATAAGATAAATACGTAATGGCTTTAATGCCAACCTGAAGATTGACAAGGATTTATCAGCCACAAAATTAAAACCTCTGACATTTAATATGAACAACATTGAGAATCTCATTGTTACAGTGACCCTTGTCATGGGTTATTATATATTAGGCAGCAAGTAAACAGTTAGTTCCCAAAGTAAATGTTTTAGAAGTAGGATATGACTCTGAAGGAAATCTGTAGGAAAAAGAAGGTTTTATGGGATGTTCCTGATATGCAATAGTCAATACCTGGCCAGGGTGGTCCAACGAAGGACACCAGTTTGTGTAGCTGCAAACTGGTCAAAGTGCCCATCCTGACTTGTGTCCATCACCAGAAGCACCTACACCAGGTACATGAGCATGAGAACTGGACTATAGAGTAGTGCAAGGTGGCGTAATCTGACAAATCACATTTCTTTTAAATCATGTGGATGGTTGGGGGTGTGTGCATTGCCTTTCTGGGGAAGAGTAGGAACAAGACGAATCGTCAGAGGCAGTGTTGGAAAAGCTTGGTTACTTCGACACATACCACCTACCTAACATTACTGTTTAGAAATAGTTTGAGGAACTTGACAAAGAGTTCATTGTGTTGCATCCAAATTCCCAAGATCTCAATCTGATTGTTTCATCCATAAAAGCCCCACCTTGAAACTAAGGCCTTGTGTAACCTACCTCTCGACTCGTAAGAGCTGTTTGGAAGCACAATGGTGACTTACTCAATATTGTAAATGCAGGATGACCAAAACATGGTATTGGTGCTAAAAAGTGTCTCACCTAGGTGAAAAAGTGAATTTTAAGATAGGAACATATACTGTACCACCATTTTTCATAATACTTAATACTTCTTATCTCCCGATCCATGCTTTGTTTTCTTTTTTACTTTCTTCTTTTGTAAATATGCAGACACGTTAATATTTTTATCGATGTTTCTGTAACTTTTTTTTAAATTTTATTCAAATCTTTCAATGATGTTAACTGTCATTCAGATGAAACTTGGCCGATTTAGATTTCACATGAAAAAGACATAAACCTGAAAAAGTGTATTATTCTAAAATGCAAAATTGTTAAGATATGGCAACATGAATTTGACACGGTTACAGACACAACAGATTTTTGGGGGACAAAAATCCTGAACTCTTCATGGAATGCTTTAATTTAAGCAACAATTTTTACAGGTCATATGCTTCTAGAAGCTTACACCAATTTTAGTAGCAATACTCATAAAGCAATATGAAAAATTTGCATTTGAAATGTTTGAAGCAAGACAGTATAACGCTGAAAATTCATCCAAAATGACTGAAGTTAGCAACTTGACATTTTTAGGGAAGCAAGATTGGTCACTTCCATGCATCCAAGCTTTAAAAGTACTGTAGCTTTTTTTTTTTTTTCCTTCCACGCACATTTTTTGTATTATATTTAACACGGGAAAAGATTTAATAATAATAAAATCATCACCAATGTTGTGTTTTGGCTGACTGTAGGTTAAGGAAAAGAATTGAACAATTCCCCCTTACCCTCCCTTTCTACCCTTACATTGACTATAAATACCTAAAAAAAAAAAAAAAAAAAAACAGATCATTAAAACAGAAATCAAATTATATAGTATTGCAAATAAATCAGAACATACAGTATATTCCCCAAAAACCTTTGCACTTTATTCAAGATACCAAAATAAATGACTTTGAGTTTCTAAGTGAGTTCTACAAAAGGAGAACAAAAGGTCTTCAATTATTATTATATTTATTATTATTATTATTATTATTATTATTATTATTATTATTATTATTTCATAATAAAATATTTAGTTGGGTAACCCTTATGAATGGTCTTAGACATCACCTCACTCATCTCTATCCTATGTACTGTAGTTTCACCATGAGCTCAGCACTCAGCTCTCTCAGGTGTGTTACAGGCCACTTCCGGGTTCTCTCTCTCGCGCGCGCGCGCGAGCGTCCGGTGTAAACTCAGGTAAAAGATAAAAGAAAACACACACACACACACACACACACACAATATCTGTACTTTTGCTTCAATGGCTGCGACTGAAGAAGAAACCCAAATGAGGACTATATCAGAACTTTCGGACCGAGGTGAGCCGACTGTTTAACGCCCGAGTTTTACTTTAATAACCGCCTTTAAGGGGGAAAAAAAAAAAAGAGAAAAGTTTGTTACAAGTATCTTAATGTTCAAATAATACGAGCGTTACAACAGCATGTTTACACGGGGTTTTTTCCCCCCCTATCACGTTTAGTTAGAAAATAAATAAAAACAACTATTAACAAATAATGACTTCGGAAAGTTTATTCTCTTTTGTTGTAGTTACTTTGGGGTTAAACCACTACATGTGTGTAAAACTTTACGCTGTGTGTTTATATTGTGTTGCTGCTGCTGTTGTTTTTGTTATTGATTATTTCCTTATATGGAAGTGTACAGTAGAGCGCGTGCAGGAGAATGCATGGGCTGCACTTTGTACCCAAGAAGTGTCCTGCACACTTTACTATGTGTCATGCTCTGCACACACACACACACACACACACACACACAGAGGGACTGAGAAGCAGTGCTCAGATTAAAAGTTCTATCATAAACAACTTAAAAAAAAATTCAAGTGTATATAATAATAATCATAATAATAATAATCATAATGATAATAAGAACAGTAAGCACAATAATAAGCATCAAAATCTTTTAAAGTTTACTGTAAGTCCAAAAACCTGAAAGCACTACTGAAAATGATCCCGTTTTGCATTACTTTCCGAGAGATTACAAGCTGTATTCAAGACGAGGACAAATGTGTTTTCAGATGTGTTCACATCTGAAACGCTGGCCTCCCGGGAACTCCTTTAACGGCCCAAACATGTGGAAATGTCATTCCCACAGACAGATGCGTCTCTTCCGCAAACTAATGACAAGTTATCCATTGATTTTCAAGGATCAGACGTTCCACTCGCTGAATGCTCACGGGAACGACTGCAGTGGGCTCCGAGCCACCTCGGCTGTGATCGTCCTTCACGGACGTACGGCCTTCTTTAAAACGTTTGCACCGTTCGAATGTTTTATTGTGGCTAAGAGTCCCATCACTGTACTGTGTTTGAAGTCTTCTGTAAATGTCAGTCGCCTTTACGCCTTCGTTCACCAGAAATTTAATGGCAGGTCATGGTTGGCTTTACATGAAGTTTCTTATTAGAAGTAATCCACATTTCCATATAATATATGCATATTAAACATAAAACTAATTTGAATTCTGTACATGACCATACACAGTATGATATGCGGTGAAATATTCATACGATTGTCCGTGACCTAAAATGGAAAGAATAGAAAGATGGAAAGATTTCAAATTGGGATGGAAAGTTACAATAAAATATCTTTAAAATAGAAATATATATTTTTTAAAAATGCATAAATTACACGGAATGTAAGTGTAATTGTGTACTGAGAAGTATAAAAATATATATAAAAGGATAAAGATATGGTGTGTGGGTATGACTGCAGCAGAAACAGTGAAACATAACACATGAAATGAAATATGAAATAGATGAGATAAGAAGAGTGTGTAGTTAAATATATTTATACTGTATTTACATTCTTTATCCTGGACATTCTAAGAGCGCTATGAGCGAGGCAGTAATACACCCTGGATAGAAAGCCGGTCTGTATAAGCGCTGATATATAACTTAATAAAAAATGTGGTGCATTCTGGGTATTCTACATTCCCCAGGGTCTTTGGTTTTATCCAGAAGTGACCAGTGTGGCTGCAGGTTTTTATTCCAGCTACACCCGGTTTCACACGTTTAATCAATTCATCCAAGGCTTTAAATGACTTAAGCGTGGCTCCTGTTTGTCTGGAATAGCAACCTGCACCTCCACTGATCTGTCAGAGATAAGATATAAAAAAAACACACACTCAGGCTTAGGCTGCCTTAGGCTACATTATTCGGACACTGACCTGCTGCAGTGCATTGTGAGATTTCTGCTTTTAGAGAGGAATATACAGTGGAGCAAAAAAGTATTTAGTCAGCCACCAATTGTGCAAGTTCTCCCACTTATAAAGATCAGAGAGGCCTGTAATTTTCATCATAGGTATACCTCAACTATGAGAGACAAAATTTAAAAGAAAATCCAGAAAATCACATTGTAGGATTTTTAAAGAATTTATTTGCAAATTATGGTGGAAAATAAATATTTGGTCACCTACAAACAAGCAAGATTTCTGGCTTTCACAGACCTGTAACTTCTTTAAGAGGCTCCTTTGTCCTCCACTTGTTACCTGTATTAATGGCATCTGTTATCAGTATAAAAGACAACCTCAAACAGTCACACTCCAAACTCCACTATGGGCAAGACCGAGCTGTCAACGGACACCAGAAACAAAATTGTAGACCTGCACCAGGCTGGGAAGACTGAATCTGCAATATGTAGCAGCTTGGTGTGAAGAAATCAAATGTGGTAGCAAATATTAAAAAATGGAAGACATACAAGACCACTGATGATCTCCCTCGGTCTGGGGCTCCACGCAAAATCTCACCCCATGGGGTCAAAAAGATCACAAAAACTGTGAGCAAAAATCCCGGAACCACACGGGGTAGTGAATGACCTGCAGAGAGCGAGGACCAAATTAACAAAAGCTACCATCAGTAACACACTGCGCCGCCAGGGACTCAAATCCAGCATTGCCAGACGTGTCCCCCTGCTTAAGCCAGTGTCATGTCCAGGCACATCTGAAGTTTGCTAGAGAGCATTTGGATGGTCCAGAAGAGGATAGGGAGAAGTCATATGGTCAGATGAAACCAAAATAGAACTTCTGGTTTGGAGGAGAAAGAATGCTGAGTTGCATCCAAAGAACACCATACATACTGTGAAGCATGAGGTTGGAAACATCATGCTTTGGGGCTGTTTTTCTGCAAAGGGACCAGGATGAATGATTCGTTTAAAGGAAAGAATGAATGGGGCCATGTATCGTGAGATTTTGCGTGAAAACCTTCTTCCATCAGCAAGGGCATTGAAGGTGAAACGTAGCTGGGTTATTTAGCATGACAATGATCCCAAACACACCGCCCGGGCCATGAACAAGTGGCTTCGTAAGAAGCATTTCGAGGTCCTGGAATGGCCTAGCCAGTCTCCAGATCTCAACCCCATAGAAAATCTTTGGAGGGTGTTGAAAGTCTGTGTTGCCCAGCGACAGCCCCAAAACATCAACAGAAATGGGTCAAAATACTAGCAACAGTGTGTGAAAATCTTGTGAAGACTTACAGAAAATGTTTGACCTCTGTCATTGCCAAAAAAGGGTATATAACAAAGTATCGAGATAAAATTTTGTTATTGACCAAATACCTATTTTTCACCATATTTTGCAAATAATTTCTTTAAAAATCCACTACAGTATGTGGTTTTCTGTTGTTGTTTTTTTCTTTTTTTATCTCTCATAGTTGAGGTATACCTATGATGAAAATTATGGGCCTCTCTCATCTTTTTAAGTGGAAAAACTGGCTGACTAAATACTTTTTTACCCCACTGTAAATATAGCTGTGAGTTCTATTGTTTTTTATTATTTGATTTCACTAAGCCTGTAGGTGATGTCCCACCATGCTCATTCAGCATGTTTTTCTGACCAAATTTCTTTCTTGAAAATGTTGGTTAACCACTATTCCAGGTTTTAATAATGCATTTTTCAATTCTTAATCCAATTTAAGTAGTTCCATCTTCATAGTTATTTTCTTTGCGTGATGCAGGCCAATAATTTGACCCTTCTAAAACAAAGTAACATCTTTATCACAACTAAAGGATATGTCTGTTTAAGAAATGAGAACCTACTCACTGCATCAGTTAGGGTTAAATAGCTTGTTGCCAGCTGAACGATATTAATCACTTCAGTAATTACCCAGTGAAAGGCTATTAATTATTTCTTAGTTAAATCCAGGTGGTGACCTTTTATTTGGCCAGGCAGTGTATATATAATGATACTTTCAAAATGTATTATTAGATTCAATTTCTTGTTTTTTTTAAATTGGAAGTGTATTGTTGTCTGTATGCAAAATATTGACATAGATGAGAGAAAGCATGGCATTTTCAGCATAAGTCACAATGATTCACCCAATCACCCATTCATCCTATGACAACATTTTTACATGACATTTTTTGTGCAAATATGGTTCTCACATTTATTTAACATTTTGTTAACTATTTAATGCAGAAATTATCTTAAAAGGAAATAATTGATTTCACTTGAAGAATAATTGATTCAAGTATAAAACTTTATTTTTTTTCTAATTTTGTGCTGAACTGATCGGCAGATTTAGTCTTTCTAATCAATGTAAGATTTTTACTTGCTTTTTAAGAATAGCGGTGCGATTTGTTTAGGCCAATGTAAAATGGAAACAGCAACTCAGAGCGTAATTAGAAAAGTTATAAATTCACGAGGCCTTGGGATTAACTGGATCGATATATTGTCCAAAATGGTAAGGCAGCCTTGGATTGGTTCATGTGTCACCACTCTAGATCAAACCCATTTACTCTAGCTTAGATTTTTCATCAGCTCCCTCCCTCTTCCTCCAGGCTCTTCCTTTCTTTCGCCTCAATGGTGAGACAAGTCTGCACTGCTTAGAAGAAAAGCCATGGATTATCTGTGCAATTCTCATTCTCTTTCCCCACTCCCCCTTTTTTTCAAATGGCGGCTATGAATCTTCATTGCATCCACTGCTGTGGAAAGCATCTGTGCTCCAAATGACTATTGATGATGCCGCCACACTGTAAGAAGAGAGAATGCGGCATTGAAATGTTCAGATGCAGAGATTATGGCCATCCTGCTAAAACCGAAATGTCATAAACTGAAGTCAATAAATATACAGTGTGTGTAATTTATGTAAATGAGTTATTTGTGTGTGCACGCCTCTCTCTAGAGGCTAATATCAAAATATTTTTAGGCAAATTATAGATTTATTTTATGATTATTATTTATGTTTAAAGAGTGTACATAAATACCTAAAAAGGACTAAATGCCAAACCCATTCACAGTTATAAAAAAAAAAAGAATAAAAAAGGTGTCATATTGTGAAAATGAGATTATAGTTTGTCTTTTGACAGGAACACAAAAAAGAGAAATCTGTACCAAATATGCCTCTCTCCATTCATTCATCATGCAAAGTTTCATGTGCTGTTCAAAGTAACAGACTTCACAGACTACACTAAAGCTATTTGCCTACACACTGTTATTGGTGCATGGCTTCCACCTTCCAATCAACATGTACAACAACCAACACAGAGATAATGTTTAACTACTGTACTGTATATAGAATGCTAAATCAGTATCAAGTTTAGTTTAACTGATGGACCATATTATATTTAACATACAAGTTATGGTGTTTGGATAAACAAATCAGTTGTATAAATCAATAACACTTCATCAACTCCTTTTAGATGTGTTCATCTGAATTGATCTAAATGTACTGTATATGGATTACACATATATCACCTACAAAACAGATGAACAGACTTCAATTTATTATTATTTATTTATTTTTCAAATTCTAATTTTACCACATTTTATAATTTTCTCACTTATAGAAGCTTTAAACTGTCAGCATCCTTAAATTATCTCTCTTGAATTTATATTTACAGAATACAGCTTATTTGCATCAAACAGTGCACATTTTGTGTTAGGAAATGAAGCAATAAAAACCTGACAGCATGCAGAAATAATAGCTAAATAAACACACTTTTGTCATCAAGTTTATTGGATTTGTAATTATAAGGACACTAGTATACCTTATGCTTATGACTTACAGATATATATTATATATATAATATTTGACTTAGTAATGCTGAACAATTATAAAAATGATCAGAAAAAATGGGGGGCTGCTTATGAATATGTATTGTATATAATGAGTAGTATAAGTTCTAAATAAAGACAGGCATAAAGTTAGTAATCAGGTTACTCTGAAGCAATTTATTTTTAAAAAATATACAGTAAATATGTTGTGTTTTTTATCTGTAGCAGTTTTACACTATTTGTAGCATGGTTACATGTGCAATGAATAGACAGTTCTGCAGGGTACATTTAATAGTACATACACTTTAACATTAGGCTACTGCTTTTTTCTTTTTCATGGCCTTTTCACATCTTTTTTCTCTAAGATCGTTTGATAGAGAGTGCTGTTAGGTATGAAGAGATGGGATACTATCAGCAAAGAAAAACGGCTGAATGGCTTTCAAGGTCTTCTTGAACTATAAACATTCTCTTCCCCCTTAGCCATGTTATTCTGCTTTGATAAGCTACAGCTCAGGCTAACAACTGAAGGGGAAAATGTGTGCTACTGAAATCCACTGATAAATATGTTACAATAAAAATACAACTGATGACCTTGACTACTGGAGTTGACAAGAGTACTCCAATTCAAGATGGCAGTCACTTCAGATGCAACATGGTGCTATTTTGTGCCTTAATGTGAATTCTTTCCTATGTTCCTATGGTGCATTGAATATGGAACAACTGCTTTTATGTTTATCAACACCAGACATTATTACACTTCAGGAACAACACAAAAACTAACCTGCACAATGATCTGCTATAAAAGCTATGCAATCTGGGCAGGCTATGTTGACCAGGCCTAAAATCCTAATAATTGCCTGATGCCAGTGACATCTCAATCAGTGTGGAAAAAAGCAAGTGTGCCAAACAAGCAGGCATTAGAAACAGTAATGCAGCTCTGTGCAGTAAGGCTTGTGGTGGCTTGCATGTTTACATCAACACAGAACTGCTACAAATGGTAATTCCACTAACCTGAAGGAGTACATGGCATCAGTGACTAGCTACATCATCAAGTGCATCAATGATGTTACTGTGTCCAAAACCATTACCACATGCTACAACCAAAAGCTGTGGCTGACTGCAGTGGTGTGAGTGCTAAAGAGGAACTGAGCCTTTACCTTTAGAACAGGTAACAAAGCAGCCTTAAAAACTGTGAGGGCCAAACTGTCTTGGGACATCATAAAGGCAAAGTGCCTTCAATGAGAATTCACAGCCACTTCCAAAACAGCAGTGACACATGTCGCATGTTGCAGGGCATCAAGACCATCACAAACTACAGAACAACAACATGTGATGAGCTGCTGGACTAGACTATATTCCTGGCAGATTGGTCAGGGAAGCTAGCAGATGTTCTTTTGGACATCTTCTACATTTCTCTGAGCAGCTCTGTTGTTACTACATGCCTTTGTCCCTATACCCAAGAAGTCTTCTATCTTGCCTTTATGATTGCTGTCCCTTATGCTTGATCACCACCATGAAGTTCAATTAATTTCAATTGTATTTGTCTAGTGCTTCTAACAATGCCCATTGTCACATAGTAGCTACACAGAAATAAGAAAAATGTAAGGAAAAAGTAGAAAATATTATACAGTTTGTCACAGAAGGGCATCTACTGTTTCATTCACTGGGCCCCCTGCAGTCCTTGTATTATCCCAACTACTCAATGGACAATATCATCACCACCAACCTCCATCTGGCACTCACCCACCTAGACAATAAGGACACAAATGATGTTCAAATTATGCTCACAGACTTCATCTCTGCATTTGAACCAATCATTCCTCAGCAACTAATTGAAAACCCGAGTCTGCTGGGCATGGGTCTGAACCACATCATCAAATTCACTAATGACATGACAAGAATGGTGCTCATCACCCAGTCAGAATACAGAGAAGACATGCAGTGGTTAGAAAATTGGTTAAGAGACACCAGCCTGTCTCTGAACATTGGCAAAACTAAAAAGTTTGTTGACTGTAGGAGAGCACAGAAGGACCATTGTCCACTGAGCATGAGTAATTCGTGAAGAACATCAAGAGTACCAGATTCTTTGGTGTTCCCTTTTAAAAGCTACACTCGATGCTGCGTGAAAATGCTATGGGAACGCTCTTCACGCGACCGGTTGTTGAAGCATGTGTGTCAAACACGCCAAAAATTTTGGCATATATAAC
>JAOVVB010000002.1:22881285-22896792 GCA_028570985.1 Heterobranchus longifilis | reverse complement strand
ATCTCAACCCCATAGAAAATCTTTGGAGGGAGTTGAAAGTCTGTGTTGCCCAGCGACAGCCCCAAAACATCACTGCTTTAGAGGAGATCTGCATGGAGGAATGGGCCAAAATACCAGCAACAGTGTGTGAAAACCTTGTGAAGACTATAGATGTTTTTAATAAATCTATATTTGTATAGGAAGTGTACGATATTCAATATAGAAGTATGGCTTCTTCAATGTACATAGTGTTGAAGTTGAGATCTTAGAATTATATTTCAGTCTGCACAAATGACTAATGCCCTAAATATGCTTTAAGAAGCACTGAGAAGCTGTTTAGCTATTATCAGAAACTTAGTGGTTGAAAATATGCATGATTACTTTGAGGTCCTGGGTTCAATCCTGAGCTCAGTCCATATGGAGCTTCATACAGTATTTCTCTATGGATTTCTTCAGGATTGTGTTTCCCTGACTGGTAGGTAGATTGGGTACTCTAAACAGTCACTAAGTATGATGCACTGCTATCCCATACAGCGTGTATTCCAGTCCCATTCCCGGGATAAGCCCCAGATCCACAGCAAACTCTGACCAGGGCTTCAACAAAGCACTTACACAATTTTTCACAGGGAGATTCACTCTAGAATTTACTTAAAAATTAATTGTTTGAGAATGTTTTTTTCAAAATACTTTTTACGGTGTATTTTCAAATACTTTTTACGGTGGCTGAGAAGTGCAAAACAAAAAAACTAAATAAATAAAAAAAACAAAATAACAAAACCGTGAACAAAAAAACAAAAGCAAAAACAAAATATGAAAGCTAAAAACAAAATAACAAAACTGAAAACAAAATTACAAATCAGAATAACAAAACAACAAAAACAAAATAACAAATTCAAAAACAAAATAACAAATTCAAAAACAAAAGAACAAAAACCAAAACAAAATAACAAATAAAAGAAACAAAATAACAAAACCGTGAACAAAATAACAAATCAGAAAACACAAGGACAAATCCAGAAACAAAATACCAAACCAGAATACACAACAATTCAGACAAACCGGAAAAAGTAGGTATAGTTTGCGAATGTGTCTTACCAAAAAGTCGACGAGAAAAGACGAGACATCTGCCACTCAAGATCAGCGGTAAGAATTTAATTCTAAGAAATCTAATTTGTTATTTTGTTTCCAGATTTGTTATTTTGTTTTTTTTATTATTTTGTTTTTGTAATTAGTTTGTTTTTGGATGTGTTATTTTGTTTTTGAATTTATTTTATTTTAGGTTTTGTTCATTTGTTTTGTCCTTCTCGGCCACCGTATTTTTGATTTACAGGCATTAACGTTTCACTATTCAGTACTTCAATTTCCATCATAAGCCTTCATCGAAATGTCTTTAAGACGGTGAACTTTTTGGTCTCGATTGGACCTGTATCATGTAGTCTGTGTTTCTGTGGAAACTCTGCACATCCGTGTAAATGAAGGAAGTTCAATATTTAGGCACACACTCATACAGTCCATGTTCCTGTGTAACCCGATGACACTCGGATTAGTCGGTCGTTTTCCCAGACAGAGAGATGCACATGCAAAAGAGAACTCATAGTTTCCTCATCAACCCCCTCCACTTACACAGGATGAAAATATGTTTTCCTGACATGTGTGAAACGTAAGAAGCTGTAGATGTGCCACTGTGTTTTTGAGCTAAATAGTGTGAGAAGATCAGTTTTTGGTAAGATGGCTTACTGGGCTCCCTGTTTCTCCTCAGCGATCAGGCATTATGAGAGTCTGAGAAAAGAGCAAGAGAAAACCAAAAAAGAGGTTAGTGTGTTTATTTACTAAGCTTCTTATCATCACTGTGTTATGGGACGATCTTTAGGCAAATCAGCCAGTTTTAAGCTGAAGCTGTGATTGCATACTTTAATAATGGTGAATATTCACTGTAATGATGTTTTTTCTTTTAAATAGCAGTGTGTTATTCAGTTTATTATAGTCATCTAAGCTGGTGTGGGATACAGAAAGACTTTCCACCAAGCACTTCTTTTATCAATTATGACTATAAAACATTTTTAGTAAAGTTTGCTCAAGTGTTCTTCTCACTTAGTACTTTTTTGGGCCAACAGTTTATAACACACAATGTTGTGTCTATGCTTTGACCTCTCCAGCTAGTGAAATTACATTCATTGAAGCTCAGAATAACAGGTTAAAACTTTAACTGACTGTGTCCACAACTGCATGACTCCTCCTATGCTAAACTGTCCCCTTAATCCATTTACAATCGCATCTTTCCTCTCACACTAAAGCTTACACTGAATCCACCCACAGCTATATGACTCCTCTCACTCCAGTATGTACACTGGCTCCGCCCACATCTGTATTATTTCTCTCATGCTAAATTGTTCACTGACTCTGCCCACACTTGCATCCTCCCTCTCAATGTAAAGATTACACCGACTTCACAAACATCTGTACAACTCCTCCCACTCTGAAGCTTTCCTCGACTCCACTCGCATCTGTACAACTCCTCTCACTCTCAAACACACACCCTACATCTCCCTATATCTGTATGACTCCTCTCACTCTCAAACACACACTGGCTCCCTACATCTGTATGACTCCTCCTACTCCAAAGCTTACTCTGACTCCACCCATATCTGTACATCTCCTCCCACTCCAAAGCTTACTCTGACTCCACCCACATCTGTACATCTCCTCCCACTCTAAAGCTTACTCTGACTCTAACCACATCTGCACAACTTCTCTCATTGGCTCCTCCCACATCTGTATGACTCCTCTCACTCTAAAGCTTATTCTGACTCCACACACATCTGTCCACCTCCTCCCACTCTCACACAATGGCTCCTCCCACATTTGTATGACTCCTCTCACTCTAAAGCTTATCATAACTCCACCCACATCTATACAACTCCTCCCACTCTAAAACTTACTACAACTCCGCCCACATTCATATGACTCCTCCCACTCTAAAGCTTCCTGTTTTCATCCTCATTGGTACAACTCCTCCTACTGTAAAGCTTGTTCTGACTCCAGCAACATCTGTATGACTGAGTGACTCACTGTAAAGCTTACCTCAACTCCACCCACATCTGTACAACTCCTCAACTCCACCCACATCTGTACAACTCCTCCAACTCTCACACACTGGCTCCGCCCACATCTGTATGACTCCTCTTACTCTAAAGCTTACCCTGAGCCCGCCCACATCTGTACAACTCCCCTCATTCTCAAACACACTGGCTCCGCCCACATCTGTATGTCTCCTCTCACTCTAAAGCTTACATTGACTCTACACACATTTGCATCTCTTCTTTCACTCTAAACCTTACACTGACTCCGCCCACATCTGCATCTTTCCTTTTCACAAGTTTAAACTGAGCTCGTCCATATCTCTATTTTACACTTCCACATCTTTAAAAATATTTTATTTATCCTAACAAGAAAAGGGCAATTTGAAATGTTTAAGCCTTTTAGTGTTAATGTAAAATTCCAAATTAAATCAATAAAGCTTTATACTAAGGTTTTCAGCACCTCGCAGGCCCAGTATATCTTTCTATAAATACAGATCTAGTTTCACTTACACCATACTGAAAGAATTATGAGCTGTTGTTGTTGTTGTTTATTCACTAGTCTGTGTCTTGTGTATGTTTGTGTTACTGTTATTTCAGTGTGAGCAGCTAAAACGGGAGAGAGATGAGGCCTTGCAGAAGCTCGAAGATTTTGAAAGAGGTTTGCTTCCAGTCCTTTTTAATCAATGCTAATTCATTTTATTTCATCACTAAATAAGCCATGTCTAAAACCATTATTAAAGCAAGTCTATTTCAAGGAGTGTTTTGGCTGGGGGCAGACCGCACTGAAACACATTGTGAATGAGTGTACGTCTGCACAGGCTTCATTACACAGTAAATGATAAAACAGTAAAGAGTGTGCTGAATGTGAAAGCTCTTTAGCCATAGAAACATTTGCTTTTCTTTATAAGCTATCAGCGCACTTCACGTCTAGGCACATTGTGGACTCTGCACTTCTGTGGGCGTTGTTCAGGCACGTCTCAGCGATGCGCACACACACGCACACACTTTTCAGCCAGCACAAACTCACAGGCCTATATTTAGTAATAGTTGAATCCTAATGCATAAAAGCAGTATGGCTGTGTGTAATTATGTCTGTTATGTTTGTATATATGTACTCAGGCAATGGGAAAAAATGTGCAATATGTAATTGGACTGTCAAATTACTTTCTATTAAATTTAAGCTTCTAAAACTATTGAACAAAGCATACATTAACATAGCATACATTAGCATACATTGGTCAGGGGTAGTTCAGTGGTTAAGGCATTGGACTATGGTTCGGAAGGTCCCAGGTTTAAATCCCACGACCACAAAGTTGACCCTTTTGGAGCCTTGAGTAAGGCCCTTAACCCTCAACTGCTCAGATAAAAATAATTTAAAAAATGAGATAAAAATGTAAGTCACTCTGGATAAGGGCGTCTGCTAAATGTAAATGTTAACACTTTTTTGTATCTTTTGCATCATGAAAACCACAATAGGTTGAAATAGATTACAGTTTTACACTTATATGTTTTATCATGTTTTCATTACCTCTATGTTGATTTATTTATGTACCCATACAATGTTATTCTGTCAGTAATATTAACAAGGGGCATAAAAGTCAATCTGGGACTTTTGATTTTGCAGAAAAACAGAACACAGTTATAAGAGAATTTTAAATCCCCAAATTACTGACAGGTAGTCCTAACTCAGACAGGATGAACATCTTTAAGCAAAGTTTCAGAAAAATGGTGTAAAAATCGTTACTTGGCCTAAATGTGGTATTGGTGCTAAAAAGTTTTTCAAAAGTGGATCATATAACACCATTTTTCAGAATACTCGATGCTTCTTATCTCCCGATCCGTGCTTCGTTTTTTATAAATATGCACACATGTATATTTTTATCAGATAAAAAGAAACACATTTGCTAAATACAATTCCATGCCCTTTTTATGTCTGTCATGTCTGTAACTTTTTCGAATTCAAATCTTTCAATGATCTTAACTGTCATTCAGATGAAACTTGGCCAATTGAGATGTCACATGAAAAAACATAAACCTGAAAAATGTATCATTATAAAATGTAAAGTTAAATTGCAACATGAATTTGACTTGGTTACAGACACTACAGATTTTTTGCTTTTTAAGAAAAACTGGAATGCTTTAATTTAAGCAACAATTTTTACAGGTCATATGCTTCTAGAAGCTTACACCAATTTTAGTACCAATAATAAAATCGTGGAAACAATAGTGTCAGAGCTGTAAGAGATGCCTGTAGTGGAAAAATCACATTTTACATGCGTATTAATTGTGTGACTTATTTTTAAAACTCGCCTGCTGGATTGTAGAAGGACAAGGCCAAAGATAAAACAGAAACAAACTGATTGTAGTCACCACTGTGATGATAAGGTGAGAACATCTGTTGTGAGACAGATATGGAAGTCAGCTCCTTCTATGTGAAAACATGATGTAGAGTATGTTTGCAGAGAAGTTTGTGTACGAAATGTAAATGCTGGGAGAAAGCAATCACCCTTCTCTATGCCACAGTATTTGCTGTACGATACAGGTCCTTCTGCAGGAGTTTCTATAAACCGTTGTTTCTTTGCTCCTACTCAGTGAATGACTTACTTGCCTTTTATTGTTTTCAGGATTTCCATCACAATCTCAATAAAGAACAGCGTACTAATCCAAGTTATTCCCATTCTCAGATTTAAAAAATGAGAGCTGTATGATTCAAGTGGTCTATTTTATTGTCAGGATGTTTTACGAACCCTTGTGAAGACTTTGAGCCACAGCTCCCCACTAGTTACAAAGGAAAGAGGAACAGGCGGTTATGTATATAACCATGCTTCCATGACTGAATGGAGAACCACTTATCACACTTGGCGTGGTGAGAATGGCCAGATAACGAGCGTGATTTTATTGAGGGCCCGGTATATTCTTCCCACGATTGGGGGGGGGAAAAAAAATAAGAGAAAAAGAAAACTCTATCATCTACCAAGGTGACAGCCCTGCAGGTCCATATGTGATGAATTAGACATGCAGTTCGCACAGTGATAAACTGGTAGATAAAAGCTTCAGATGTTTTGTCAGCGACATTAATTAGCACAGACATGTCTTGGCTGATTGACTGCATTCGATGTAAAGGGAGTAAACAAGTGTGTATGTTTTTGTTTGGCAGAGCCATTCCTATTAAATCTAGCAGGTGTACACAAATGACTTCTTTTATAATCAGCTCTTAGTTTTTCATACCAGTGAAATAGTTTTAAATGTTCAGTTTCAGTGACCTTCAGTGCATTTAACCGGTGTCAGAAGTTTCTCTCATCATTCTCAGGCAGTAGACGAGAGGCCGTGGCTCACGCGCTTTTGTTTCTCTTTTAGTTTAAATCCCTGCACTTCACCTTTCGGCGCCACACGCGGAAAAGCCACGCTCTCGCTCTCCACGCAAAATGGGGGAATTGAAACGCGTGAATTGAATTGCTGCCGATTTTTTTTTTTTCTTCTTTTTTTTCAAAAAGCACAACAGCTATGTGTCAACACAGAAAGCGAGAGAGAGAGAGAGAGAGAGAGAGAACCAACAGCATTCTCATTTTAATGCATGAAATGGGTTATTATTAGATGTGGGCAAAGAGAGGCTGAATAGTGTGGCCTTTGCTCATGCTTTTTCTCAGTACTGCTCAGCCCGCAAAACACACATTGTGTACGACTTCCACTTAAATAATGGCGGAGCCGCGGCGTTTTTTGGGAGCCATTACGTGATTTCATAGCTCTTGGAAAATTGCTTCTATTCAGCACGGGGTGGAGTGGGGTGGGCGAGAGAGAGAAAGAGAGAGAGAGACCCGACACACAATCATGCCTTTTCAATAGGAGATGGCAAGGTTGATGACAACACGGCCATTGTGTTCTAATGATAAGACCACAAAGGCATCTGCCCCCTTCATCAAGGCCCGGAGCGTTATATCGCGCATCCAAACACGCAGCCAATCGCTGGCCTGTTCCACGCGGGACGGCAGGGAGAGGGAAACATGGGAAATGGGGGGAAAAGAAAAGAGATTTTGAAATGTGGTGATGATGAGGAGGACAAAACTCACAATTAAGACTGTCAGCTCCAACGCATGATGTCCCGAACCGTCACAGCGAACGCTGTTTAAGCCTACCAGTTGGCACAATTAACCTGTCACACAGGAGATATGGCATACTGCTAGAGAGAGAGAGAGAGAAAGAAAAGGGAAGCATAGGAGTATGACAGGAGAGAGAGTAGGGTAGCAAAGATGTATATAGAGATACAGCAGTTAGAGTAAAAAGTGAGGGAAGAGGCTATAGCGTGAAGAAAGATGGAAAGGTCGAGAATAAGAATGAGGTGGGTGAGAGAGATAGAGACTGCAGGTTGCCAAGGAGCTATAAATATATATACAGTGTGAGTAGTGAGATCAAAGAAGAGCATGATGGGAAAACAGAAGGGTAAGTGAGGCCATGGTGAATGTATACAGAGAGAGGTAAGAGAGGAATTAGGAAAATAAGATGAGAAGGGGACAGTAGGTACACGTATGGTTGTAGAGAACTTCGGGGCATGTGTACGACTTTTATACACCCTTAAAGAATGTTAAAGTTCTACAGATCTTCCTTCGTCATCATAAGTGGCATTAAGATGTATAAAATATTTAAGTCCCGATAGTGAAATACTGTAAATCCAAATAATAGTGTTATATAAAAGTGATATATTTTTATTTAAATGTGAGTTATGATTCCATTTATTTTGCTTTTAATGCCTTTTTCAGGTCATTCTTTATATTCACATGTTTTTTTTCCCTGAATTGTGGTGATAAAATTCACTGGTGCTGAAAGTTTTCCTTAATGTCCTGCTCTAGTGTTTTGCGCTTTTGGGTCGTCCTGGTTCACACTGAGTCTTAAAGTAAGGGAATTGAAATTATTTATCTATGTATTTATTTATTTATTTATTTATTTATTTATTTATGTAAGATGAAGTTTTATTTTTTATTTTTTTAGAGAGTTTTTTTTAAGAGTCTTAGTAAAGTAAGGGTATTAAAATCACATTTTTTCACATTCAGTAAACTAGAGCATGTTGATGGACTAAAGTAGAGGAAGAAAGGGGAAAACAATAATGTACTGTAGGAAGAGGAAGGTAAGAATGCTGGGAGTCGGTGAGAAATGTGGTAGGGCAGGATAGAGAGAGAGAGAGAGAGACAAGGGTGAAATAAAATGGATAAAGATAGATGGCAAGTTTGTCTGCATACTCTGCTACTTTATACAGTATATAAGGGGCGTTCAAGTCAAACTGGGACTTGTGATGAAATTTCTCATAAATGAAGGGCGTAATACTGATTGACGTTTCCAATTCAGAAGAGTCAAAAGTCCCAGTTTGACTTGAACGCCTCTCCTCTCGTACATATTATCAGGAAATCACTTTTTCCATATTCAGTCTGTGAACTGGTATTGGCAGTGCTGAAGATTAAAAAAAAGAATAATGAATTAATAAAGAAAGAAAGAAAGAAAGAAAGAAATGAATAAAACTTACAAAACTATTGTCCCCAAGTCCTCATAGTGTCAGTCATGCCACCATGGTCCGGATATTATCAGGGTGGCTGTGGGTATGTGGTGCTGGCACCACCAAGTGCATCACATAAAACAGTGTTGCGTGTGTTTTTAACCTCCTCGACACAACTGCTGCGTTGAAAACAGCTCCACCGACAGCCACTGTCCAGCTGTGGTCAGAAACCGACACTGATGAAGTCCAGAGGATGATGGCACACACGGCAGGCTGCAGTAGACCTGTGATAGTAACTGCAGTAAGTGAGTACAGTGGAAGACGGAGAGAAATGTAGGAAAGGGTTAGAAGATAGAAGATAGAAGGTTAGAATATAGAAGATAATGAGCAATAAAGTAAGATTGTGTGAGTGTGTGTGAGTGAGTGAAGGACAGGAGGGACTTCGAACTGGCAGCTCAATAGACTTTAATGGGTGATGGAGGGAAACCACTGTTCATCAACTTTTAATTAGGTGTCATCGGGAGCAAGGCGCTGTCCGCCACGGCACTAATTTGTGTTTTCGCCTCTCAGCCACAATGTGTAATTAGTTAAGTGACAGCGATCTGGGCTGCAGCCGGTGTCGCCGCGTGATTACTGACACGAATCATGGCAGAGCCACGGGCATTACGAGTCATGCTCCGCCTCGTGCCTCCTTCAGAAAATAGTTCAATTAAAACAACTCATCAGTCAAACCGGAGGGATTTTAATGCCAGAGCTACTGGCACGTGTAACATAGCCAGCTTTAATTTCAGCACCGTGCGATTTGGGTCTGTTCCGATTGCACGCTGATCAGAGAGTCAGGGTGGTACAGACAGCTGGGGAATGGAACCATCATGCACACACACATACACATGCACTAACATTTCTTTATTTCTAAGAATAAAGTTTCCTGTGCTTGATGTTGAAAAGAAAGTGGTTATGGCAAATCCCTAAACCGGTGTTCGGGTCAGCCAAGACATGTTTAGAGTCCAAGGTTGCCATCAAATATATCTAGCCTTCTGTATAGCATTGTGTGTCTAAGTTTTTGCTTTTATCAGCTAATCGCAAGGCCAAATCATGAGAAGGCTACAGTTGTCTATGAGGACACAAATGTACTGTGTTTTTCACATAGGTGGTTGAAAATAGCATGGGTTCACTGTATAACAGTATTTAATAAAGAACCACTTAAGAAACACACGAGCCGATGGTCCAAATGAAAGAAGGAATGAAATGAAAGGATATGTTGTTGTTTTTTTTTAAACCCTTGTGCTCTTAATTGGTAAGATTAAACCCTGTGTTTTTTTTTTTTTTTGGTTTGTTTTTTAAGGGTTTGTTTTTGAGAATGTCCTGGCAGCATAGTGGCGTAGGGGTTAACACTGTGGGCTTGAACTTTCAGGGTCGGGGGTTCGAGTCCAGAGTCTGTGTGCATAGAGTTTGCATGCTTGGTGGGTTTCATCCGGGTACTCCGGTTTCCTCCTACAGTCCAAAGACATGAATGCAAATTGGCCTAGTGAGTGAGTAAATATGTGCATGCATGTGCCTGCCATGGACTGGCACTCTGTCTGGGGTATATTTCACCTTGTGCCAGGATAAGTGTTGTAGAGAATGAGTGATTGAGAGAGAGAGAGAATGACCTTCCTTTTTTTTTCATCATAGTCATCATCAAGTGGTTGTAAAAAAAGAAATCTCTATAACGCTGCAGAAATGGATCATTTGGTTTAGTTTTGGTCGGCAATGCTATGTTCTTTTGTTACTCTTGATAGCCTTCATGTATAATAATAATAAAGTGAGGTACATGCAAATAAAGCAAAAGGCATTAGATCCACTGGAGTAAAGTACAGATATGAACAGATAGACAGCAACAGATGGAGATCCATTAGGATTTTTTTTTTTTATATAAGTCGACATTGAGGAATCTTTAATGGCTAATCAGATAAGCTTCCAGAACTCGTTCATTCCGACCTTCAAGAGAACATTTTGGGTTTGTTGTGGTTTTCTGTTTCCACCAGCACAAGTACAGTACACCCTCAGAATCACCAGGTTCACCAGGATGTAGTGGAATCGTCTTTGTTGATCATCTAGGATAAGATTAAGATTATTAAGTACAGAGGCGTACTGTACAATTTGAAGCAGGTTTGCATCATAGCTGTGGGATTAGCGTCATGGTGGATTAAATAAGGGGAAAGTCTCGCGGCGGCCATCTTAGTTTTCCTATTGCTGCTGTTGCATTATATAGAAATGAAACCAGGAAATGAATTAAAGCAAAAAATATTTGTTTGGTATATAATTTTAATGTGTGTGTGTGTGTGTGTGTGTGTCTCTCAGTGTCACATATGGTGCTGCAGGAGGTCAGCAGTATGCAGGAGAACTTGGAGGTTGAAAAGACCTGCAGGGAGACTGTGGAGGCCCTGGCAACTAAGGTTTATATATTTTTATGTATTTTCTTGTCTTGTTCTGTCCTGTCATGTCCTGTCATTTCTTGTCTTGTTCTGTACTGTCATGCCCTGTTTTTTTTTGTCTTGTTCTGTCCTGTCATGCCCTGTCTTTTCTTGTCTTGTTCTGTCCTGTCATGCCCTGTCTTTTCTTGTCTTGTTCTGTCCTGTCTTTTCTTGTCTTGTTCTGTCCTGTCATGCCCTGTCTTTTCTTGTCTTGTTCTGTCCTGTCATGCCCTGTCTTTTTTTTTTTTCTTTTTTCTTATCTTTTCTTATCCTGTCTTGGCTTGTCTTTTTATTTCTTTTTAATTCCTCGTCATTATTATTGCCATTGCTTGTCCTTTTTTTCTTGTTATATTTTGTATTTTCTTTTCCCATTATTTATTTTTATTTACTTTGTTTTCTTGTCATTTCTTTTCTTTTTCATTGTGTTGTTGTATTTTTCTTTTGGCGTCTTTTCCTCTTTTACTGTCTTTTCTTGTCCTACATTATTATGTCCATTCTTACCTTGTCCTGTCCTGTCTTGTCTTGTTTAGTCTTGTTTTGTCTTGTTTTTTGTTGCCTTTCTGTCCTTTCTTTTCTTGCAATTTCTTGTCTTTTATTTTCTTGTCTTTTCATTGTATTCTTTACTTTTTGTACAGTATGTAATAATTCAGTATTCTATAATAATACTATCAAATTCTATATTATTTCATTTTATGCTCTATTACTCTTTTATTTAGCTTCTTGTTTTTTTCCGCAATATTCTTTTCCATTACATTTTATTCTGCAATCTATTCTGTTGTATTTCACTCTTTTCTTTACTGCAATACTCAATGTTGTACTATTCTATTCTATTCTATTCTATTCTATTCTATTCTTTAATGTTCCATGCTATAATATTGTATTCTGCTCTTTTCTGTTGTATTTAACACTTTCCTATTCTATTTTCTTGTGTTTTATTTTATTATATTCTATAACCTTCTGTATAGTAAACTTCTGCTCGGTTCTATTTGATTAAACTTTATTCTGCTTTGTTATATTGGTCCTGTAATACACTCACCTATACTGTCCTGCTCTGTTCTACTGTCCGTGTTTCAGTTCTGTTCTATTTTATAATTTAATATTCTATGCTCTTCTGTTTTATTCTATTCAATTCTGAAAGACAATGTGCTCTGATCCATTTCTATCCCAGGAGACTCGGGGCATGAGGCTGGGTACACCCCCGACAGGGTGCCAAACCATTGCCGGGCACACAATCACACACACTCCCACACTCAGTCAAACACTATAGGCAATTCAGAAATGCCAACTGGCCTAATCCCATGTCTTTAAATTGTGCAAGAAAACCAGAGTACTTGGAGGAAACCCACCAAGCACAGGCAGAACATGCAAATTCTACACACACAGACCCAGGTGGGACTTGAACCCTCGACCATGGGGGGTGCGAGGCCACAAGGCTAACCACCTTGCCACCACGCCGCCTACAGTACCCATTCTATTCTAGTCTATTTGGGTCCATTATTGTATTCTATTCTTTTCTTTAGGAACTTTTTGTTTAAAGTGTAACAAAAGTGCATGATTTAATCAACTAAATAATAGATTTCAGAGGGGTCTAATTATTTTCCTGCATCAAGCAAAGAAAATGTTACTGGAACTGGGTTAAAACCATCCAGTGCATTAATAAATCCCGGGAGAATATTGCTGAACCATTAACTTTGCAAAAGAATGAGTGACTGGAGGTCATTTAAACATGTGGTGAAGCTGCACCATAAAAAACCCATAGTGTGTTTAATAGTGAGAGCCTTTTAACATGCAGAGAGCAACAAGAACTTGCATGGATCTTTTTTTATATATATTTTTTTTTCTTTATATTGCAATTTCTATAAGCTAATTAGAAGAGCACACCACAACATCCTTATATCATGAGCCACTATTTCAGATGCCGTCTTTGCCCTCTACTTGACCCATATTACTATGACTTTATGCAGTATAAAAAACATTACCTGGTAATGATCATTATATGGCATACATATTTACTAGGTAAGTCTTAAATACAGAGCAAAGCTCTCTTGAGACCTTGAGAGAGCAAAGCGTAGGGTGTATAAACAGTGTTAGGGTGAGCCAGGTGTGTGAGGCGGGTTGTGGACGGAGATCATAGCCTCTTTTCCTGAGCTTTTTTTTTTTTTTTTTTGATGGATGAATCAGCTTTCTACTGCCCTACTGCCTGATAGACACATGCAGGGAGAGCACGATGAGAGAACAGCAGCGTGGAGGGTAGGAGCAGAGGATGAAAAGATTGAAAGAGAGAGGAAAGGGAGGTGGGAAGGTGATGCACCACTGCGTTTTGTGCTTGGAGTGAAAGGAGGATGAGAAACAGACATGAGATTTGAGCTGCGATGGACCCAGTAATCCGCGTTATTCTCTTTTCAATCTGCTCTGTTTCACAATTCAAAGGAGGCTTTATTATTGGTTTAGATTTTTTTTGGGCCTGTTTTTCACAAATACGTTGCTTGCTTTATTTTTCCTATACAACATCCCTGTGTGTTTGAGCTCAGGTGTCCTCTTTTATGGATCCGAACACTTTATACACCCTACGCTTTGCTCTCTCACGATCTAAAGCAAGCTTTGCTCTGAATTTAAGACTTATCTAGTAAATATGTACTGCATATAATGATCATTACCATGTATGGTGTTGAATATTGCATAAAGAAGTCTCTTGAGCAATGAGTAATAATATCGGTTAAGTAGGTGGCATGGTATAGGCATATATATTGTAAATGGCTTGCTTATATATGGAACCTGTAGAAGTGAATATAACTGGTTTATTTCTTTGGCAGCTTTTTTTTTGCATTATATATGGCTGAGCTGTAATTATGAATGCCGATATCCGATAGGATTCATAATTTAATATTTCCATACTACCATATATATCGGTATACCGTTTCAAACCTCGACTCATTTTCCAACTAGTCAGTCTGTAAGAAAGTTTTTGCTATAAAATGAAATATTTAATAAAACAGTTGAAGACACATTGTTACAGCACACGTTTCAGGTTTCCTGTAATATTTTATACTTGTGTTTCTGATTTAGACTGGCAGGGAGGGCTCGTCTAAGGTCGTTTCTCACAGCTTGTTCCTACAACTGCTTTTGGCGTTTCAGCGCTGTCCATCAAACAGGAAATAGCCCCACAGCTGAGCAGTGTAGTGCTCTGGCATTATGTGCTTTAGAAAAGCCTGATTTGGCCAATCACAATGCTTCCTCTATGCCATTAAAGAAGATGCTGGTGTGTCCTGCTAATGCTGGTGGCCACTGTGCTTGAAAACCCCCTCTTACTCTCTGTGTGTCTCTCTAGTCCTTTGTTCTGGTCCCTCTTTGGGCCATCTCTGGTTGTGTACAGCCCCATAGCCAGCCTGATGAATTGTGGTTTCGCAGCAGGAGGTTTTAACAGCCCCTGTAAGAGCTGTCTTCTTCCAACACTGTCACACTAAACCATCTCATTTTATCCTCACCGATAAACCATTTTTAGCGTTAACCACTCTAGCAATTCTGTTGGTCCTGCGAAGAAGGGGAATGACTTTAAGGCTGGATAGAAACAATTCAAGTCTGTTTGCAGTAGAGTTAGTGCACCACATTGGTATTCATTTTGGCTTTAGTTGCAGTCCTGTGCAAAAGTCTTGACCCCCCCCCCCCCTCCTAAATTTCTACAATAAAACTAAATAGATTAAAAAAAGACAATGGGACAAACATTTTACTGTGACAGGCTGCAAAGTGTCTAAAGATAGAATTTAAAATGGGTTTTTATGTATCAACCTCAGCATCGTCCTCATTTCCCCTCTCGTCTGTTCCAACCACTCAGGATTGAGCAACAGCAGTATGTTATAATCACCGGCCCGAACATCCATCATCATCTGCACCTGTTTGTCACCGTTTCATGCCTTACGTTAGATTCTTTTTTTTTTATGCTGGAATGATTTATAGTTCACTGTGTGGCTTAACAGACAAAAATGTTCCCCTGAAACTACTCAGGTACAGGGACTAGACTGAAAATAAGAGACAAAAACTTGTAAAAAAAATTTTTTTTAATAAAAATGAGACAAAAAAAACAAGTCCTTCAGGAAGCCTGGAGAATTATTTCTCTAGACCACATTCAAAATTACGAAAGAAGTAATCATATTAAAGAACTGCTTTCTTATAATGTGTTTAAGTCCATGGTTGCTACAAATATGGAAAATAGCAAGAGTTAAACGAGGTGTAATTGTTGTTCGTGGTTCCTGGTTCTTACTGTATAATCCCACCCAGGTTAGAAAATATGGTTATAGGTGGAAAGTCTATTCTCAATTGGCCATTAAATCAATTCCCATTTATTTATATAGTACGGTTAACTATGGACATTATCACAGAGCAGATTTATAAAATGCCAGTTAAGGGTTTTGTTCCCTTATATACTAGGTGTGATTGAGTGTGTGAGCGGGTGTTTGTGTCGCGGCCCTGTGATGTTGTATTCCTCCTATAGGCCGAGATCTCAGGTATATAG
>JAOVVB010000002.1:22788017-22806406 GCA_028570985.1 Heterobranchus longifilis | reverse complement strand
CAGTAGCAGGTTAATTACAGTAAATGTAGTCGAATTCTCTTTTGAGATCTTCTCATCCTCCACAGCTCATCTTTCTTACTTTTTGTCACTTGGACTTTATTGATGTCTGAAGAATGCCCGTAAGGAGTTGAAGCAAGACATGAAAGTTCTAATCAATCCTCAAGCTGTTATTAGTTTCACATTGCGCTTCAGGAAACGCACTCGCTCAGAGACGCTGGTGGAAATTGGTTGGAATGCGAGACGCTTCTTTAAAGAGAGCCGCTTCTGTGACCTCGTCGTTGCATCTCTTTCTCATTTTGACCTCTCGTTTTTCCTTTCCTTTCCCACCCCCATCTCTCTCTCTCTCTCTCTCTCTCTCTCTCTCTCTGCCACACACACACATGGTGAGAATATTCTTTGTAACTTTATATCAAGTTATTTCCCCTCCAGCGTCCCCCACCTCCACCAGACTGAAAAGTAAGGAGGAAGGGATTCGCCAGAAATTTTGGTGCCATTTTCTACCTCGTTTAGGCAGGTGTGATCGTTATTTTGTGTTGCGCTGGTTATTTGATCGAATTTGTCCTTTTTGTATTGGGGTGCGTCAGTCGTCCGGATAAAACCGTGGATCAGTATGAGGAGCCAAATGCAGCAGGATTGATGAGGCAGCAACAAACGCTATTGGGAGAATAATGAAGTGTGTGTAGATGTGTACAGGTGTGGTCTGAGAAAAAACTCGAGGATCAAGATGTGTTATAAATCATGCAATGATCTTTTTTTTTTATATATATATAAAAATATATGGCGTATTTGTGATGGGCGTTGACTGCAGCATGTTTCGAGTTTTGTGTGTGTGTGTGTGTGTGTGTGTGTGTGTGTGTGTGTGTGTGTGTGTGTGAGAGAGAGACACAGACTCGCCGCTCCTACCTTTCTGAAATGCATTTCATGCTGCTTGTATTTCCGTAGACTTCCTTACTGGAGGTCTGACCTCTGACCTCTGCTGCGTCCTGTGAGAATTTGTCACATTCCAGAATTGTGCACATGTGCGTCTGTGCACGTGTGTGTTCGCACAGGATCTAGGAACCATGTTTTTTTTTTTTCATTCTACAGAGCAAAAAATAAATAAAATCCAGACAAAACACAGCACGTTCCTCTCTCTGCTCTACCTGCGAGCCGGAACGTTGCGTCTCCACGTCTGTTAGGACTCGTATAATGACTCCAATCTCCATCATTCCTGTTGTAAGGAATATTGCTGGTCCGTATTGTCTTGTTTACTTGTTGTCTGACGTTAATCATATAATTTATTCACATTTTGCCCACACGCAAAGCTTTCTCACTCGAAACTCGAGGCTCTACAGTCCAAAATAAACCATGGAGAAAATGCAAAATCAACTACAGACCAAAATAAATCTAACACGGTGCAGACAGCAGGTTAAATACAGGTCACAATAAATCAGGAACAAGATCTAACCTGAAATGTAGAGAAACACAGATTGCAATAATTACAGAAACGATGCAGAATGGCACGGGCGGGGGATGAAACGCAGAAGGCGGTAAATGTTGGACAAAATCCAGAGTAGAAAAAAAGCACAGAATAAAACACATGAGAGACAAACGCGAACTACAGAATACAGAATTAAATAAACTACAGAGTGAAATAAGATAAGGACACGACCACATTTTAAAAAACGAGTTGAAAAATGACCGTCACCTGTTTATTTTTATTATTGTCTGAATGATTATTTTTCTATTAATTTTTAAACACATTTCCGATAGACATACATTATTATTTTAACACTCATTGAGATGTAATTGTGATTTAAACTGTGATATGTAACTATTAAATGTACTTTTTTGTATTCATTCATTCAGTCATTCATTCATTCAACATTTATTTTATTAACAGCAAATAATTGGACGTATGATCTCATTAAGATGATGTTTACAATTCTAAATTTACAACTATATTCACGGTGGTGGAGTGGTTAGTTCTGTCGCCTCGCACCTCCAGGTTCCGGGTTCGATTCCCGCCTCGGGGTCTGTGTGCGTGGAGTTTGCATGTTCTTCCTGTGCCTTGTGGGTTTCCTCCGGGTTCCTCCCTCAGTACAAGGACGTACAGATTAGGCTAGTGTGTGAGTATCGACCGGAGGTTCTAGCACGGTTGTAAAATGATAATAAATACCATCGTAATCATCATTGACCTCCATGGTTCCTAGTTGGACATCAGAGGTTCCTGGATGGATGGGTGCATGTGTTTATTACCTGTAATACTTTTTGTGGTTAAATAATTACACATGTCCATATCACAATTTCGTTTTTTATGCAATTAATTTTCCATCATAAATTCATAGATCATAAATTTACATACACACTGCACTGCCTCTCGAAGTGTTGATGTACCCTCCTGCTCCCAGAGATCCCTTATTTGTGGGTAAAAAGTTACGGAGATTCGTATAAGATGCATATTATACTTTAAAAAGGATAATGAAAATGTAAAGTCATGCTGATTTGTAACAGGTGAATGTTTTCAGTCATCAACAAACGAAAGAACGATACAGATTGAAATAAATTACAGACAAAACAAAAGAAACCACAGACAAAACATGAAATGAAACAAATGAGAAAGAAGTGACGCCATGAAATAAACTACCGACAAAATACAACGGGTGTTCAGGTCAAACCGGGACTTTTGATTGCGCAGAATAACAGAACACGCTTGTAAGACACTCCCTTTATTCCTCTCTATAATCCCCTGCTACACTAATGCGCTTGGACACCGTCAAGTTTCTTTCAGTGCTCCGGAGCCGTGATCACACTGGGTGTTTCATTCATGTCTGAAACGCTGGCCTCCCAGGAACTCCTTTAAAGGTCCAAACTTGTGGAAATGGCTTGAAGCGAGGTCAGGACTGTACGGGAGATTTGGTAATAAATATCTTCTCCTTGTTTCCTTCTTTGTCTTGTTTTTGTGAAAACTGTCTCATTAAACGTTAAAGTAAAGCTATAGCTCTAGAACGGAGTACAGCTAACCCGGCCTGCGGGTGGACTTCTTTTCCAGCCTGTACTGTTTTATTTGTATTTATTTAGTCTTTAAATCATCGGATGTTTGTTTTCTGCCTCACGTTACGTAACAAGAGGTGGAAATTTGCGGATTCTATAGAAGCTCGGCTATAATTTGCTCAAACAAATAGTCGGTAATGAGCGCGCCAATCAAGCCGCACTCAATCAGCTGGAACGACGTCGCCTCCGTAGAAACAGACTCTACTTTCTTAACCCGCAAACATCAAGACCGGGAGGTATCGAAGCGGACGTCAGAGGGATAACGCTCCACTTACAGGTGTTTATCCTTACAGACAGTCATTTTCCTGTGTTGATTTATTATATATATTTTTTTAAATCGATGATGCCGTAGTACCCGAGTTGTGTGTGTGAGAGAGTGTTAAGCCACAGGCAGCCAATCACTCAGGCCATAATTACAAACCGAAGAGCGTCTGAGCACGTTTTAGCACAGTATGGGGTGCCAAAAGAAAAAAAAAAAAGGACAAGTGTTTAGGGGTTAAAAAAAAAAAATCCCGAGGAGATTAGGAGACCTCCTGGCGAGCGATAAAAACGCAGTGACTCACTTTGCTTCTATTAGACCACACTAATGAGGATGATGGCTTTTGGATAAATACAAGCTCTAATTCGACTCAAATGTCATCGGCGAGAAGAGGGCCTGCATTAGCTGGATAAAGCTTTTAAAAGATTTGATGCTTTTTTTTTTTTTTGTGGTCAGATAAAATAAAATGTGAAGATGAAGGATTGCTGCGTGTGTGTGTGTGTGTGTGTTGGTTGTTTTGATGCTTATACTTCAGCCTGTCACACTAAAATCTATTTAAAAAAAAAAATCATATTAAATTTTGTGAGTCTGCTTTATAGGGGTGCCAATAGTTGTATTAATTGTGCATTTGCAGCATTTCCCACACATACAGAATCCTTGGGCGGGCCCCTCGGGTATATTGACGACTGCCCAGGTATAATATATTTCCCGACCCTTTTTAAAAATCTGTCTGAGAGAGCGACGTCATCCGCGATCCATTAGTAGCGGACAGCACACCGCTCTCGCGCTAGCAGGATAATCAGGTACGAGAGCAGTACCGCGAGGAGCAGCGTAATGAATCGATCACAGGTGGGCAGAAGAATGAGGAGGGTGTACTGACGGACGTGCCTGCAGAGACACACGGTTTCACACGGTGATCGGCTCCTCTTTATAAAACCCAGGAAGGTCAGCCCTTAAAACTCAACACAGCACCGCTCAATCTCACGCTGAAAGAAAGAAAGAAATGAATGAATAAATGAATAAATGCGGACGTCCTGCCAGTGTGTGTCGACGGAGCAGGCTTCAGACATCACACTGGGCTTTGTCGTATAGAAAGAAGTTTTCATTACTTTTAAAACGTGTCAATTTTACTGCTACTGGAATATAGGAATGAGTATATTATTATTATTATTATTATTATTATTATTATAATTATTATTATTATTTGGTTTTGCTCATTTATGTTTGTATAGCATTGAAATAAAATTTAATTCCAATTTCATGTTGCCTAGGTGTTGCTGAAAAAAGAATAACTCTACTGCACGATCCTGACCTTTATATATAATTATTAAAACATATTAATGCAAAAACAAAAAAATGGCTAAAATGCTCTGCTGATCTTTATACACAAAAAAGTGCCTAGTTTTTTTGAATTTCTTTCTTAATTCGTACTCCACGCATACGGGTAGGTGGATGGGAGGGTTTGTAGGCTGGATCTCTGAAATGGGAAATTAATAGAAATATCAAATAATTAAAAATATTGTGCTAAATGTATTTGTATGTATGTATGTATTTGATGTTTGTTGTATGTAGTGCTGGAATGAAATAAACAAACACAAGATGTCAGAGCGAGATCTTTTACTAAGCCAAATTTGTAGTTAAGTTACATACTGTATGTTTCATATTTCGTATCAGTTAGTCAAATGTTTCTCCGAGCATGTGGTAAATATTAGGGATGGGAATCACCAGGGGCCAACAGATACGATATGATCACGATACCCCGGAGCCGATTCAATCTGTATTGCGATTCTGTACGTATAATGATTTTATAACTGTCCCGATTCCATATAATTTTTTTTCACAATTTTGTTATTTGTCGGCAAATAATTCACTCCTACCACACGGGACGATATGGTGGCTGCTAACGTGCGAATAATTTTTAGTGCACCGCCTGGAGGAGATATCAAGCATGCATGAATTAAAAATGAATTTTAAAAAAGCGATCTTGGAGTTGAATTGCGATACATAACTGAATTCATTTAGTTAAACAATCTCTTGTACATATTTCACTTTTTTCAATGTAAAACACTTAACATTACCAAATATGCTCCTAAAGATGATAAGAATAATCATCGTCATCATCATCATCATCTCCGTCTGATCTTTTTATAATTTTAAGGTTTGTTTTTTTTTACTCTTTTTTTCCTTTTCGTTGCTGCTCCATCAGCGGATAGATATTATACGACTATAAGTGACGGCGAATAGCGTTCTCTTTCCGCGAGCCAATGAACCGCTGAAGCTGCACAGGGTTTTCATGCACGTCACAAAGTTGTGCGCTTGTTCATTATTACAAACAACTGCATATAACTACTGTTTTTTATGGCCGTTCATACTGTACGTCCGAGTTGTCCGTAAGTCAGACGTTCTCGACCAGGTGACTGGCTGTAATCGAATGTAGACAGAAGCTGGAATATCTGTAACTAAACCCAAATACACCCAAATCCAATCCTTAAATCACCCCAAACCATGTGTGGAAAGGTGTTATATATTATATACTGTATATTATATATTATGATGAGACCAAGGTGTAACTTTTTAGGAATATTATTAAAACTAAAAAGACAACATATTAACCAAAGAACATCATACCCATGGTGAGAGCAGCTGTGCTTGCTCCGATGCTTCGTCTTTTCAGCTGGCAAGAAACAGTGGGGGGGGGGAATCATCTGTTTTGGCATAAAATCTGAAGACAGCTGAAAAGCACGATCCAAAGCACAAATCTAAATCAACAAAGCAACAGCTTCAGAAGATGATGATCAGCGCTCTGGAATGGCCGAGTCAGAGCCCAGATCTAAATCCTGTCCAAATCCTGTGGAATGAATGTTTGATGAATGTGGAGCATTTTCGCAAGGACGTGTGGAACACAGCTGCCAGATCAAGTGAAATTATCAGGGGGTTCAATATACAACCTTTTTGTCCTCTGTAGATGCGTCTAGACGAGTGTATGGATAGGGACGGACGGACGGATGGATGAATCGATAAATGGACAAATATAGAGAGATAATGAGACGGATATGGATGGATAGCTTGATCGAGATGAGATGATGGACAGATGGACGTAGATTGTTAGCTGGATGGATATTTACAGTATGGATGGACAGAACATGCAACATGATGCCACATTCACACACAGCTGCTTTCGTCCATTGGTCGATACAAGTATCGGTTCGGCCGACATCTTGCATGTCACACTTACAGACAAACTCAACCATTAATCTGATTTATGTGTGTGTTTTGTTTTGTTTGTTTCAGATGCAATGGCTGCCCCGTCGCCAGCAAAGAGTATTGGCGACCCAGGCATCACGCCTCTCTCTCCTACACACATAATGGTGAGCTGCTTTCTCTGGGGCTGTGATAATAACAGTAGTTAACGGGAGCTTTTTTTAGCCACGTGCGCACACATTTTTAATAAGTGTTATTGCAAGTGAGACTTCTAGTCTAAATTTTAAGATGATAGAATAGTAACGTTTGTGGAGAGGAATTTTATAAGGCCTTGTGTAGTGTGAGAATTAACTCTCTCTCTCTCTCTCTGTAGAAGGATGCGGAGCAGAACGAGCCGGCGAGTCACTCCTTCGTGGTGGTGGTAGCCATCGACTTCGGCACCACGTCCAGCGGCTATGCCTACGCTTTCACTAAAGAGCCGGAGTGCATCCACACCATGAGGTGAGAGAAACCCGGCCAGGAGAAGCCAGGTGACGAGAGCGACGGTTCAATTACAGGAAACAGTTCAGTCTGGAGCTTTTCCACCCTTTTCCAGTTAAAAACTGATCCGGTATTCGGGATGCAGAACAAAATACTGCTGGTCTGGAATCAAGAACCAGTGATGTCAGAGTCTTGGGATGACCTCGTTTTGTCACCATGACAACAAAGACAAGTTTGGGTTCATTTCATGGCTGCTATAAATATGATATAAGGCATGAATAAATCAGCAGTTGTTTTGCATGGCGTTTAACTCTGTTCATTCAGATCAGTCTTCCTTTCATGCAGTTTCTTCAGTTTCTCTCCATGTCTTCTTCTCTCTCTCTATATTTTTATCTCTCTCTCTCTCTCTAATGCACTAGCGTAACGTTTTAACCCAGCTTCTGGTTCAGTCTCTATTTCAGTCTTTCTCATTTGTCTCTTTAAGCACCTGCACACTCTATTACAGATTTATTTATAGACACCTGTGTGTGTGTGAGAGAGCGTCAGAGAGAGAGAGAGAGAGAGAGAGAGAGAGAGAGGGTGGGGGGCGTGCATATCCGGAATCAGCCAATCATCTGCACCCCAAAGTTCACCTAACCTTTGCCCCCTTTGCCCTACAGAGGTCAGTTTGGCACCAGTGAATTTCCTCAAACGGATAAACAAACAGCTGAACAGGACAATAAAGAGACGAGGTGTTATATACGGATAGACAGATGGCATTCCAGTAACTGGCATTAGCCAGGAATGTAAATAATGTTTGGAATTCTCTATTTCTAGAACCTTATTTTTGCCTGCTTGTGTCATCTGTGATCTGAGGAACCGTGTTTTACCTGCTAGAGCACACAAACTCTTTTTTTATTTTTTATTATATATTTTATTTATTATTAGCACTCTACCAAAACAAAAGATCAATACACAGTTGACACCCACAGCAGATGTTTAAACGCGTTAAGTAGTACGAGTATATTGTTAGTATGAAAGAGTTACAATATAAAGGCAAGACAGTCCAGGAAAAGAAAAAATATGGGAAAGAATTCATTGGACTGTGGTTCGGAAAGTCTCAGGTTCAAACCCTACAAGCCACAAAGTTGCCCCTGTTGGGCCCCTGGGCAAGGCCCTTAACCCCTAAACGTTGCAGGTGAGGGTTATCCTCTTATATGAGGTCACATTAGGGGGAAAGATAAGTTTACATTTTTTTGCCAGATATGTGATGGAATTTAATAAGATGATCTAGTGATGTTTTACAATTGAACAAAAATATATAATTGGAGATTTCCTATCCAGAATTTTCGAAACTATTTCATGTACCACATATTGAGAAGGTTTAACGTACTATGTTTTTAAACTAAAATATCCCACAAATGATCCCATCCTGATTGGCTCATTAATACGGTATAATAAAGAAACAGATTTAAGATTCCAGGGTTTAGCTGCATAAAGGAATAATTACATTAGCACAAACAATCCATAAACAAATAAAGCACTTGATTGAGTGAGTGGGTGTGGCTAAATTGTCTAAATCATATTCAGGGCATGATCACTAGATGAAGAGCAGCGTAATTATGAAATGTGCAGGTTAAAAAAAAAACCCCATACATTAGTAAGAGACGAGATTGTGCTGTGCTGATGCGCTGCAGTCGGCTCCTCTCCTTCCCTTTAACACCCCAGCGTGAGCTCCGAGCTCAGCGCACTGGCATCCTCCTGGGGATATATCATAAGATTAGATTCCGCTTACAGATTTTATAAGGATGTTTTATTGGTGGAAATAATCAGCCGGCTGAAGGAACGTACGGCGAATCTTCTGATTCATGTTCGAGTGTTCTACTGAAAGGGGGATACGTTTGGCGTTTGTGACATTTAATTCGTTTTTATGCTATTCAGTTCAGTCTGTTAATTATACGACGTTCGCTGTGTAATGATGCCAGCTGTTCGGTTCTGTTCTAAATGTATTGTAAGAGATGGTATATAATAATAATAATAATAATAATGAACAATGTGCGGTGTGATGGTCTGTGATGTTAAACAGTTACTGTTATCACCCTGAGGTTGAGTATTTCACTCTAACAGCACATCCTGAAGGAGTAGATGCATTTAATGTTGTGGAATATCAGCATGCTTTTGTTGAATAACTAAAAAATTTTCCATTTCTTTAATATTAGACTTCAATTATCACAAAACCATTCTGAATTTGAGAATTTAATTGCACTGTTGGACATTGATAAGTCAAACGGGGACTTTTAATAGTGCAGAATAACAGAACAGTTCTTTTTTCTCCCTAATTTAGTCGTGTCCAATTCCTCCCCGTCACTAGGGGGCTCCCTCATTAAGGCTACTACTACCACTCAGTCGGGAGGGCCGAAGACTATCACATGTTTCCTCCGAACCACGTGACGCCAGCCGACTGCATTTTTCCGAACTGCTCACTCATGCCCTGTTGGGGGGCGGAGTAACACACTCGCAGGACAGCGCTATCTGCTCCTTCCACTTGCGCGAACCCACAGACGCCCCTGGTTGGCTGTAGAGTCGTGATTAATGTGGGAGCACTAAGTTCCTCTCATCCCTCCCCTCTGAGAGAGCTCGGCCAATCAGCTCTCTCTACGCCTCCGGCTGCGAGAGGTCACAGCATTACCCGGGAATCGAACTTGCGATCTCCGGATGAAAGGGCGAGCACTTTACCACTTTAAATCTGTTAAAAAAAACCAGATAATTTCATGCTTATTTCTTATTTGTTATGGTTTTCTATAGTCATTCTCTTTTTTAAATGGAATGCATTCTCTGTATACCAGTTGCTTTTTAGACCATTTGTGTGCTGATGTCTTTCAATGGAGTTAAGATGTAATCTTAACCCCTTTTTTCACTTTTGTGAAAAAAACAGAAACATATACAAACATTTACAAACATTATGATTTTTATTGTTGTCATCTTGGGAATTGTTCTACTAGACCGCTATACGTTTCCGGTCTTGTATAAATCTCTTAAAAGCAACTGAGTAAAAGGTACAAGTATCTTACCAGAAAATGATTTTGGTAGAAGTTGAAGTCATATTTTAGAATATTACTTCAGAAAAAGTCTTAAAGATACTTGCAAATCAAAAGTAAAAACCTTACCTGTTAGAATATGATTATTACTTTTATAGTAAAGCAGAATATATCAGGGATCCCACACCGTCTTAACCATGCATGTAGGCTAATCAGCATGTGTTAGCAGATATCTGAACACGCTCAGGATAGTAGCTAACACACTGACTAATGTTAACTAACAATGACATTGTGGTTCCATTAAAACAATATTAATTTGACTAACCTTGATTTTTTAGATTTTACAGGGAGTTTTTGAATGCCAATATTTCAGTGACGTTCGATAGAAATAAGAGGCACCGCCTCCAATAGAAAGAATCTTGCAAATAAGGCCACGGGTGTGTAACGTTATCTTTGTCACCGCCTTAGAGTTCACCATTGTAGTCGGGTGGGGCGTGGTCTGTTACTGGAGTTGTAACGTTAACAGCAGAGCCTGCAGCAGGTGTTTTCATTATGGTATCAGTCATCATTGATTCTACTGTGATGAAACCATGCATTTGGTTATTCTGCATTTGGTGATTGGCAAAAAACAGGCATTACATCACCAACGTGGATTGGTGCAGCAAGGAGTAACACAGATGCTTACGGGAAACATATTGGAGAAAAGTACACATTTTACTTAGGAAATGTAGTGAAGTAGAAGGGAAGGTTGCCAGAAATGTAAAAAAATTTTTAGCACCCTTGTACAGTATGTGTTGTCTGAGTTTGTTCTACAATATCCAGTCTCTCTATACATTTTTAAATGCTGGTTTTTAAGTGCATGTTTTAGACTTGAGGATTAATTATGCTTATTTAAACATTTGGAGTACCAAAGTGTTTCAGCTCTAAATTGCAGAGTCTTCCATTTTACACCAGTCCACATGCTACGATGATGTTGTCGATTACAACGGTTCTGTGAAATGAAATGCTTCGCGACCACATTGGGTGGTCTGTAGAGATTACATTGGTATTAATTGAAATCATTGTGGATACAAAAACTTTGCAAATTATGACGGCATAGATTATCCATTTTGCTTGTGAGAAATGTTGTTGTTGTTCTTCTTCTTTATTTATCTAATGGCGCAGCTGGTTAGGATATTATGAACGGACATGGCTTATGTGGTTGATAAGCCTGTTCTTGGCGTTCATCACTGTTCTCCCTTTCTCTCTTTCTCAGTGAACATGGAATGAACAGTTGCTATTTCCTGTTACAAATGCATTTAATCTGCTATTTCAAATGATGGAAAATAAGCCACTGGAATCAGAACAACATTCTGCAGCGCAATAGCCTGTGATATAAATCGCCATGTCTAGACGATGATTATTTGACCGGGCCCTAAAAACAGAAAAATCAATCGAGATCCAAGGGATTTATAATTGACCAATTACTGCTTGCAAGTTTGTCAATGCTGCGTTTCATAGGACAGATGCGAAAGGTCACTTGGATGCATCCTTTGGTGCTCACTTTCCTTATCTATACAGTTTTCATCTGCTGCACAGGTGGTTATTCCTTTGCTCTAAAGGAAAGCACTTTTCATTTTACTTCATCATACAAAGTTATTGGCCACTGAAATAGTTAAATAGTAAAATAGTTGCATGGTGGTTAGCACAGTCGGCTTGCACCTCCAGGGTCAAGTGCTCGATCCCCCCCTTGGGTCTGTGTGCATGCAGTTTTAATGTTCTTCCTGTGCTTGCTGCGTTTTTCCCGGGTACTCTGGTCTCCTCTAACAGTACAAAAACAAGCAGATTGGGTTAATCGGTTCCTACATTGTCCTACATGTAAGGGTTCCTACATTGCCCGTAGTGTGTGAATAAGTGTGTGAGTGTGTGTATGTGTATGCACTGCAATGGAATGGTACCCCGTCCGGGGTGTACCTCACCTTGTGCCCTAAGTCTCCTGTATACATAAAGCGGTATAGACAATGAGTGAAATATGAATGATTCCATATATATATATATGGTATGTATTACTGCACATAACAGTTGTACACTAACACAGCAAGTAAAGACCAGTTGCAAAAGCACCTTCAGCAAGAAAACACAGCTGATTACGTTATATCGTCTTAAACAACACTTTATCTCCCTGTTAATTACTCCTGAGTTGTTCCGAATCGCCTCTGAAACATCCATGCAGTTTCATTTATGGCTAACACGAGCTTCAAAGCGTTCTAGTATCAAAGACAAGGCTGAATGCCAAATCCCTTTGATCAAGGGCACTACTAGGTGCGTGGAACAAAGGATTGTGTACTTTACATAAAGCTTTCCATTTAACGCTATTTGGGATTCAACCTCAGAACCTGATAATCTAAACTGGAATAGGTAAAAATATAAAGTAAGACTGTCAGTAAACTCTATACATTTACACAGCTGCATGAAAATATGATTTACAATAAACAATAATGACATGGAAACTCGGACTAAACTACATTGAACAAGAAAGCGAAGTTGCTTAGCGAAACTTTTTTCAGGGACGTTACAGAACACGTGAAAGTCACTGTAATATTCTATCTATAATCTTTCAGTTTGAATTCTTAGCAACTTCATTAGTCATTTGTGGTAAGGCGTTTTTTCACATTAGGCTCTTGATTACCTCCCATCCTTCATCAGCTTTGCTTTCCGTTGTGGGCCGCAGATGAAAAATGTGTTAATATTGAAAGACATAAATCAAAGCTTATTGAGCAGGTGCCCACCTTTGACCAGAAAAAGAAGTGAAACAGGTGAGAGTGAGAAGGGTAGAGAGAGAGACAGATATATATAGCGAGAGAGACACAGATAGAGAGAGAGAGGGGGGGGTGATGGAGGATAGGTTGACAAATCGATAGACAGCTAACTACTTGCCTTGACATACACATTGATCATTCATAAAACATTCATTTCGAGAGTTCCTTAGAGAAGAGATTGGAAGGTAAAGGCAAACCAAGAAAGACTGTAAACACTAAAAACAATAAACTATTCTCATACAGCATTAAAATGTTGTTTAAACCCACTGTAGATAAAATATCTCATTGCACTTGTGACTGCTATATCATTATCGCTATTATTATTTTTATTGAGTTGGTTTCTAAAGGGTAATTCACCACAGAGGTTGAAAATCCTTGCATTTCCTTAAATATCTCTGAAATTAGAGCATCTTTTCAAAGGCTTTATCTCTCCCCTGAGTGCTGTAGATCGAACCCGACCCGGTCGGGGTGCGCGTGCGATCACCTGCAATGTGAGACAAATTTAATAAGCGTCTTCACTTTAAAGGCATTATTCAGAGGTGGGGGGTCCAATCAGAAGGGTTGATTAATGCACTGCTGAGCACACTTCCTCACTCCTTTTCTCCCCTTTAAACATCCCATTCATCAATTATTGCACCTCGTATGAGAGCAGCTCATCTCCGCAGCTGCAATGTTGTCAGCAGGCAGCAACCAGGTAATAGAGAGAGAGAAAAAAATGTTCCACACGGATAATGATTGGACGGAAGTTGTAGATTCATTTTTTGTAACAGCATGGCGTTGACAGTAGACAAATCACACGTTTATATTAAAGCTCACTTTCTAATATGTTATTGTTTCTATAGTAACAGCCATGGGTTAAATTGGAGGAAGAAGCCCCTAAATTTAGTTTATGTGAATAATAATAATAACATATTAAATTGAATGGTACTGTTCCTCCATTGCTGGCATCGATGAATAAAATAACAAATAGAATTGTGTGACCATCGATTTTCATTACCGCTAGGTGTTATTAAAGCCACTCGCGGGCATGACGTGATTTTATCATTATTATTTGTGCGATTTACAGTGGGCCCTAGGGATAACGCACATGCAGTATATATACAAAAAACATACAAAAGTCAAAGCACAAACATTGCAGAAACATATTGCAAATACAAAAACACATGCAAAAGTCATAGCAAAAAAAAAAAAAAAGCAAAAACAAACAAAAAAAAATGCAGGAAAAGCTATTTGCACCAGTAGTGCTCCGGGACAGTAGGAGGAGTGATGAGCTTGATTTGACCTAGTGATCTGGATGTACCAATGTTTCCAGGAGGTAAATGAACAATAAAGGTTGTATTATGGAAATAGAATGAAGTCACAGTCATGTGACTTTGTATTTGCACTTTACTTTTGTATGTTTTTTTTCTTCTATTTTTATTTTTTGCATGTGCTTTGGCTTTTCTATGTGTTTTTGGCCAAAACATGGTATTGGTGCTACAAAGTGTCTCAGCTAGGTGAAAAAGTGAATTTTCAGATAGGATCATATAGCATATGTAACATACCCGTATACATAACATATGACATAGTCCATAATACTTACTTTTTTTATAATATTTCTCCCGATCCATACTTTGTTTTTTTGTAAATATGCATACACGTGTATTTTTATCAGATAAAAAGAAAACGCATTTTATAAATACAATTTCATGCCCTTTCATGTAGTGTCCGTAACTTTTTTGGAATTCAAATCTTTCAATGATTCAGATGAAACTTGGCCAATTTAGATTTCACATGAAAAGACATGAACCTAAAAACATGTATTATTCTAAAAGGCAAAATAGTTAAGATATTGCAACATGAATTTGACATGGTTACGAACACTACAGATATATATATATTTTTTTGCTTTGTAAGCTTTTACCAAAAAGCAATTTAAGCAACAACTTTACAGGTCATATGCTTCTATAATCTTACACTAATTTTAGTATCAATACTCATAAAGATATATGAATAATTTACATCTTATATGATATATTTTTTTAAGCGAGACAGTATAACACTGAAAAATGGCCATTTTTAGGGCAATTATAAAATCATTACGTTAGCAACTTGAAATTTTTAGCAAAGCAAGATTGGTCACTACCATTTTGCACAAACTTTAGAAGTAGCTTCTTTGGCACACACATTTTCTCTATTGTATGTATAACATAAAAAAATTTTAATCAGCACCGATACTGTGTTTTGGCCGAGTATGTCTCTGTAATGTTTGCGCTTTTACTTTTAAATGTGATTTGTCCCTAGGGTCTCGTAGTCCTTAGACACAACCCGCTTTACTTTGGTTGCTAAGCAACATGTAAAGATTAGTCTTTACTAAGGCTTAAGTGTTAAAGCAGTTCCTGTGAATTGTGTTCTATCGATAGTTTTACAATGACTTCAAATTTTTTAAACACCATTAAACCAACATTTACGATATTAACAGTTGAACCTAAGCCTGCCCCGTTCAGGTTTCTGAAACAGCAAAGGTTTTCTATAAGAACAACAAAAATAAAAAATTAGAGAGAGACAGATCTGTTAATGGCAGCTGTAATGTAAATCACAGCAGAGACTTCTTTTACTGACATTCATAGTCTCAGGTTACAGGACAGAGTAAAACTGTAATTTTATTTACAAATCAATTCAATTCAAGAAAATTAGTTGACAGCTAGCAACCAGGTGGGGGCGAAGGCTATCTAATTTGCTCCCTAGATTCCGGGCTACGGAAGGCTGCTGCAGGATTCGAACTCGAGAACACTTTTCTGTTGCACTACTCAGCAGTGTGTGTGTGCGATCAGCATGGAATTGGCTATAAAGTTGTCACCTTCTTGGGATGGAGGGTGAGAGTTCCAGCAAAAATGTTTCACTCAGAAATGTTCTATTATTTATTTCATTTTCAAAAATGACCAGATTATGTTTCATATTTTTTTTACCATGTTAATATACATATAGTTATACTTAGTTTCAGTTTCAGACCTCCCCCAAGTGTCCATCTGTTAATCCCATTCAGATAATAATTTTTTTTTAAATATCTCAGCCTCCCTCTGTTGCACATCTCTTCCGGATGCACTTTTTCAGTGTCTATGTAAATGAGCTACTGCTAAGCCCCGCCCCACAAAAGAACAGCAGAGCTGAGCAACAAGCCAGGGGAGGGGACCTTCATATATGAGGTCACATTAGGGAGAAAATCTACTAGGCCTGTTTAAGTTCCACCCAAAACAAAAACTTAAAAAGTACAAAAAAGCAGAGAATGCTTTTTCACATTTTTTGTTTGTGTACATAGACTGGAGAACCATCAAAAAATGACAAAAATGCATTTGAGATAATATGTTACCTTTAAAACTGTATATAGGCACATGAATCAATTAATCTATTATCTGACTGCTTATCCTGAGTTAGCGCACAGGGCAGGGTACACTCTGGATCTGTTGCCTATAAATCACTTTTCTAAATATCATTTAGAGTAAATGGTTTTGTGTATCATGAATAACAAAGAAAAAAACTAACAAATAAACAATATACCTGAAAATAATAGATTTTTAAAAATAGTTTATATTTATGTCTAAAATTTTTAATGTTTATGATAATTGTTTTTTTTTAGCTTTAACTTAAATTTAATTTAACATATACATTTAATTAAACACAAATTAGTTTTAACAAATGTTCTTGACATGCACAAAGCTCTAGGGAAAATTTGTATTGAGAGAGCAACATAAGCAAGGATTATGTTTTATGTTAGAATACAGTAAAATAAAATACAGTAACATAAAATACAGTCAGAATACAGTCTCAAGAGGTTTGGAGATGATGTACATCTTATATTTTCTCTAAAACAGCCTTAAATTGATTCTCCATAAGTGTAAACACTTGTAAAGAATAAAAGTATGTGTTTTTGTTTGTTTCCATTACAAGTTTATTGTGTTCAATGTTTGTTTTCTATATGCTTTGAGTATAGCTTAATAAATATCTTAATACTCCATTTATTATTCCTTTAACTATCATGTATCCATTCTAGTCTCCTATCTGGTATATCTCATTATTCACTCACCAACTGCTTCATTAGGAACTGGGTTGGATCCCCTTTTGCCTTCAGAACCGACTTCATTCTGTTTGAGGTGATTTTGGCTTTGTGACATGGCACAATATTCTGTGGTCACAAAGGGATGGACATGGTCCACAATCATACTCAAGTACGCTGTGCTGTTTAAACGATGCTATTTCAATCGGTACTCAGGGGCCCAAAGTGTGGGAAGAAAATATCTCTCACACCATTACACCACCACCAGCTGCCTGAACCGATACAAGGCAGGATGGATCCATGCTTTCATGTTGGTTACATGAAACCCTGACCCTACCATCCGAATGTCGCACACTAATCAGACCAGGCAACACTTTTTCCAATCTTCTATTTGTGTGTTATGGTGAGCCCGTGCGAAATGTAGTCTCAGTTTCTGGTTCTTAGCTTACAAGAGTGGCGCCTGGTGTGGTGCTCTACTGCTTCAAGGTTGGATATGTTGTGTGTTCAGAGATGCTTTTCAGCATACCTCACTCGTAACAACCTCTGGCATCGACAAGGTATTTTTGCCTAGAGAACTGCCTTTCAGTGGATAGTTTTTCTTTTTCAGACCATGCTCTGTAAAGCCTGAGATGGTTATGCATGAAAATCCCAGTAGATCAGCAGTTTCAGAAATACTCAGCAATACAGTACAGACCAGCCTGTCTGGCACCAACAACCATGCTACTGTAGGTTTGAAATCACTTAAATCACCTTTCTTCACCATTTCTGATACACTTCGGTCTTGACCATGTCTACATGCCTAAATGCATTGACTTGCTGCCATGTAATTGGCTGATTATATACTGTATTTGTGTTAAAGATATGTTACATGTACATGAAGTATAGTAAAGAAAGCACAGATCTGTGAGAAAGTATTGCATAACTTTCTGTACCTGAAAATCTCCAATATTTAATTAGAAGTTATTTTAGAAGAAGTATTAGAATATTTACTTTAATTCCTATTTTGTGACGTCCAAGGATACAAAGATACAATATCACTGACCGTCGAAAGAATTTAATAACATGACATCTTCTGCAAGGATTTTTTTTTTATATCATATATTTTAATTTTATATATTAAGGTATTACTCATTTGTTTTCATAATGCTCAAAGACTTGACAATTAAGAGTTCAATGCAGTAGTAATAAAGAACAGTTAAAGGTGTTCCTTTATATAGACAACAATGCTACGTGGATAATGAAGCGAGCAGACGCTTCTAATCTACACCTGAACACAGCATGGCTTAAAGTTGTGATTGCGTTTCAGTGTGGCACTACCGCAATGCAGCAGTGCCATGAAATGAAATGAAATGAAATGAAATGCAATCACCCAGGGAATTGTATTCACTTCTGACACAAAGTCAGCATTAAATTCTCAAAAAGTAATCCCCTGATTGTTTTTATTTTTTTTCCCCCACTGTAGATGTAAAAGCAATGCAATAAAGGTTTTGCCTTTGAGTGTGGCATATTGTCTTCATATCACAAATAAAAAGCAATACTATCTGTGCATTGCACTTTATGTTGTTTTT
>JAOVVB010000002.1:22759048-22769878 GCA_028570985.1 Heterobranchus longifilis | reverse complement strand
GGGCTTCAACCTGAAATAATAATAATATCACTGATTACATTAAAGCTGATCAGATAATTTTTTAGCTCTATTTCTACAAACTCTTTTCCTGTCCGCTAGTTCAAATAAAAGATTTAAAAGTATTTGTGTTCATATAAAATCATTTGTTTTTTAATCATAAACAGTCTAAATCATTCTTTGTATCATCTGAGACCTATGATAATTAAATTTTTCAGAATGCATTAACTTCAGGTAAAGGTTAGAGTTCTTTTGTATTTTTAGTATGAGATTAATCATAAACTGTGTGATCAAAGAGACATTTTGAATCACCCTTTTTTTAAACCCATGTGTCCTGAGGGTGCTAATAGTTTTGGTGCAAACCGTATTACTGATTTCCATTTTTCCTTCACCAAGTAGTGTATCCTTACTATTTGCTGTAAAAGATGCATTGCCCTCACTGAGCGGTGCCTATAAGATGGTTAATATTGATCTTTTTCCGTCTCTGTCTCTCTCGCTGTCTCGGGGTGAAGGGGGTCCATACGGTTCGATCGGCGTGGACTACGAATTTGAGATGCTGCTCCACAAGATCTTTGGTCAGGACTTCATCGATCAGTTTAAGATAAAGAGACCGGCTGCATGGGTGGACCTGATGATAGCGTTCGAGTCGCGTAAGAGAGCCGCAGCCCCCGACCGCTCCAACCCACTCAACATCAACCTGCCTTTCTCTTTCATCGACTACTACAAGAAGTTCCGCGGCCACAGCGTGGAGCACGCGCTCCGCAAGAGCAAGTGAGTGGGCGGAGTCACGGGGTTCTGTGCGATTATGTGATCACTTGTATCATTCGCGTAAATGGTCTGAAATCCGTGGATTGTGTCTGGACAGATAACAAGTAACTCAAGCTGCAACATTTTAACTTAAAGTTGTTTGATGCAATCATCATTCCGCGGTGCATTAAAGGAACGCTGCTGTGAAAACCATCTAAAAAATTTTCATCACGATAATGGGATTAAATGAGAAATGTATTCCTTGTTTTCTGTCTCAGATAAAGTGTCCACTCCCAGCCACACTTCCAAAATTGCTTCATTGCAGACAATTTGTCCAAAGTGTGTGATCACAGCTGTCCTCTCTTGCTGACTCGTGGGCTGCGTGGCAAATGAGTTTGTCAAATGCGCCATGATTATAGATGCGGTCAGCTGTGTCAGGCCCCACTGCGTCTAAAGCAGCTCTGCTCAGGCGTTTAAAGATAACGCAGCATGGGTTTCTGCCCTTTAGTTTTAAACCATTAACGAAGGAGGTTTGGGATAATGGCTTTGGAAAGAAGAATGATGAACGTTTAAAATGTGACTTCAAGGAGCATTAAATGAAAAAAAAAAAAAAAAAAGCCCAAGAAATCAGCGCAAAAATCCAAAATGAAACTATACAGTTTGTAATATTGAATAAAAATACAACCTGAGGGTTAGTGAGATTCACGTTGTTATCCGAATTTAACCGTATGATTGACTTCCATCTACAAATCTGACTATTAATATAAAGAGGAAATAAACAGGCAGCTTAATTACAGTCAGAAACAGAACAATGTCTTGCAAATCCAGTGAGCACCTGGAATAATAACATGCAGTCAGATCATTATAATACCATAATACAGCCTTAATAACTGAGGATGTGTACAAATCCAGCTTTCTACCACATATCGAAGAATTTTCATTAATAATATTATGTAACATTAATTATAGCATAAGTGAATATTTCTGTGTGTGTGTGTGTGTGTGTGTGTGTGTGTGTGTGTGTGTAGTGTGGACTTTGTTAAGTGGTCGTCTCAGGGCATGTTGAGGATGAGCCCTGATGCCATGAACGCTCTGTTCAAGCCCACCATCGACCACATCATCCAGCACCTCAGTAAGTCTCCGTCTAAAGACTCCTTCTCTTAAAAAAGTCACTGCTTGCCGTTATAAACCTACTGGTTTCTCATTTAGTGTGAACAATAGTGCAGTGACTACTTTTAAGGGATTACAGCTTCCAAGATCAAAATCTACAGTATAAATAGCTTCGTACTTTTTATACTACTTGCGCTAAAGCCGGGGAGTCTGAATGTATTTTATTTATTTATTTATAAATTTTTTGGCAGCACTCGGAGATCCACTACTGATGAGAAAGATTTAAAGTAGGGCTGAACGATTAGATTAAAAAGAAATCACATTGAGATTAGTTTGGCGCCCATTACGATTGCAATCGAATTATTAAATGCAATAAAAATGCAATACGAATGGTTGTATGCAAACATTTTTCTACACTAATACAAAATAGTTGGACAAATGATTTAATTAAGAGGATTTATTTATCAAGTGAAAAAATATTGACAAACTCTACACACATTCTCGACTATGCATATATTTTGCGATTAAATAATTGCACAGGTTCGTATCACTAAGAGGATGTTTGCAAATGTATATAAGCAAATATTTAAATTACTATTTAAATTTGCATCTACACATATCCCTGACTGCATATTTTACCTGTAATAAATTACACCCTTTTGCGAATAAATAATTGCACAGGTCAATAAATGTGATCATTTGTATGCGATTAATTGTGCACAATATTATACATTATGATTTTATGCTATGAAAAGACTATTTAATGCATGATGATGGGTAGACATTTTTGGGTAGGTGCTAGAAAATCCATACTGAGAGAACTGACGACTGACTAACTAACTGATTCAGATTTAGATCCTTTAATCAGATTTAAAAGTCCCTTTGAAGGGGACACACAGGCTTATTGAAGAAAAGCAGATTTTGTACTGGCAGTATAATTTCACTTTAGATTTTATAACTTAAGTAACTCTTTCTCCAGTTTTGTTCAGTATTGTTCGCTCATTTATTATGTTATAAGCAATAATCTCTTAATCTCCAATTTCTCTAATTTCTGTCGTTTTTTTCGGCTGCTCCCCTCATGGGGTGGCCACAGCGGACCATCTGATCCGCACACAACTTGGCACTGGTTTTACACTGGATGCCCTTCCTGATGCAACACTCCCATTTTTCTAACCGGGCTTGGGATAGGCACTGACTTTTAACTGACGTAAATTCCTGTTTTTGTCTTCATCACAGAGGAGCTGTTTGAGAGGCCTGAAGTAACAGACATCAAGTTCCTGTTCTTGGTGGGCGGTTTCGCCGAGTCGCCGCTCCTGCAGAAGGCGGTGCAGGACATGTTGCAGGGCCAGAGCCGCATCATCATCCCACACGACGTGGGTCTGACCATCCTGAAGGGAGCCGTGCTGTTCGGCCTGGACCCGAGCGTGATCAAGGTACGCCGCTCGCCGCTCACCTACGGCGTGGGTGTGCTCAACCGCTTCGTGGAGGGAAAGCACCCACCCGAGAAGCTGCTGGTCCGCGACGGCACACGCTGGTGCACCGATGTCTTCGACACGTTCATATCAGCCGACCAGTCGGTGGCGCTGGGGGAAACGGTAAAGCGCAGCTACACGCCGGCCAAGCCCTCGCAGCAGGTCATCGTCATCCACGTGTACTGCTCAGAGCGGGAGCGCGTAGGCTTCATCTCGGATGCGGGCGTGCGAAAGTGTGGCACCCTGCGGCTCGACGTCAGCGGCACAGAGAGTCCGGCGCCTGGGGTGCGCCGCGAGATCCAGACGCTCATGCAGTTCGGCGACACCGAGATCCGAGCAATGGCCATTGACGTGGCTACCAACCGCACCGTCAAGGCCAGCATCGACTTCCTCGGCCAGTGAGACGCAGAGAAGGAGGGAAAATGATGAAGGAAGGGTGTTGTACTTGTATAGTAATTGCACCAACGCTCTACCTGGAGATCGACTTTCCTACACGGTGTAGTGTGAATACAGCTGATTCAGCTAGTCATGTCCTCCTGAAGGTACTGAGAAATCAGCGATTATTCTAATACATTACGCTCGGAAAGTCGACCTCCAGGAAGCGGATTGGCTGCTTGGGAATTAGAGCAAATTTAGCAGAATTAACTTAAAGGAAATCTCCAGCATCTTTCAACCTTCTCTCTTATGTAATTAACACACATTAGAAGTTCTACATGTTATCTCTCTCTTTTTTTTCTTCTTCTTCTATACAGCTCCCTTCCTTGGTCCTGAGGAATTCTGCATGTTTCCGTGTCTTTCCTGCCACGTCCACTCAGGAAGGGCTGTTAATTAGCTGACTAATTGAATCACATTTGTTAGAGCACTAAAACTTTCAGGACCGGTGCTTTAAAGGGAATCCGGTTCACTTACAGTAGAACTGTCTCAGAGCAGTTGTTAATGTATTTGACGGCACCTGGGAACCATAAAACCATGAGGACTCACGACGATCCTTCACTCTAGAATTGTTTTTGAAGCATCCTAAGCTGTAGTCGCGGTATCCAGTTGTGCATTTATAATATTTACTGCAGTACTAAAATTTGTTCTGTTATAAGTGAGTTGTGAGTAAACATGAAAAAAAAGGTTAGTTAGTTCTAATGACGCATCCATGAGATTTGGTTGAAACCGTGTAGGAGAATTCCTTTAACAGCTGCAGTGTATGATTCGAAACTGGAGGAACTAGAGCACACTGTTAGTCTGGGCTGTTTTACTGATTTTACTGTGGGTTCACTTATTGACCTCCCAAACCTTTCCCACTTTTTGTTATTCTCACCAAACTGACTAAGTTATAAAGAATTTGAATTGCATTCCATCATCACTAGATAACTTCCGTGTTCTTGGAAATGCATCTAGCTGACTCACATCACACGTGTATTTTTTTTTTTCTTTCACTTGATCGGATCAGTGCGATTTAAACACTAATGTGACTGCACGTGTATGTGTTTTAAAAATTTTTTGTGCTGTGTAATAATCAAGGGAATGAGCAGATAGATAAACCCGATAGATAAACCCGATATCTAGGTGCCGATTCGATTTAAATTGCGATTCTGTAAATATTACGATTTTATGAAAGTCTAGATTCGATATTATTAATTCAAATTCAAATTTTATTTGTCACGAACACAGTCATACACAGTACGATATGCAGTGTGAAATGCTTATACGACCGCCCGTGACCTTCAAAATAAAAGCTTATAGATAAGAAATAAATATGAATAAAAAAAGAAATACAATAGAAAATAAATTTAACTAGGATAAAATAAATATATTCTGTACAAATAAAGACATTCTGTACAATATAGAAAAATATAGAAATTTAGTGTAAATAAGAAAAATGACTGTGGGTGTGCAAATATGCATGAAAAGTGTCTTATTATTATTATTTTTATTATTTTCCCCATATTTTGCTACAATTCTAAACAAGCCTGGTGGATAATTTGCTCCTACCATACAGGATGCTGTGCCATGTTAATAGTTTAGAGAGCTCCACCTGCAGGATTCTAGACAAACTGCAACATTTTTCAATAAATTTTTCAAATTTACAATACCACCATTTACAAATAAGAATAATCTTTTTTTGTATACAGACAATCTTCTGATCCAGAAAACAGATTATTATTATTTGTATGATACATTACGTTTGAATAATCAGCATCTTACACGGCATTTAAAAACCTGTAAGAAATATACTGTAGCTGCTTGTAATAATATCAGACTGTAAACTTGTATATCAATATTGAATCAAATCAAAATTGCAGTGGTCAAAAATGTAATCAAATCAGCTGTCTACCTGCAAGTCACGGCTCTAGTATTTATTCGGGAAAAGTAATCAAAGTCTCAGATGTTTAATTGAGTACAGAGGCACAAGCAAATAGGATTAATGCATATATTAATCTTAGCCAATACTTCTAGTCTGGTTTAACGCCGTAAGTCATGCGTGTTTTGAAACTAAAATGTATCTTTTTTTGTGCTTGTATTGTGTTTGCATATTCAGACTCCCATAAAGTATTTGTGTTTTATTTCCTGTAGTTCATGGCCAAGAATTTAACACAAATACCGAGTCGATGCCAATCAAGTTCAGAATCTTTAACAGTGAGTTCAGTCTGCGGAGTAAATGCCTGATAATTATCTCTGAATACAGCCCCAAATCTTTTAAGGTTTTTTTTTTTTTCCTTTGGTTAATAATTTTACATCATAATTCCAGAAAAGTCACTGCACAGCTTAACACACGAATCCTGTTGGGTAGAAGAAGAAAAAAAAAAAAGATGTGATGTGATGTGAGCATTTTAACCAGCTGTCTCGCTGAGCCACCGTCTCGGTCTTGTACTTTTATTTATTTTAAAGCATAATGTATTAACTACAGTAACTCCAGTAAAGCTGAAAGTACGGTGTTAAGTGAAGAGTGTAAGAACCGCAAAGTCTGGAGCCGTAGACAGTCCTGAACGTTTAGTTTAAAGGATATTGAGAATGTTTAGGAATTAAAAAAAAAGAAGCTAGATTTTAAAAAAGCTGCAGTATTTTTATTTTTTCCACTCATAACCGTAATTTCTTCATTCAAGTCGACTTTTTTCAGCTGACGCTACTCCAGGCTTGAGGGAGCAAAAAGTCGAGAATTAACCATTTCAACCTCAGCTGTCAGTAGCAGAGCTCTGAGCTCACCCTTAACATCACGACCGGAATAAAACCCGACATGATCCAAGCTAGTGAAACCGCACACGCCCTGAACTCGTCCTTAAGTCTGGTTCTCTTCCTTTTCATTTTTATTGTTTGATCATCGGTGCTCAGATTGTATGTGTTTTTGTGCAGCTTTTAATAAAGACTAACATTTTATTATTCATTTTTTTTATTTTCACTCAGTTTTACCACGTTATAGGTCAGTAAGTTGCGCTGATAATTGGAATCCGCAAATCCTGCAATGTGAATTAGTTTCTTTAGTAGGCGGTGTAGGAGAAGCTGATCGACACACGTCGAGAGGGCGGAGGTTAAGCTTAGCCATCGCAGCGAGCTCGTTAGCTTTGGCGATCTCGCTCATCGGAAAAGAGAAAGACACTGACCTAAATCTTTATTCATTCCTTTTTTTTTTTTCCGTATTCTTGATATTATTTTCGAATCGAGCGCGTGAAAAGCCGCTGTTTATTTCTGTAAATACCATATTTAAAGATATTGTACAGATTTTTAGAGTTACGTTAGTGCTGTTTTAGCAGCTTGCGGAGCCGAGCCGTGTGTGAGTGCTTGTGCGCGTGCGTGCTTTGAGTCTTCTTCACTCTCACCAGCCTTTGCATTTTTTTACACACAAAGAGCACCGCACTCTCATAGCAGATGTACTTGAGTAAACTTGAATCCTTCATTGAGAAAGAAATCATCTAGGATATATACATATATATATATAAAAAGCAAAATGAAAAAAGGAGATTTGGATCAGGAGAATTCGAGAGGCCCTGATCTGGATGCGTATGAGGTCTGTAGCTTTATCTTATTAGCGCTAATATACTGTGTGTCGATCCTAAGGAGGAACAGAGGTACTGCTGCTTTCGGTCAGACCCTAAAATTTGATGAAGAAATTGGTGCATAACGTCGACGCCAGTAAAAAAACAACAACGCTAAAACATGAGCAATAAGGCATCGTAATGTTAATGGCATGCGGCGTCCGCGCTAACGTGACGCTGCCGGTGTTACTTCCGAGCGAAAGCTATACCTGTGAATATACCAAGAGAAATACGTCAACAAGCATTTGAAATTATTCCCATTGATTCATAAACGGTAACTAAACAAGATCACGTGAAATTTGTGTATTGCAGTGTCTAGAGAAAAAACGGGAAAAAAATCGCCAGCATGAGAGGCCTTTCTTCCTCAACTGAACACATTTCATATTAAAACTTATTAAATGCTTATTAAGATTTGATTCTCGAAGAGCTGATAAACCGAGCTGCTTTGCGCTTAACGCGGCTTTGTGTATTTGCAAAACTTTTAAAAAATGAGAGAAAGAGAGAGATACTGTACGTCTCTATTCATCAACGCTTATAAACGTCAATATATTGCTCAATATACGTAGTTCCTGTACTAATAGCATTATTAAAGTATTACAATTTAACCTCAGTTCATCTGGTGACTCGTTTTATTAAACACTCGCCGCGTTCCTAAATCCTCGCTGAAGCCGCGTATCACATTGAATACTTGAACAGCCGAATCTCGTTTCTCTCACCGTAAACCGATTAACTTCATCTCATTTGCTCGCTTGCCAAAATGCTCGTCATCTCTGGTGTCTTTAGTGACGCGGTTTGCATGGGTAACTAACGAGATCAGCAAAACGAGATAAACAAACCTAAACTTTCGCTGCCGTTGGCTGTGCATGCTAAACAGGAAGTGAGTTAAACGGCTTAAACTTGAACGCGTCCGCACTAACCCGAACCATATAGTCTGTTGCGTAATGACTGATCGAGTACAGGGAAGCTTCTCATCTCTGGCAGAACAAAAAACATAAATAAATGTTCAAATCTCACTCTGATTGCAGACTTTCTTGAGCGCTCCGACTTCATTTGACAGTTTCACTTCAACTTGGTGACAACTATAATGTAAGAAAGAACAAGAACAAAGGTGTTGTCAGTCTTTTAGGCAACGTTGCAAGAGTTCGATCTGCTGTTTGATGTTTGTGAGGTGTTTGATCTGCCACAGGGTCACTCATTTTGTGGCACGTTTATGATCAGGATATAAAGGAGAAGTCAGCGATTCTAATCTAAAATATTTTTTGTCAAATCGAGTGAATATTTCTTCATGGTCTGCTAGCTGTGCGTTCTACTTGCGGTGTGTGTTCGGTGTTTGTACAAAAACAAAGTGGTGCAGCCTGAACAACACCATTTCAATAGGGAGTGAACCCCCAAGTGGTGCAGCGGTAAAGTGCTCGCCCTATAATCACGAGATCTATTTAGTTCTTTATTCCCGCAGCCTGGCGCCTGGAGAGAGCTGATTGGCCAAGCGCTCTCAGAGGGGTGGGATGGAAGGTACTCTAACGCTCTCACATCAGTTGCAGCTCAAACCCAATCATGAGCGTCTATGAGTGGATAGCGCTGTCTTCTTCCCAAGTGTGCGTTAGTGAACAGTTTGAAAAGATGTGGTCAGTTGGCGTCATGTGGCTCGGAGGAAACGCGTGATAGTCTTAGGCCCTCCCTGACTGGTAGTTGTAGGCTTGATAGGGGAGTGCCCTGGGTGGGAATTGGATACGACTAAAATTAGGGGATTAAAAAAAAAAAAACAATGGGGTGTGTTTGTGCTGAATGACGGTTTATATTAATATTGATCCGCCCAGTTATTAGTGTTGCTGCTTTGGCAATATGCATCCATGGAATGAATTCATAGGTGGTGGGCGGAGCTCCTGAATGATCATATAAGTGGGCGGGGGTGGGGGGTGTATTTATTTCCCGGTTAAAAAGTTCAAATCTTTCTCCAGTATCGCTGACTCTTCCTTTAAGGGTTTTGAAAATGCATCCGTTGTAAAAAATAAACACCAAACAGTTGAGGAACACACCGAGACGCGAAGTTCCGAGTCAAGTTCCCTGTGGACATGATCGCGGAAAAACGCACTCTTTTAACACTCGGTTATTCTCTCAGCTCGAGCCTGAGAAACACAAACCATTTAAGGTATCCTCACTCGTTAGTTCGCCTTCCTTTTCTGCGCTTCAGACATAACAAGGTCTTGTTGTTGTGATGCCAAAGGTTCCCCGATTTTCACACCATTTTCACTCCTGTTAGCGCTGCATGCTAAAGAGGAAGTGAAAGCATTGTCCTTAAATCTACAGTATACTTGCACATATGCACTTACACATACACACACACACACTCACACACACACACACACACACGTACACACACTCCGGTCCTGTCATACACAGGTCAGGAATCATGATCGTATGTTGTTGTTTTTTTTCTAAAAGAATCATGACCATGCTGCCACTTAGCACTCAGCTATGCTAACAAGCTAACAAACCATGTACTGCCTCTTTATACTCGAGCTGTTGCAGTGTTACGCTTCTGCAGATGATTAAAGAGCATAAATAAGCCACTGTTTACATTCTGTTCTGAATGCCATGCTATGTACTGATCGTTAAATGCCTTTTTATTGCTGTTTGTTTGTTTGTTTGCTTGCTTGTTTGTTGGAGAGGCAGCCAGTAGGTGATAACCGAATAGAACTCGAGAGGGTTCGCGAATGCTGTCCTGATTTGATCTCAGAAACGGAAAAGCTATCCTACATTCGTTCTTCTTAAAGAACCCGATCATGTGTTGCTGAAGTCTGAATGTCGCTGAGCCACTCGGTCGTGAGGCAAGATGAAGGACGCTCCTCTCTTTCGCCAACATGAACACACTGAATCCTGTCACACTTCCGATTTCCTGTCCTGTGTCCACCCATATGTCTTCTGTGGTCACACGGCCACTTCTCCCGCTGTTTGCACACAAAATAGTAGGTTACAACTGTATTACACTCAATGCCAAGTACCCAAACTGTCCTCCAATAAAATGTGTATTTCAAATAACGACTGTTAGTTTTTTTTTTCCCCCAATAAGTGCAAAATTAAATGACCCTCTATCAGTGAAGAAGAGAACGGTCACCGAAGTTGGTACATGTTTATGGGAGCCATTTATGTGCTATTCACTTTGTGTTTCTAGACCTGTGACAATCACATCATTTTATTAGATGCTTTAGCAAATAAGCAGACAGTATACGAGTTACAATATTCAATTGAATTCTATTTTATTTTAACAATGGTTATTGTTGCAAAGCAGCTTTCCAGAATCAAAAGAAAATTAGGGAAATGAGTATGAAATGCGTGAAAAAATATGTAGGAATCAAAATGATCAGATTGTCACTGATGAGCAAGCCAATGGCGATGGTGGCATGGAACAACTCCCTGAGATGGCAATAGGAAGAAACCTTGAGAGGAACCAGACTCAACAGGGAACCCATCCTCATTTGGGT
>JAOVVB010000002.1:22733127-22758948 GCA_028570985.1 Heterobranchus longifilis | reverse complement strand
TCAATAGAAAATTAGGGAAATGAGTATGAAATGTATGAAAAAATGGTTATGAATCAAAATGGTCAGATTGTCACTGATGAGCAAGCCGAGGGCGATGGTGGAGAGGAAGAACTCCCTAAGATGACGATAGGAAGAAACCTTGAGAAGAACCAGACTCAACAGGCAACCCATCCTCATTTGGGTCATAAGGGATAGCAGGAATTGTTCAGCAGTCAAAAATACCGTCAATAGGTCTGACCATACAGCCTCGCAAGAAGTATATAGGATCCGTGGTATTTTTGGTATCTATTTTCTGATAAAGTACATGTCCCACACTTTGGTTACAATGTACAGTAGTATAATATTTTACATGGCTCAACCATATACTGTACTGTAATATGGTACAACAGACCACATGGCAGGATAATTCCCAAGATGTCATGTGTATGTACTACAGTATAATGGCAATATTTATAAAGTAAGGTACCATTGTATCATGTTTTTTTACTTCTCAAAACTTTTTTGTGACTGTGGTATCTTTCCAAGTTCCATGGTACAGTACTTAGACTAGCCCTGCTACTGTATAATAACCTCTTATGGTTACGGTCCCTTCCACAGGTTAATGCATCATACTTTTTGTGAATATCGTGGTACTCATTGTGAACCACAGTGGCTGCCAAAGATCAGCAGGTATCTAATATAGTACTGCCTGTATTATCTAATATAGCCTGTACCATACCAGCAGTATGTACGTACTGTACTAACATAAGCCGAAGTAGAAGTTCTCCATTTACATGTGTACTCGAGTAAAACTACAAAAAGGCTCACCTTCATATTTACTTAATGATCAAAATTACAGGGCTAATATTGGACCACTGTAGCCTTTTTTATAGTAATATACAGTAGACAGAGTGGCCCAAAAATTTATACACACTTCCATAGTTATTATGCATTCCTTTTTTAAAAAAAACTTGAATTGAATTAAGGCAGCCCCATGTGTAATTGTACGTTTCCTCTGAAGATGTCACATCATGTGACCGTCAGAAGAGAGGCATATATTTTTCATGCTGAAGACTGTATAGCCACTAAGCACGTGGATAGTGGTTAGCTCTGTCGGCTTGCACCTCCAGGGTCCGGGTTCGATTCCCGCCTCGGGTCTGTATGTATGGGGTTTGCATGTTCTCCCCGTGCTTGGTGGGTTTCCTCTGGATTCCTCCCACAGTCCAAAGACATGCAGATTAGGCTAATTGGCGGAAGTGTCTATTTTTGAAATATTTTTTAGGCCCCTCTGTACACTGTATATACGTCTCCCTGCCCGATTTTGAACATGATTTTTTTTGTCGCTGTCTACAGCTTCTTATTTCAAACACCTCTTGTGTTATTAGGCATGTCCCGCAACAATATACTGTAGATTTCTGCAAACTTGAGAAAAAGACTCTGGATGGCCTATAAAGAAACTTCAACACGAATCACAAGTCACTCCATAAGTCACAAGCCTGCTAGTTTATCTCCTCATGTATGGTTTAATTACTGACACTTGGCTAAATCTTGTAAATATGCCCTGTAGCTGTGCTCCAAATAGCAGAAAAGCTTTTCAGACTTGCTATGATGGACAGAATTAGTATGACATGATGAACTAATGTTGAATAGATTACATTGAAGGAAAAAAAGAAGGACGCTTTCTCTAGTCTGGTTTGATCTTTGATTTAGTTCAGTGACATGCAATTGAAAAGGATAACTGCAGCAAATTTTAATGTCTGAATACTGTTTTTTGAATTAAAGAAAATATGTTCTTATTCACATTGGGCCGTTCAAGTGTGCGGCTTTGTTTAGGAGCAATAGGGCTCTCCAGTTTTTTTTGCTTTGTTTGCTTCAAGTGTGTTTTAGGCTCTTCACCAGCAAGTGGTAATGTATTAGACATTGAACTGTAACCTATTCTGTTCGGTGGAGTTTCTCTGTATCTTGCAGAAGAGCGGTACAATTTGCAAGACGAACGCCATTGTTTTGCGGTTTGAAGGAGGAATGCGTTTCTGGCTAGTGCCGCGGACCTTGGTGCATCTTCACGCTGGATTACGGGGGGGGGAATGAAGAAAGGGATTGTTTTTTCTTTTAAAGGATGCTCGAAGGTGCAAGGGATTCAAGGCAAATATTTCTACTAGGTTACACACATGATTCCTTTTTGTGAGGAGACACCTTCATTGGCTTATTGTTCTTGGTAGTTAAAATAAAAACCACACTGTCCTCTAGTGGATCTAAATTGAACATGAGATCTGCTACGTGTAATTATTTTTTTTTTGTAAATAATGATAATAATAATAGAGTTATAAATTAGATTTAGATTCCGACCTTGGGTCTGTGTGCATGGAGTTTGCATGTGATAGTGATAGAGTGAGAGTGATAGTGATAGAGATAAGTGTTAGCTCCAGGAGAATGCATGTTGAACCTAAGGACCAAGTCCCACCCTCTCATCCTTCAGGCCCCCTCTTAGAGGACATTGAACAAAAAGATGACTTTTTATGTGAAAAAGCCAAAGAAATAAAACCCATCACATGACCCACCTCCTAATCCCAGGCATAGGAAGAAATTTAGTTGCCCATTGCATAAAATTGTAGCACCGTAAAGCTATATTGATAAGCTTTATTGAGAATTTCAACCCTTAAACTCTCCCTAAACACACTATAAATGTATTTAACATAAATTTCATTACTAAATAATCTGTCTGATGTGCATGGATCGGGTCTGTGTGCATGGAGTTTGCATGTTCTCCCCATGTTTGGTGGGTTTCCTCCGGGTTCTCTGGTTTCCCCTCACAGTCCAAAGATTAGGCTAATTGGCCTTCCCAAATTACCCATAGTGGAGAAATGTGCATGTGAATGTTGACCGGAGGTTGCACAAGATGGGAATAAATTCTGGATGGATGGATGGAATCACAAGTAGCATTTAGTACTTAAACTGTATATTTACTTTGCAACACATCTGCTTTTGCTGCACATCTGGATGTATGGCACTGTATCCAAGGTGCAGTTTGTTGTGTTACACTTCGAAATAAACCTGTAACAATTATTGATTTTTTTGAGTGCGTGGAACGAAAAGGTACCACTTTTTACCAAAGCTTTAAGTGATTTTCATGCTTTTCAGTACGGAAGACACTAAACCGACAGTGTCTGAAATGTACTTTATAATACATTAAGAAAGAAATTTGAAGTCATTTGAAATGCAATCATTCGAAAAATTGAACTCGACAAATATATAGGTACACCACAATATCAAAAGTTTGGATGGCTTGGAGCGAGGCCAGGACTGTACGGCGGATGTGGCAATAACTCCCAGACAAGTTCGAGTGGTGTTGATGGATGATTATGTGTACAGTTCCCACAGACAGACGCGTCTCCCCCGCAACAAGTTATCTGTCGATTTTTAAGGAGCAAGCATTCCACTCGCTGAGTGTTCACAGGAAGGACTTCATTAAAGGAAATGCCTTTTAGATAACATGAAGTGCACTTTGTCGATGCTACAATCTGTTTACTGATAGAGACCGAGGTATAAAACTGTTCATGGTGATTTTAGTCCTAAAACTATCAGAGCGACTGCAGTTATAAAAACAACTCCTAAAAAACTGTTTGATTTTAAGATAAAAACATGATTTGAAGTGGAGTCATCCTCAGGAGTCACTAGTATCTTTAAGGAGACCATACAGGGTCATCCTCAGCAGCCGTAAGTCGTCTCCATGTGATGAAAACTCCAACCAGAGGTAGGGCACCAGGATGGATCAGGCAGGTCTAGAGAGCAGAAGGGGTCAGAATCACATTGTTTCAGGCTTTGTTCAGGGGAAAGCGGGAAATCTTTTCATTACAATACACCATATAAGCAGCAGGGGGCTCTAAACATCTTAGACATCTTTCAAACTGCTGCTTTAAAACATGAAGACTCACCTGCACTGATTTATCCATCACAGGAATGCCACGGATGCTATAAAACATTCAGACAATGCATGGAGAACCTCATTGGAGTCCAAATGCTTACATGATGAAATAAAAAATAAAATGCTTTTTGCAACTCTGGATTCTTTCCATCACATTACTAAAGTACAAGGACACCTGAGTGACAGATAACTTTCTGCTTGTGGACGATGAATACATTTTATTCGTGCTAATAAAATGCAGTGATTAGCAACAGCGTGAAGCACCCTTGCCCAAGGCTCCAGTGGGACGATTCAATTTACACAATCGACGCAGGCGGCTCTGTTATTTTAACAGAGGACAAAGTGGAGGACCACTCGACCTCTAGGCAGGACACTGCTTGCTGTGTGTTTGTGTATATACTCGGTGTGTGTGTGGAGAGCCATGCAAGACAAGAGAGATGAGATCACCGCATCAACAGCGGCCGGGTCTTGTTGCTACGCAACAGCAAGTCGCTCTGCCCACACACAGATCTGTGCACTAATAGCATCATGGCCTGCCTGAGTACGCGCTTAACACACTCGCAGCTTTATTGACTAATCCTGAAATGAGTTAGTTTTCACTTTTAACAGCAGACATGAAGGCCAAACTACTTACAGCAGTAATTTGGGCAGAAAATTAATTAACACAATTCTCACCGTACCTTTAATGCCCCTGATCAGCCACAAAGATTAAAATGCGCTTTCATTTTGAACGGTAGCTACCAGGGTAATGTCGTTGTTGTAGTGATTATCGGTAATGTACAGTACTATACTATACTATACTCATCTGTGTTTGGGCACTGTACGGAAAGATCATTCACCAACACAACTTGCACATTACAGGAACTCGGCTGCCACATTCCCTGTCCAGTCCTGACCTTGCTCCAAGCCATTTCCACATGTTTGGAGCATTAAAGGAGTTCCTGGGAGGCCAGCGTTTCAGACATGAAATGATCATGGATCCGGCGCCCTGAGAAAACTTTCTACCTTGTATCCAAGCACTAGTGAAACACTGGGGTACGTGCATTAGTGTACATTAGCGTGAGTTTTTACTCTCATAATTGTGTTCTGTTATTCCGTACAATCAAAAGTCCCGAGTTTGACTTCAACGCCCCTCGTAGTTGTTGTTAGTAAGAAGCAATTTAGACAGATATCTGGCAACGGCTTTTTATGTGCCGTATTTATTGTCTTTCATGGCTTTAATACTGAAACAGACAGTAAATACTAAATAATAGTTATTATTGGAGTGAGAGATGAAGATTTACCCCTTGAAAATCAGAAAAGACTAAATCATCAGACTAAAATTTCAGGACGCTGGTGATTTTCATTTACATTACAGCCTCTTTCTACCCCAGGGGCCGCATTTATAAAGAGGGCAAACATTAGCACTGGTGTAACTGGCGGCTTAAGAAGAAACCATTCAATAAATCGGCATGTTAAACCTAATATTAATGCTACTGTATTGTCTTATGGGATTAATTTTTCAGCTCAACCTGTTCTTTAAAAATTTTTTAAATGCAGTCACAGTTTTCACTTTGATCAGTCAGTTTCAGTCAGAGAATTTTATAAAACGGGAGGTAACAAAGATCTTAAAGCGAATTCCTCTGGATAAAAAAAAAAAAAAAAAACATAAAGTTACCAATTATGTATAAAAAATATGTTTCAATATGTCATTATGTGAACCATACGGACAAAAGTATTTGGCCAAACATGCAATGACATTGTATCCAAATATATGCACTTCAATATGTAGTCGGTCCCTCTTTTGCAGTGACTGTATAACAGCGTCCACTCTTCTTGGAAGGCCGTCCACAAGCTTTTGGAGTGTTTCTGTAGGAATTCATGTCCATTCATTCTGTAGAGCATTTATGAAGTCAGGCACTGATGTTGGACGAGAAGGCCTGGCTCACAATCTTAGTCCCAGTTCATCCCAAAGGTCCTCGATGGGGTTGAGGTCAGGTCTCCGTGCGGGTTAGTCAAGTTCTTCCACATTGAACTCATCAAACCATGTGCTTTGTGCACTGGGGCACAGGCATGTTGAAATAGATAAGGCAAAGTTGCATAGAAGCATAACATTTTCCAAGACATCTTAATATGTTGAAGCATTAAGATTATCATTCACTGGGGATAAGGTGCCAGAATGATTGACAGGTTTGGCCCTAATACTTTTGTCCATATACTGTATGTGGCATTTTTTGAAATTGGCTCCGTGATTAGCACAGTTGTCTCACAGCTCCAGACTTGAGGGTTCGGTTCTCGACTCTGGTCTGTGCATGGAGTTTGTATGTTCTTTGGGTGATTGAAGGGTTTCCTCCCACAGTCCAAAGACATGCAGTGTATTCTGATTGTTGTTTAGCTTATGACTGGGTGTGTGAATGTGTGTAGGCGCATGTGGGATGACAGAGTTTGGGGAATGTATGTTCCACTTAAAGCAGTGACTGATGGCGTGTACTGTAGGTTGTTACAGGCAACTACTGGTCAATGATGATGGTTTAAGAAAAGAAGTGAAATTAATTTTCTAGCTTGCAAGTGTACTATTAAAAAAAGTTTTTTTTTTTGCTGTAAGTAGCTTTAGAGATTTTGCTCAGCAAATGTAAAATGGCATTTGATTGGGAAAGTTCTAAAACCTATAGCAAATAGAAATGGATCTGTACTAATCCATCCATCTAGGAACCTCTGTAGTTCAATTAGGGACTGTGGAGGCCAATGGCGACCCCATTTATTTATTCCCATTTTGTATGACCACAGGTCAACACTCAAAGACGCATCCACACACTACAGGAACACTATTTGGGAACTCCAATTAGCCTAATCTTCATGTCTTTGGACTGTGGGAGGAAACTGGAGAACCCTGAGGAAACGTACCGGGAGAATATGCACACTCCACACACACACACAGACAGACAAACCAACCCGGCAATCGAACCCAGGACCCAGTGTTGCAAGGTGACAGAGCTAACCACCACACCACCATGCCGCCTTTGTTACCAACGAGGGGTCAGTAAGAACGTTCCTGTTGAATGTAATAAAGACGCGAATCACTGCTTTGTTTGAAAATGTTTGGTGACGGACATATAAAGCAAATGCTACACACCTTATTGCATTTAATTGAAAGCTATAAGTACCACTTAGTGCACTGAACGTAACTCCACTGTCGCTGGTTTCTGCGTGCCAGTTCGTGCCGTGTCGCCGGGGTTTGTTTTCACTGATGTCTTTGAAAGCTTAAAGGACTTTGCAATGAGACGTTGTCAACCACTAACTGACCGCTCTAATTACTGAAATTAGAGAGCCGTTTCATCACTGGCATTACTCTGAATGAAAGAGAGCTCGAGAGAGGGATGACTGATCAGCTCTGATGATGGCCCTCCTCCCTGTATGGCTGTGTTTTAATTCTGTTTTTAATGCTATAAAGCGCTCGGGGTTTACTGCTCTGATGGATATTGTGCACGCTGATGGTTGGGATGAGCAGAAAGTCGGTGCGAGCACAAATGCACTCACGTTAGCGTCAGCGTGAAAACGCCAGCGCGTCTTTTCAACATCTTATTTCCGCCGAGTTGATTACAGGGTGGGTGTTCGAATAAATGAACGTGAAAACAAAGAACGGGCAATCAGCACTTCATAGAGCAGGGACAGAATAATGAGAGAGCTCACACACATGCGTGTGCATGGAGTCTTTTGAAATGACACTCATGCGCGTGACACATTAGGCAGGGCTTGCACTTTGGGCCGAGATGTGACGCGGAGTGGCATAATCTTAATATGTAAATGAGCGCGGACTTGTGTCGACACAAAAGCCAGCACCACGCCTGTCACGGCAACAGAAGGAAACACGTCACGCGCGTACAATGCCAGCTGTCAGCGGGAAAAGGAGAGGAGAGATTCGGCATTGAAGACGGAAGATGCGTTCTCGGTTTAAGTGCCGTATCAGAGAAAGTCACTCGGTAAAAGCCAATGAAACTGCAGAAACAAGATGTATTCAAACTATCCAGTCTTCTGCTTAGCGTTCAAATCCTTTTTTTTTTTTTGACACTTTTATTACAGAATAACAAAAGTTTTGTTCAAGGCTTCAAATCAATACAATCAAGACATTTACTAAGAAGTAAGGAATAAAACATCTGGGATGATGTTACTGGAAAATAACGAACAGTTAAGCGGTGTGATACGACCCAACACAATGGTAAAAGGTTAAAAGTTTAAAAAGTTAAAGGGTTAATTATTTACTAATAATTGCATATGTTTTATTACTCGTATAGCTACAGTACTACAGTAAAATCCCCCTGTAGAGCCCTGTATGCGCCTGGTTCAAATGGTTGAAATGTAACATTGTGGTAAAAGTATCAATACGTTTAATTAAAAATAAATAAATAAACTTCTTTTTTTTTTCTCTCCTTAGATTTCCACCTTATTTCTAATGGTACACTATGCTACAAATCATTTGAAAAGACATGCTATTTAAAGCCCAAGGACATAAGTGGTGAAGTGGTTGGCTTCTCCCCTGCCATGTGAAAGGCTTGGCTTCATGACCTCTGGATGAGAGCACCTCAATGAACAAAAACAGCTAGAGAGGTGTTCGAGTGAAATCACGACTTTTGATTGTGCAGGATTACCGAACACAGCCCTTTATTTCTCTCTATATAATCCCCTGATACACTAATGCTATTCCATGGATACCATCAGGATAGAAAGTTTTCTCAGTACACCGGAGCCATGATCAGAGTGCCTGCTTCACATCTTTACATCACCGGCCTCCCAGGAACTCCTCACTCAGACATGTGGAAATGGCTTGGAGTGAGTTCAGGACTCTAGCTGTCAGGATGTGGCAAGAACTCCCATCCGAGTTCCTGTAATGTGCAAGTGGTGTTGGTGAACGATTGTGTGTACAGTTCCCATAGACAGATGTGTCTCTTCCTCAGCGTGGTGAAAAGTTATCCATTGATTTTCAAGGATCAGGCGTTCCACTCACTGAACCCTTACGGAAATGACTGTGAGCAGCGAGCCACCTCAGCTGGGATCATCATTGACGGACGTGTCGTCTTCTTTAAAACGATTGAACCATTCAAACGTTTTACTGCGGCTAAGAATCTCCTCACCGTACTGTGCTTGAAGTCTTCTGTAAATGTCGATCGGTTTTACTTTTTCATTCACAAGAAACCTCATCAGAAGTCCCAGTTTGACTTGAATGCCCCTCGTATTTAAAGACACAGTGACATCTAGTGGATGTTTTTAGAATAGCATACCTCAACCAAGCGGTAGAGATGGCTCAGTCAGGTTAGGTTTGACAAATTTTTCAATGAGATATAGTGACTTAAAATGTTCTTTAGCAAAAAGTTGAGCAGAACATTAAAGGGTTAAAACAGCAAATTGTTTTCATCAGTTATAATTACATTTAATGCTGATTAACAACCACATTAAAACTAAAATAACTACTAATAAAGTGTTCTTATCTTAACCCTTCAAAGTCGATGCGTTCAATAAAATCTCAACGTTAGTGTTCTGAATCCTTCTTTTACATTGGGTTACAGATAGACTAAAGCGTTACATTGAAATATTTAGGTTAACCAATCACAAGGTCCAAATAATTCATTATTTTAACTTCTTTTCAAAAGTTTTCCCAAACTGAACTTAATTTTTTTTATGTGTTTTTGTTGGGTTTTTTTTTTTTTTTTTTTTACATGCAAAACACAACAAGCGTGATGTTTCTTTTCACTCATATGCCATCATGTCTGATAGGAATGTCACCGTAAATGTTGGTGTGTTCTTTACAATTGTACTGTAGTTTCTATAACTTTTACCTCATGCCACAATTTGGCCGCAGTTTTTATGGATTTATGGAGCTGCATGTTAATGCAGCTCAAACTTTTGTTCCTGACTTGGTTAGATAACTTTAGGGGCAAAAACTATTCTTGAGATGTCTACTGTTAAATCTATATAGTGACAATAAAAAAAATAAAAAAAAGAGTGATGCATTTTTTATGTTATTTATTGCTAAATTTAGGAAGAACATATAATTGCATTTATTGACAAATTAGCGGTGATGTTTTTGTAATACGTACAACCAGAATACTACCAGGGAATAAAACCAGGCAAAAGGTAGGAAATGTTTGATTCATTGTTCTTAAAAAAATGCATAAAATCTTCTAGTCTGAAATTGGTTTATCTAGTAAATTCTATTTCCCACAGAAGTGTAAAGTGTCACAGTAGAAAATAATGAAATGCTGCCCTCTTGTGGCTGTAAAATAGCACAGCAAAATAACAAACATTTAAATAGTTCCATCCATCTAGGAAGCTCTGTAGTCCAACTAGGGACCCTGAAGGCCAACGGTGAACATTGTATTTGGTTTCATTTCTACAACCATGGCTGGACCTCCGGTCAACCTTCACACGTGCATTTACACACTACGGGCAATTTGGGAACTCCAGTTAGCCTAATCTGCATGTCTTTGAACTGTGGGAGGAAACAGGAGCACCGGGATGAAACCCGCCAAGTACAGGGAGAACAAGCGAGCTCAATGAAGACGTGGTGTGTTATGTAGGACTGGAAAAACTCAAGTGTCCTGCACATAATAACTCAACTGGAACTACTGGAACCACTATTAACCCAATCCAAAGCCATGGGCATTAATATGGAGTTGCCCAGCATTGATTTGATGCACCTGTCAGCAGTGGGTGGGGCTGAACATCTTATGCATACTGTGATAGATAGATAGATAGACAGATAGATAGATGTTAGTGTTCTGAATCCTTCTTTCACATTGGATTACAGATAGACTAAAGAGTTACATTGAAATATTTAGGTTAACCAATCACAAGGTCCAAATAATTCATTATTTTAACTTCTTTTCAAATCAAATTCAAATTCAAATTTTATTTGTCACATACGCAGACTTTTCAAAAGTTTTCCTAAAGTATCTAGATAGATAGATAGATAGATAGATAGATAGATAGATAGATAGATTGATTGATTGATATTTTATTGTCTACACCTTTTTATCCTGTAGAAAGGGACACAGGAGGCCTAGAGCCTATCCCAGGAGACTAAGGGCATGGGACGGGGTACCAATCCATCACAGATTAGGTTATATAATGAGCAGATAAATAAATATAACTGTGAATAGTGAGACTTTTATGAAGTAGGGCAAAATGTATACCCTTGGACGAGTAGTAGTTGAGGGACGATCACGACCCAGAATACTGATCACAGTAAAGAGACATTAACGCAGCGTGTGGCCCTGGGGACGAATGATTTCCTGAGTGTGACAGCGGAGCAATTCTGTGGTAAAAAATCTGCCACTGAACTGAGCATGCTCCTCTGCTTGGCTCCATACACAGAGAAGGTGACTGGTGTTGGACATGGTGGACAGCATTTCGTCCAAGGTCCTCCTTTCCAACCCCCCAAACCAGAGACCCAGCTCTCCTAACTAACTTGTTCAGTCATGTTGAGTCTCTGCCTTTGAGTTTCACACTACACAATAGGAGAGAAATGAACGCAAAGGCTGAATCACAATAAAGCGCCCTGTTGTACACAAAGTGCACTAGGTAGGGTGGAAAAAACCGTTACTTTTACCACTATGTAGGGCACGAGTGTAGTGAGATGGAACCTGTTTGGGACTGAACCGTGCTCAAAGAAACGAGTCTGTGACTGAAACTGTCAGAGGAAGGGAAACTATGGAGCAAAATGTTGGACGTTTCTATGACGCCGAAACTAAATGAGTAAGTGTACCAGGTTTGTGGGTTTTTTTTTTTTTGTGGTTTATTTCTGACTTTATTTTTCGAGATATGAAGAGTAACGTGATCCGGAAGAAGTCCTGTGAGTTTATACATCTCACAGTATAACATTAGACAGTTCATAACCTCATTAGATGGGCTTTTAATTAATCATACCCGTCTCTGTATATCAGTTTAATTGAAACCGCTAACGCTTGGTGTTTTCATGAGCACTCATGTTAACACCTGATGTTGCCTGGAGAACTTGAATAAAGTAATACATCTGGCGAATTAAAAAAAAAAACGACAAATTCAAGCGCACGGTGTACAATCGCAGACCAAACAGGAAGCAGTTCCAAGCGTTATCCGTTTCAACTGTTTTGCCCACCGGAATTCGTATCGCGTCTAGATTCACAGCGCGTTTGTCGCAAAACGGGTGGGCTAACAAATACCTCACACTACAGCTGTACTATTTCCAAGATGGCCGCCGCAGCTCGTCTCTGATTGGCTGTTGGAACACAGGGGACCGGTTGCTTGAATCCTATTGGTCGTAGGGTATGTGACGTAGGGTAACATTTGCTTGTCGCTAATTGGCTAGGGAAAAGGTTGCATTGATCAGCTGCTCTTTGCAGACCTCGCACTTTGTGAAAACAATGTAGAAGTGCTACAGAGAGAGAGCGAGAGAGAGCGCGCGCGAGAGAGAACAAAACGCCCGCGCTGACAGACCGACCTGAGCGAAGCTTCGGATGAAAATCGGCACCTGTTTCTGTTTATCCGGAAACCAGACGCAGGCTGATTCATCTTCATTGTCAATAACTCGCATCATCTCATCCTCATCTTCATTCTCATCTTCATCTGTTCCGCATCTGGTCCTGTCCTGTCATTTCAGCGATGCGAAGGCGGAATAACTCCCCCTCTGATGAGCACCAGCGCTCCGGTACAGACACGCTGTTGAAAGACAAGGGAGAAGGTGACACAGAGACCGAGAAAGACATGGGGCGAAAATGCAGAAGGTAAGTCATGCACGATGCAGACCACAACTCGATTAATCGCCCGATTAATCGATGCGGTGCTGCGCCTAGGCGCCTTTTTAAAGAGTCATGATGCTGACTGATGTGTCACTGAATGTTGGATTGTATCCATTTAATGAACTTTCATCAAACACTAATGGATACTTTGATTTCTTTTAACCTCATATCCAGTCTCACTGAAGTCACTATTGTTTTGCAGTGTGATTATTATTATTATTATTATTATTATTATTATTATTATAACATTATATTAAATAACATTTTATTTGTATTGCGCTTTTCTTAATGGTCATTGTTGCGAAACAGCTTCATAGAATCCAAAAGAAAATTAGGGAAATGAGAATGAAACGTATGAGGAATGAGAATGAAACGTATGAGGAAATACGTATACATTTGACCCCGGCAGATATCCTCCGCAAATTTTTTTATTGCTTTCTTTCATGCCTATATCTAATTTTGTGTTTGAACACTAAACTGTTAAGAACAATACCATTTACTAATTTTGCAACATAAATATTTACATACAAGTATGTAAACTCAGCTGAATTTCCATATAAAGTTTAATACTGTACAGATTTTTTTTAGTACTGTAGAGATAACGCAAAGCAACCGTAGAGGAAAACACGGGTTGGGACGGTGAATTATTACTGTATTTACCCTACAGCACTTATACCAAAGAAAGCGACAGCGCATACCCAAGAAAACATGCTTGCATAAATTACAATACATATAGGGGTAACATCTGTATTTTACATTCTAGCACTGCAGGAGACACAGCAGTACAGTACTGTACATTATACGGGTTTACCTTTACATACTTTTTTTTTAAGGGTAATGTATTAATCTGTGTTTGAAATAAAAATTAAAGTGTTTTGGGAGCAGATTTGGGGTTTAAACTATAAAAATGGGCATTTATAGTTCGACCACATCCAAAATTTGCCTTTTTTTAAATGTATTTATTTTTTTAATACAAATTGTGAGTGCTCTAGGAACGTAACCCTCATGAATTTCAGGGCGTCGAAATCAGTAAATCAGTAGGATCAGATTAGCGTTTAACACACTGTCGCCTCGCACCTCCAAGGTTAAGGGTTTGATTCCCGCCTTGCATCTGTGTGCATGGAGTTTGCATGTTTCCTCCAGGTACTCCGGTTCCCTCCCACAGTTCAAAGGCATGCAGATTAGGCTAATTGGCGTTCCCAAATTGTTCGTAGTGCGTGAATGAGTGTAGTGTGTGCCCTGCGATGGATTGGCACTTCGTCCAGGTTGTACCCTGCCTCGTGCGCCAAGTCTCCTGGGATAGAGTCCAGGCCCCCCCCGCGACCCTGTACCCAGGATAAAGCGGAATAGGCGACGACTGAAATGTCCCTGATGAACTAGCAAGCAAAGACTCCCTGAGATGGCAATAGGAAGAAACCTTGAGACTCAACAGGGAACACATCCTCATTTGGGTGATATCAGATAGCAGGGATTGTTTTGCAGTCATATTGTGTGTTATGAGGCAGGAAGTTCAGTATAACAGGAGATATGTTTAGGATGTGACTGAGCCCAATCATTTACATGCTCTCCGAGTCTATAGCTGCTAAAGCTTGTTCATTCTGAACTTCTAAAGTCTGCCTGGTATCTGCATCAAGAGTTTAGAAGTCAGCATTATAATCTCATCTAGTTTAGTGAATAAAATGCCATTACTCAGGATCAACTTGAAGTCTTGAGCAACTCACACACAGACCCACCCATGTGTATTGCTGGAGTCTTTGAATATTTCAAGTTAAACGTCATGCACTGTCATAACAAACCAAAAAAAAATGATGGGGGTTTAAATACAAATCTTAGGTGTATTTTCATTATTATTTTTTTTTATCTTTTAGTTACTAAGAACTGCATATTGGTGTTATAATGAAACACACAGATCAGTGAATAAATAAGTAAATAAATGCCCATATGCACCAAATTCGTTAAGCAAGTGAGACATGAATGCTTTGTTGATTTTAACCCACTCACAAAGGGGAGTTGTTCTCAATATATCTCTAAAGACGTCTTTCAGACGGTCCAGGTCGACCGAGTCGTGATTCCATACATGTTTTACCTTTTTTCTATAAATTCCACTGTAAATCTGTGTCAGGCATTTTAAGATTCCTAGCTGTTTGTCTCTGGGACGGTCCACCCTCAGAGTAATTAACCATCCTTTTGACAATATGAAATATCTTTAGAGTCTTCAGGTGTATGCATGGGTTGATCTGGAACAAAGGAAACAAATAGTAGGCGTAACAATGGCGAAACAATTTTTGGTGCATACTTTTAATCCTAAAGCTGTTGGTGTCTGTTTACATCTTGCATGTCTGTGTAATTTGACCTTAAGATGGACTTATTGATTGGGTTAAATTTACATTGTTTGTTCTTCAGAGGGCAGAGCATTATTTCTGACAGTGCAGCATACGACTGCAGGATAATATAAAGATAAAAATTGATTCGATACTGAATATAGAGAGAGAGTGCCGAAATACTTGATTAGTATGAGATGTTTATAATAGGCCACCATCACATCTGTGCTGAATTAGATTAGATAAGATAAAATGAAATTGTTTGTCACATGTACTTTACAGTACAGTGAAATGATTTTTATCTTTTTTTTTTTTTTTTTTGCATATCTGAGTTAGGAAGTTCATTTCGGAGCACAGAGTCAGCCAGGACACACCGTCTCTGGAGCAGACAGGGTTAAAGGCTTTGCTCAAGGGCTCAACAGTGGCAGCTTGGCGGTGCTTTGGCTCGAACCCCTGACCTTCAGATCAGTAACCCAGAGCCTTAACCGTTTGAACCATCTTATTAAAAGAAGATGAGATGATATAAGAGAGTGCACTCCAAAGTGCTCCAAAGTCTTTTTTTATGAAAGAACTGGGGATGGTGCTTCCCAGAATGTGAAGAGTAAATCTTTCTAGATCTTGTGTAAAGTGTCTGGCAACTGCTCAACATCTTTATCAGTCGCTTGCACCACTTTTTTTCCTCCCCGAGGCATTTAGTACTCCAGTCCAAAACACTGGATTCAGCAACACACTGGGTCTTTAGCTTACCCGGTGAGCTAGCTGATACATTTATGACTTGTCCAGCCCATGAATCATAAAACTGGCATTTGTGCTAAACTAAATAAAATGTTTTTTTGGCACTTGGCTAGTTTATGCATTAATCTGCCAGTGTAAAGTATTATAGGCTCTTTGGGAGGATGTGATTTCTCTAATCTGTCTGTAAATAGATCTCAGAGGACTCGAGAGTTGCAAAGACTTGACAACAAACCCTCTTTCTCTGCGTGCTTAGGGTTTGATCAGCTGTAGAGCCGAGGGTTTTTATTTATTCTCTGAAATAAATCAGATAACCCACTTTACTATATTGCACGATCAGATTGAAAATTGCACACTGAAGGGCTTTTGTTCCATCTGATTAATTAATTATCATGTGGGTTATCGTGTCATAAAGCAGTGCCATAATGCAGGATTTGAAAATGATGAAACCATTACATTCTGCAAGCTTGTGGCTCACTGGGACAGGAAATTAACACTTCTGAACGTTGACTTAAAGAGCTCTGGTTTGCAGATTGTGGTTTTTATTTGTCTGTTAACACAATATACACTGGTGTACTGGTGGTGAAGTCATGAAGCTGCAGTAAAATGGTTTAATGTAGTACACGAAGGTCGTGTCATTAGCGAGCAGCTACAGTCATGTTCATAAGTATTTGGACAGTGATGTACACATACATCTACAATGGATTTTAAATTAAGCAATCGATATGTAATTGAAGTGTAAACCTTCAGCTTCAATTCAGGGGGATGGGGATTAAGAAAAAATATTGCACTAATTGTTTAGGAATCACAGCCATTTGTTTTTATAGCCAGTTTTAAAAGTCTGTCAGTTTTTACAGGCTCAAAAAGACGTGATAAGCAGTGTCTTAGTTATTTTCACAGTTCTCCAGTAGTGATGGGAAGTTTGAAACATTTTAGTGACTCGGTTCTTTAAATCTTAATCATCAAAATGAACGAATCTTTTTTTGAGTCATTTAGTTCATTTCGTTCTTTTGATCAGAAATAAAATAAAATCGTACTTTTTCAATAAACAGACCCCCAATACGTCTATATACACAGATTTTGGCTATAGTTCCAGTAATGAAAATATTAAAATGCAGCTAAGGACATATTATGATGAACAGAATGAGCAGCTCACCTCTCATATCTTCTGGTCCGAGTCGTTTGGTCTTCGTTCTGAATCTATTGCACCGCATAGCGTCTATGGGAGTCACGTGACAAAAGAACGAACGATTCGGATCGGAAAGACTCAAAGATACTAAACTACTCATTTCTGTTTCCTGTACATAGCCTACAGGGGTTTTGCGATGCTTTGCGCATGAGTGCGTCCAGTAAAAAAAAAATAAACGTATCACTTTCCGAAACTATCGTTCTTCTGAATCACGTTAAAGACGCGTTCAAAAAGAATGAATCGTTCATGAACGACCCATCACTATTCTCCAGTGTGGCTCGGGTGGATAAGGCTCTAGGTTGTTGCTTTGAGGATCCGGGTTCGAACCCTTGCGTCAGCGGGTTGCCACACACAGCTCATACTTCCCAGTCATTGCATGCATTGCCGGTCCCAAACCCGGTTAGACAAAATGAGGGCTGCGTCAGGAAGGGCATCCGGCGTAAAAACCTGTGCCCGGTTCCGTGTGTGGATCAGGTGGTCCGTTGTGGCGACATCTTGCCCGGAGCAGCTGTTTCGATAAAGCAGTTTAAATGGTTTTCCAGTGTGCATGTACACTTGTGTAATGGTCAAATAGAAAGCCTAATAGATTTTTCTCTTATTGTCATCTACATGAGGAAAAATGACCCTACCCCGGCTCGTTGCTTAGCTCAGCTCGGCACATGCAAATAACTGCTGTAGAGCAAGGATGCCTTCAGCGTTCAAAACTGCTATACAAAGCATTAAACAATAATTAATGAATCAAAGTCAATAAACTTTCTGACAACCCTTTGCTTAAAAAATAGTCTCAGGATACAGTTTGTGCAGTTGTATAAGGAATTTAGCTGCTTTGAATCCTGCAGAACCAGCCACAGTCTTAAAAAATGGAATGCACTCCTTAAGATGGTTATTTAACTCATTGGTCTGGTTTAACAGGCCATGAAACAATAAAACTGTGCTTAGGTTAATGAAGCGTGGAAAACTTAAACATGAGGGCTGTTCATCCATTGGTCACAAATGCAGAAGCAGAAAGAGGATGAATCTTTACCATGGAGAGTATGGAGAAATCGTGAGTGTGGAGAAACCCAGAGCTGGTGCTCAATCAAATGTTAATAATGATAATAATGTACAGTATTGTGCAAAAGTCTCGAGCGCCCCCTCATTTCTTCATATTGAAATAAATTAAATGATGTAGATTAAATTGAAGAAATTGGAGAAAATATTTTACTGTGACAGGCTGCAAAGTGCCTAAAGATACAGTTTAAAAACTGGTTGCTTATGTAACAAGTTCAACAGCGACCTCATTTCATTTCTGCATCAGCAGTAAACTAATCACCGACCTGATCATCTGTCATCATCTGTACCTGTTTCTCACTGGTTCATGCATTAAGTTAGTTGTTTATTTATCTTAACGAACAAAAAAAGTCCTTCAGAAAGCCTGGAGAAGTATTCCTCAAGACTCAACATACAAGATAGTCTGGCTCTTTGGAAGCAAAAGATAAAGAAATGCAGGGTTGTTCAAGACTTTTGCACAGTACTGTATATTATATAACTAGTTTAAAAATGTTTTATGGATTGCTTCCAGTATTTATTTTATCAATTTCCTTCAACGTTCCAAATAACCAGAACATACAACTCTTCAGCTCTGCGTCTTGCATCTCAATCCGACAGCTTGTCAAGTCAAGTCAAGTCAACTCGGCTTTACTGTCACTTCAACCATATACAGTTGGTACACAGTGAAATGAAACAATGTTCCTCCAGGACCAACGTGCTACATGCAACATAAATTAACAGAAAAACCAACTAGCTAACTTAAAAACCTAATTAGCTGGCTAGATTTTTTTTTTGTGCAAAAAATCTCTTCCCGTTCCTAGTTATTTGTCATGTTTTTTTTGGGATTGCGTGCGATTCCAAGTGAAACCGCTTTCTTATTGTTTAACGAACTGCAGGTTGTTTTGGTCCACACCCGAGTGTGAATGCTGTGTCTTTAACTCTCTCGGATGGGGAAACTCAAACGGACTTAACTACGCATATCTAAGAGTACCTTTAATTGGGCAATTTGGAAATGTAGGGTTTGTGATTTTTGAAATGAAAAGTCTGAACTTACTCACTCACACTCGCTCATCGTCTTTAGCGCTTAATCCTGCACACAGGGTCTTGAGGGGACGTGGAGCCTATCCCAGGGGACTTTGGGTGCGAGGCGGGGTACACCCTGGACAGGGTGCCAATCTATCACACATGTACACACTCACCCTTTCATTCACACACTTCTGGCTATTTGGGAACGTTAGCCTTTAGCCTAACCTGCATGTCTTTGGACTGTGGGAGGAAACCGGTGTACCCTGAGAAAACCCAACAAGTACGGGGAGAACATGCAAACTCCATGCACGCAGAGGCGGGAATCGAACCTGGCCGAGAATCGGACCATGTTAGCGACAGTGCTAACAAGAAGGGATGAGTCTTTTAAAATCATGTTCTTTCATTAATAATACAGGATGAAAGGACACTCATTCTCTTGTAGATGTGTGTAAAGGAAAGAAAAGTGCTTTCCTCCATAGAGAGAAAAAGTAGGCAATTTATTGTACGGATGGGGGGGTGGGTTGGTTGAGAGAGAGAGAAAAGGGAGCGAGGAAGGCTTTGTATTTTTGTTGCAGTGGATAAAAGAGAAAAAAATGTGCGTAAGCATGACAGTGGACCTTTTCCCTCCATGGCCTTTAGTGCAGCCTGAGCTCAGCATGCGAACACTGCACAATCAGCAGAAACACTCCTGAATTTAGAAGAACCGATAACTCGTTTTGCTTATCTAAGAGACAAGAAGATCAGGCCACAGTTTCTGTTCATGTTCAAGCTGTGTGCTTTAGAAACACAATGCTTAAACACATGTACATGACTTCTAAGCATAAAACACTCTTTACCGCCTCCCTGTTTTGACGCCACAGTTGAAGTTGTTTAATCCCGTGTTGTATCACAGTAGGCAAAGATTACGGCTTACACAGCTCACACTAAATGTCTGAAAACCGTTTATTTAACTGTTTATGTTTATTGCACAAGATTGGAAACGGGTGCTGTTCTGTTTTGGGTAAATCACGGCACATCACGTCCGGTATCAGTACAGAGAGGCTTGATATCTGGTTCGTTAACTTCAAGTAGGAACAACATGAAGAAGAAAGAAATGAGACAGATCTGTATGCGTGTTCATAATCACTAAATCACTTCTCATTCAAGTCAAATTCAGATAGTTGATCAAATAGAAAGTGTTAATTTCCAAAGAAATAAGCTTCATGATGACATAATGGCTATGAAGTGGTGTTCCTGTCTTTCAATGTTGTTCAGTGTATTTATTTTTGATGAGTCCAGAATGCTGTCGTAGTCCAACAGCGGACAAAAGAATGAAATCCAAATGGTGTGGGCTGAACAATAAAGTGCTGACTCATCGTATTTATCTCTTCCAGTTGGACTTCTGTTCTGCTGCTTGGCGACGTGTTCGTGTAGTAAATTAGTCAATTAGCAACAAACAAAAGCGTTGAACCGTCTTCTAACTACTTTAAAAAAAAAAATGTATTATTATTATTATTAACAAAGGTATATTGAAATTGTTTCGTGATGTTACATTCAAGGGGACCTATTATGCAAAAATTCTGAAAGGTTTCCAGTGTGTGTGAACAAAGAATTGTCTACTCGCATTACATAACCTAATATGAGCTCATATAAGGGAAACCCTTGTTGTTCAGCTCTGTTGGTTTCAGCTGGGCCGTGTTTCAGCAGTAGCTCATTATCTGAGGGGTATTTGCCGCCGTGGTTCGCATTGTGCCTCCAGGGTGCACCAGTTAATTTTAGTTCAATTATTAGTTATTTAAAAAACCCCAGAGTCTGACGTTCCGACCATGCTTAAGGAAATATTTATTAAGACACTTGACTAATAGCTAAAAGGATGTAGTAAAGTGCCGTATTAGTGCGTCACTGTATCGTAGGAGCCAAAGCGTTAATTATTACTGTACTGTACCGCCGCGGTTTTACGTCTGATCTGAAACACAAGCCGTATGGTACCTGATGCTACTGTAATCGAACCTGCTGTCGCTATTCACGAAAGGTCCCGGTGTGAAGTACCGACACAAGGCAGGTAAAGTTCACTCTAACCCAGTCCAGTTCAGGAAATTGAAACTCAACCTGCCAGTGCCAGCTGTCTCTAAGAGGTGTACAGGTATGAGCAGGAGATAGTAATAGCAATGATATTACTGTGCTCGCGTTGTTTATTTCTAGGATCAGTAAGAAGAGATGATATAAAAATGCAAGATTATAGCCTAGTACTGTATCTGTACTTTCGCATTCTTTCATTTCATTGAGCGTTCGAAATAAATGTCCTGCTTAACCCTGTAGAATGTTCTGCTCAGCTATTTGGTAGAGCAAATTTTGAGCCGCTATACTGAACCATATCGAAAAACCTGTTGAACTTTAACCTTAACCTGATTGTGCAATCCCTTCTGCTCAGATAAGATATACTATGCTAAAAAATCTATAGGATGCTATATGTTTAAATAGTTTGCCTTTTGTAGCATATGATCTGATGCCCAACATAATGGTTGCTTTTAAAATTGTATGTTAAATAAACAGAAATTCAAAAAATATGGTGGTTAATGTTTTATATATCTTCTGTTTTCTTTTTCTTGTTTTTTTTGGGGAGGATTTGTAAATAGGATTTTGTAAGTACTGAATATTGAACCTTTTACCATGAAGCGACATCTCAGCCATTTGGAAGAGACCTATGCTGGGGTCTGTAAAATAAAAAAAAGAAATCATTGCTATTATTGCCCCAAGAAAATAAAATTCTCTGTTTAAATGAAGACGTAAACTCTAGAGAAATGTACATGTACACTTTGTGTATTACTAGCTGTTTCAACGGATAGGAAGAAAACGTTAACATTAATGCTTCTGTATATAAAATGTTTGTGTCTGCTTCATAAAACAGGCAATTTTTTTTTCCCCACCAGTTCTCGCGTTCACTTTTTTTTTGTTGTTGTTGTGTTTTTGCCTCTGTATTCCACCATCTAAAATATATTAGTCAAGATGGGATTAAAGTGATGGACTTTTACCTTTTAATTAAAGGAGTTTAACAAAAATATTGCATTAAGCATTACAACCATTTTCTATTTTCAGTCCTTGCATTGTCACTGCCTCAAAGGGAATTGGACAAACGTACAGTTAAACCTTGGATTGCAAGCATAATTCGTTCCAGGAGCGTCCTTGTACAGTATATCATAGCACTCGTCTATCAAAGCAAATTTTCCGCATAAGAAATAATGGAAACTCCAATGATTAATTCCCAAAAATATTCATGTAAAAATAATAAAAAATATAAAGTGAAAATGAAACAAATTAGCCTGCACTTTACCTTTCAAAAGAATCCCGACAGAGCAGTGTTTCTGTGCGTGCGTGCACGTGTGTGTATGTGTGAAGGCAAGAGGAGAGGAAGCAGGGGGGGACTACTGTGTAGGACGACTTTCTCACACACACACACACACACACACACACACTAACGGAAACACTGCTCTGTCAGGAAACTTCTTTAATAAGAAACCTCTCTAATGACGCTTGCATGCACAGATGGGCGAACACACACACACACACACACACACACACACACACAGTAACGGAATCAGTGCTCTCTGACAGAGCGATTCTGGATCTTTAACAAGAAACCTCTCTAATGCCACTTGCTTTTGCTTTACGCGCATACACACACACTGTCCGTGTTATAGTAAACAGTACACACGCGTACGGATGTTGACTATACGAGTGACGCAAGCGCATCGAGACTAAGCTTAGGAGACGATTACCCACAATCCCATAGCGTAGGAGAGAGAAGAACCATTGGCTCCGTTGTGATCATGTGATGCTCGGCAGACTAAGCGCATGCGTACTACTCGTATATCAATTTTATGAAAAAAATTTTGCTCGTCTTGCAAAATGCTCGCAGACCAAGTTATTCAAAATCCAGCTGAATCAGACTAAAGAATGGAACACATGGATGTCAGCAAATCCTGAGTTTCCTCCCGTGAGCTGCTTTACTGCGACCACATTCTGGTACTGCATGTCTGTCGGTCTTTCTGTCTTCAAGAAGTTGGGTTGAAGTCAGGTGACTGATTTGCCACTTTAAAACATTTATTTATTTGTTTTGGATTGATTTCGCTGTATGTTTTGGATCATGTTCCACTGGTAGCTGTACATACCCCTGATATAATGCTGCCTCCAGCATAGTTTCTAGATGGGTATGCTTTGGATCATGAGTCCTTTCTTTGTTCTGGTACAGTAGAAGTTGATTTTCGAAACCAAGCAGCTTTTTAATATTTTTTGTAGCAAAGTCTAAGCTGACCTTTCTGTTTTTTGAGTGTTACAAGTGGTTTGTAACTTATTTGTAGACCTTGACAACGATACACCTACCTCCTCTAAACTGTCCCTAACTTGGATATATATATATATATTTTTTTTTTATCACCAAGGAATGAATTCTGTTAACATTCACTTCGGTTGTCTTTTACTGCACTCACTTGTGGTGCTGAGGTCACCTTGGGGTCATTCCTTCTTTTAAGAATGTACCAAATTTTTTCCACTCCTATAGTTTCTACCCCCTCTTTGATACAGTAGGTCAGGTCTTTCAGCTGAACGATGGAGAACTCTACTTGCATCATCAACACCTCCTTGGACTATTAAGAGCCAAAAGCAAAATCTCTTGAAATCCACGGCAGACATTGTGTTTCATTGATCTGTCATAAAATAACCAAAAAATAAGGCCATAAAACCGTAATTAGAGTCACTTAGTATAAATGAATGGCTAAACGGTAATGCAATATATTTGTTAAAACTCTTGAATTAAAGTTGAAAGTCCACATTTCAATCACATCTTGATTGCTTCTTTTCAAATCATAGTGATGGTGTAAAGAGGCAAAAAAAATTGTAAAAATTGTCCTTGTTTAAATACACGTAGACCCAGCTGTACTGTACTGCTGTACTGCACTACCATTTCCACCTTAGACAATGATTCGTGAAAAAAAAAAATACTATACAAACTATATAGAACTATATAGAAAATAGCCAGGTCTACTACATCTTAGCCCTTTTTCAACATTAGCAGGTCTGGTGAGATATAGTATAATTTAATAGGCAGGTGTCGTACTAATGAGGGATGACTTCTGTGTGGCTATTTGACTACATGTCCACATACAGCAAGTCCCCTACATACAAACATTTCAGTTACGACATTTCGAAGATACAAACATGCAAAAGTTTGCGGATGTTTAATCGCGGAAGTTAGATCACATGTCTGGCGTACATTGTCGCGTGCATGCGGCGTGCATCCCAGGATGTCGTGATGCGATGAAGCTGGTACTGCTAAGACGAGCCAGGCAATGGAGACAAAATTGAAAATAATTTAGACAAGGGATCAAGGTGAAAAGATGGCAGACATTGCTCATTCTTTTAATGTGAATCGTTCAGACATGGGAACGATTCTAAAGAACACTGTACTGTAATATACTGTGTATAGACAATTATGTTGGTATTCTAGTACCTAGACAATGTTTGTTGGACTTACGAACAAATTTGAACTTGCAAATGGAAACTCGTTTATATGTTCGGGACTTACTGTAGTTTATGACACAGCTGACATAATGAAGTTTAGTGATATTCGACAACTTGAGAGGTTTTTATTTTTATTTTTGTATACTTTTGTCTTAAACCTTAAGATGATTTCTTTTAGGTCCATATTTATATTTTAGAGTACTACATCATATTTTACAAGTAGGTACTTCACTGATCACAAAGCCATTTCAAACAATGTAATACTTGCACAGGGTCTCACCTAGATAGCAGTAATGTTTTACAATGTAGAAATGTGAATATATATAATACAGTATCTATTTTTCTGTTATTATCTCTCCATGCTTTGAACACGGATTCCAGAGCAAGAGCCACTGGTTGTTGCTTTTGTTCTCGAATTTGTTCTGCGGCGTGAGGACACGAAGCTCTTCGTCGCTGCACGCTGAGTCACCCTCCATCTCCCCGGAGTGAATCCCAGACCTTTGAGACGTCTCCGTGTTACAGATTTAGCATCTTATTTCAGTTCTTCCTATTCCAGTGAGGACGCTCAGGCAGTGATCCTTCACGACGAGTGCAGCTTCTATAAAAGCTACAGCAGGAAGTAGAAAGGAGTTTAACTCCAGCTTGACATGGAGATGGAGTACGTTTTAAATATGGTCTTGAAATTCCCGTATTTCATATTTGCAGAGGTGACATTAACCAAAAGGTTATGGTAATTTCAGCGGACAGCAGCGAGATGGGAATGCCAGTCAGCCTACAATGCAAGTTTTTGAAATGGCCAGGAAATCGGAGTACCCGGAGGAGACACAACATGCACCAGGAAAACAGACAAACTCTACACACTCAGACCAGAGGCGAGATACAAACCCCCATCCCTGGAGGTGTGAGCTGACAGTGCTAACAACAAAGCCACTTTGCCACCAGCATTAATTTGCTGAAGGTCATTTGGCATCTAAAAATATCTTGTGTGTGCAGCAGAGAATTCTGAACATCGCAGAAATTCACTTATTGTACCATAACAGCCTGTATATACGGTACATTTGGGCAGAGAGGTTGCTTAACACGATCAGATTTTAATCTTTAAGGCTGTAAAAACAGATTAGTACAATAAATTGTACATAGAGTGAAACCTCAGATTGCGAGTAACGCGGTTTGCGAGTGTTCCGCAAGACGAGCAAAGATTTTTAATCAATTTTGTCTTGGAAAACGAACAAGTCTTGGTTTACGAGCACCGAGTATCATGCATCACGCATGCGCTTCTTGTTTTGACGCCGAGAGTCACGTGATCACAACTGAGCCAACGTTTTTTTCTCTCTCTTGCGCTGCGGAATTGTGGGTAATCGTCTCCCCTGCTGGGTC
>JAOVVB010000002.1:22695577-22707545 GCA_028570985.1 Heterobranchus longifilis | reverse complement strand
TTTTGTGGGGGGGGGGGGGGGGGGGGGGGGCATGCTCGTACTTTCATTGATGAGCATAGTTGTGATTTCTACTGTTATTTTTTACATTCCAAGCATTTTACCTGACCTTCAATCACTATTTTTTCCAATTAATGATTTTTTTCCAATCGCATTTCTCCTGCCAAGCTGACAGTTTAACACTATCCTTCTGGGTTTTAATAATGCACCAGATTCCAATCATTTTACAGTTTTCTTTGCTTGATGCAGCCTAAATGTTAGTCCTTTGGCTGCTCCCATCGAGAGGTTACCACAGCAGACCACTCAATCTGCACAACTTGGCACAGGTTTTATGCCGGATGCCCTTTAAAAAATTATTTATTTATTTATTTATTTTTAAAACGGCCCTGCATCCAGTGGCTGGGGTGTATGCATTGGCTAGGAATCGTCCCCGGGCCTCCTGCATGACAGGTGAGAGACCTTCCGCTGAGACAGGGTAAAGATCAACTAAGCAATATTTACTGGCTATAGAACTTGTAGTATCACTGGATTCATTTAAAAAAAAAAAAAAACACGCTCTCCCCATTTTACTTTTACCGTGCGTGTAGTTAGACCAGCAATTTCCAGGAAACTGACTGGAACGACTCCTCCAAAGAGTCCAGATCTTACTCTGTGTGATCTCACTTTTTTTTTCCCTATGGGGCTACGCAAAGGAGGAGGTCTACAAGACAAAGCCTCAAACACTAGACGACTTGGAGGCTTGGATTCAAGAGGTTCTCATCAATATCCCAAACAACTTCCTTCAAGATGATGTGCATTCCATCCCTGGCCGGTTGAGGAAACTGGTTGAAGCCACTGGTGTCTACGTTGAAATTTGAAGATTTGCTTTCATTTTGGAATACAATTTGTTCCAAAAAATTTGTATTAGAAATATAGATTTTATTGCCAATTGTTAATGCCTAGTTAATGTTCACCCACCCTGTAAATGAACGCAAACTTACTGCAGAAGTTTTTATTCATCTTCAGTGACTGCTAGATCTTCGTTAAGGGTTAAGGTGGATACCAGAGACCAGAGAGTTCCAGGATCATTGGACATGAAGCATTATATTGCTACATATTCAAATGCACATCAAATAAGCATAACCAATCAACTTGAAGGACCTTCTTGTGAAGTTACAGAATGCCAAAGAACCCAGAGAGAAAACCCCATGGGGATATTACTGTAAGAATTCTTTGTGCTTGTTTGGTACATTTGGCAGGTTTATTGATTAAAGATATCCTTTACTAATCGGAAGATCCCAGGTTCAAACCCAAGAACAATCATGTTATACTGTTGTGCCCTTGAGCAAGACCCTTAACCCTCAACAGCTCAGATGTTTAATGAAATAAAATTTACATGATCTGAATAAGGGCATCTGCCAGATGCCGTAAATGTATTATAAATGTGAATACATCTGTATAGATGTAACATAATAACGTTAAAATTCTGTAGCGTGTACTACAGAACAGAATACACACTCCACTTAGACAGGTCATCTTTCTGTGCTCATGGTGAGAAACAACTGTCTAGATGATAACATGGGCATCAAATACACACAGTCAAGGTCAGTGTAGGAACAGAAGTTCTATGATTATATCAGAGTAGGAACAATGTTCTCTGTGTGCGTTTTTCATTTGGATGAACTGTACAGCATGTAAAGGGGGAAAAATATTTGAAAAATAAAACAAGTTAACCAGTATTACTTAATAAGAATGCAAGTAATACTTTTATAGTTTACACTTTGCATTTATAGTTACTTTGCCAACCAAATTTCATGTCTTTCAAATAAATGTGACAAGTATTGGCAACACTAATTCTCATGAACCCCATAGCATGAGCTTGGGCATAAATAATAATAAAAAAAAACATTAACAACTTAATTCCCAGATTTTTTTTTTATTTGCTGTTTTTGACGCATATAAACCTGTGACTGTTAAGCAATCAAGGTACATCACCTTGGCAGTTTGGCCATTAACCAAGTTGTAATGATGACAATTAAAAAATACTGTGGAAGTATTTTGGATCACCAAAAACAAAAGGAAACAAAAACCATGAAGGGAAAACTCTACACAGTTCTAAGTAGCAGTTTGCGCAGTTTATGCTTGTGTTTCAGAGGGCAGAAGATCAAGCAGGGAAGCGGATGACTTAGGTCTTTCCAGGACCACCACAGGCTTGAGGAACTGAAGCTGCTTTATTGCCTGGTCACCACAACCCATTAAGGCTCTTTCCAAGATAAAACGCAGGTTTTGGATAGAACTACATTCTTCTGTGGAAAGCAGGGACTTCAAGGGGGACAAATGAGACATCCGGGTGTGACTGATGCTGGACCGTCTTAAGTTATTCTCCTTGACAGAGTAGTTGTGTCGGAAGGAACCACGTCGACGGGAAGCGTCGGGTTTATAGCAAGGGTTTAAGACTGTCCGCAGGGGGTCAAACTGAGATTTCTCTTCAGTGTCCTGTATAAACTTTAAAAAAGAGGACTCAAAACCCAATGGTTTGTAAGCCGCCATGTCGAATGCCCGTTGCCCTAGACTGGGTACCATGGTGTCTTTTTGAGCCAGTTGATGAGGTGAGGAGGGCAACAGTTCAGCGAGTTCTGAATTCTTCCCTCTTAGAGGCTGACGTGTCACAGAAGCATTCGTATGTATATAGATGGTAGCAGGAACACTAACAGCCTTGCTGTCTCGGTTTATAGGATCCAGTGAAGCATTGTTGACGTTTATTCTAAGAGTAGACGGTGGAGAAAGATCATGAAGTGGAGGGGGCACAAGAGGAGGTGCAGGAGAGTCCGTATGTCTTCGGTCCTCCTCAGTTAGGCTCTCTGCATGGCCATTAGACTCCCCATACAGCATATCATCCGCACCAATCATTACGCTGCATTTAGGAAGGGACCGCCTTGAGGGAGACGCCTCTTGATTCGTTTGCTCGGATTTGACAGAATGGAGGCTCATGGGAAGGCACGGTGCTGCAGAGTTCTCTGGCTTGGCTTGATACTCCATTTTCAGGACCCCATTGGGAGCCCTGTCTGAATCTGGCAAAGCAGATACAGTGGACTTCTTTTGTATCAGTTCTTCTAGTTGTTCAGCAGTATAAAAAAGGGTGTCTCTATCTGTCCTCACTTTGATGTGTAGCATTTTGTGACATTGTAGGTAATGTCGGTACAGGCTGCGCTTGCTGGTTACCACAGAATTGCAGCTCTGTACCATGCACGGATGAGCCTCAGATAAGCAGCGGTCTTGGCACATCTGCAAAGCCTCCTCAGGTGTACGGAACACAAACTTGCCCCATGTCTTTGGTTTTACACATTTGTTACCCGCCTCCTCCTCTGGGTTTTTTTTGGTGTGTTCGACATTTTGCTCGGCTTTAGGAGAGCACCTTAAAGACGGCCTTTTGGAGACTTTTAGAGACTGAGCACTAGGTGTGATGATGAGTTTTTTTTGGCAGCCACTATTGGAACTTTCTCGCTTGTGCGTACTTTGTAGACGCACAACAAGGGGACCTGAGTTGTCGTAGCGTCTGTAGACGTCTTTGAACTTGCAGACAGAAGATGGAGCCGCGGACTTCGGCAGAGCCTGAGCCTGGTGTGTTTGATTATTGTGGCGGATAAGGCTGCTCTTCAGGTGGTAGGTTGCATTGCACTTGGGAAAGGTACACTTGAACCTCGGAATGGGATCCTCGGATACTGGATGGACCTTATGGTAGTGTCTGTTTAGACTGCATTGATGATTAAACCGCTTATTACATCCATCATGTTTACAAGTGAAAGCCTTTTGCCAACAAACACTGGAACGGTGGTAATGCACAGCCTGTAGGTGGCGCAGAAGGTTGAACTTCCTAGCGAAGCCAGCGCCACAGCCTTTATGTAAACAACAATAGGGTTTGTCTTCATCTTCTTTCACTTTAGTCATGAGACGTTGACTAACCCTTCTGTTTACTGAGGCTGCATCACTACCTACATCCGTTTTATCCTCAGAAGTGCCTTCTTGTGATGATGACATCTGCTTACCCCTCAGATTCTTGTGTTCGGTCATAATTTTGCCATTGCTTCTTTCAGTGTTGTCTTTCCACACATGGTGTTCTCCACTTAGAAGCACGTTCTTCCCAATAAGCTCATCTTTTTTCTCAGTCTTGACCTTCTTTGTTTTTAGAGGAGAGGATTGAGAATCATCCACTTTCCCCGCAAAAGAGCACAGAATTTCCTCGGCCGTATCCTTGCTCAGCTCATGTTTCTGAATATAATGGGCTTTCAACTCTTTCTTTTCTTTGTAACCCTTACAGCAGAGGTGGCATTTGAAAGGCCTGAACTTATGAGGGTTAAAAATGTCCATTCTTTTTACCTTCTCGTCGGAATACTCATGCTTTCTGACATAGTGCCTCATCAGAGCATTACTAGTCACACTCCCGTAGACGCAGCCTTCCACTTCACAAGTGAAAGGTTTGATGCCGTTCAAAGTGGTATCCTTAACGGATGTCGGGGGCGATTCCGGCTTGTGAGGTGGCGGAGAATTTAATTGCTGCCTCTGCAAATCAGCAGCCGCTTGATGAGATCCTAACTCTGTTTTAATTGCCGTTGCTTTGGTTTGCAATATAGTGTTCACAGTTTTAGGGCAGGCCACTTGTGGCACCTTAGATGCTGTCGCATGTGAACTATGATTTGCTTTTTTGGAGGTGGTAGAATTAAGACTTAATTGATTAAGCCTGAGCACAATTTCGGTCAATGTGCCGGACAGTTGAGTGTGATGTACATGACCACTGGGTGGTGAAGTTCCTTGATCACATGGAACAGAATCTGTAGCCTGTTCTTCTTGACTAGATCCTTTTGTAGGACCTTTATCTTGATCTTTTACAGCTTTGGTCACCATTAAATGCTTTTCATTTTCCGCTGTTTTGCATACTTTTTCTTTTTTAAGCTGCCTGGGATGTACAATTTTTAAGTGCCTTGGGATATCTCTGGCTTTTCTGAATGTCCTGCCACATTTCTCCAAGCCACAGGTAAATGTTTTACCATCAAAACACACAGCTACAGAAGTCGGTAAACTCTTGCCTTCCAAGTGCTGTGATGACGACGATGATGAGTTTGTTGCTTCACCATTTAAACCTTGCCGTTTAGATTCAGAGGATGCTTTCGCACCATCCTCCTCCTCTAGAACAGGCAGCAAAAGTTTCCTTCTCGCTTTCCTCTGGGTCTCAAAGTCCTTTTCCGTGAAGGTGATGCCATGGGTGTCTGTGTGTTTCAGAAATTCCTGACGAGAGTAGTAAAACTTCTTGCAGCCTGGGCTGGTGCAGGTGTACGCTGCATCTCGGAAGTGCTGAGCCTCATGGTGGAATAGCTGACCCAGGTCGCAGAAGGAGAGGCTACAACCTTTCAGTTCGCAGTGGTAGGACAGCCGAAAACTATGCCTGTGCTTGTGCGTGATGAGTTTGTTGACTGTTTCAAAACGCATGTAGCAACCAGCAACTACGCACACGTAAGGACAGTCCCCGTAATGTACGCGCCGGTGCTTCTGGTTATGATAGGCCGTTATAAACGTTCTCCGACAGAACATGCACTTCTCTCTGCGATTATTCATCTCAATGTAATGTTTGACATTCGGGTCTGTATCATCGTGATCGTTCTTCAGATGAACACCTAAGTATTTGAAAAGTTTGAAATTTTTCAAACAGTCAGTGGCGGGACAAGCATAAACCTCACGATCCTGTAACTTATAGTGCGTATTTATGTAATCGAACGTTATGTAATCGTCGTCTGCTTCGTTATCAGGCACAGCGGCAGGTGGCTCCGTGACATGCTCCAAAAGACCAGACGATGTGTCCAAACTTATCTCCCCAGGTTCCAAGTCTTTCGAATCGACGTCCACCGTCTGTTCACATTTTACCTTATTTTTAACTTTCTTTCTTTTCAGATGATACGCGGGCATCTGGAGGTGTGTTTTGGAATGTGACCCAAACTCCTCTTTGCTACCATATTTTTGCAGACAAACAGGACATGTCCACATGCCATTATCCACGTGCTTCCTGGCATGATGAGACAACCGTGTTTCGATCACCTCCTTCTGGCATATCTCACAACGTACTTTGTACTGAAGCCACCTTTTGGATCTTTCTGAAGTCCAGAGAAGCAATTTTGAGCTTTTTTGTTGCAACAGCCCTTCGTCTTTCTGGTCATGCTCACTCCTCTCTTCAGAACTACTGCGTTCTGCATGCTCGTGCTTATCTTCGTTAACGTGTTCCTCCTCTTCATTCGCCTCAGTTGGCACACTAAGTACAGGCTCCGACACCGGACTGTCTTCTTCTTCAGGTTCCAGTCCAAGCAACTTCATACAGTAGCGCTTTAGCGTCATCCAGTCCCAGAACTCCGGGTCACACGGCCAGAGGGCCTTGAGCGCAAGCAGAAGTTCGCAGCGTAACGAATTTGGGAGTACGGCGTTCTCTTCGGCGTACTTCTGATCCGGAAGCTTGTAAAGATCTTCAAGCGCCGAAAACACCTCTGGGGAGGGACTTAAAAAGAACTCTGTGAGTTGGCATGCTCGCAGGATCTCCAAATCTTCCATAAGGAGACAGGCCACAGTTTCGCACACAGTGGTTTTGGTTTCTGGATACTCTTGCCTTGGAAGATGAAGGGCCTTTATGCAAAGTTCAACAGAAACTGCCAGACCAAGGTGCATTACCTGAAAGGGGAGTAAAAAGGCAATTATCGTTTGTATAAAGCTGGTGAATAAAGTAAATGAAATGAACAATTCCCCCATCACTCACCTCAGTCTGAATCACTCGAATCAGAAAGAGAAGATGATAAACAGTCTTTGCTATGGCCCCAAACTGAAGGCAGCGTTCTAGGAACGATTCAAGAGAACCATCAAGCCTCCTCTGCAGCTTACTCCAAAACAGTGTCAACTCCCTGGAAAAAAAACAAAAAAAAATTAAAATTAAATAAATAAATAAATCAACTCACTCATCACCACAAAATCATAAAAGTAACTTTTAAGCACTAAAAAAAAAAAAAAGAAAAATTAAAACACACCAGGAACAATAAATGCTTCCTTTCTGCAGCTGCTGCGTCAAGTAAGTGGTGCAAAGGATGAAGGCCGTGTTCTCATCACCTTCCGTCTCCATGTTGCAAATGATGTCCAAAACGTCCTTCCCATCCAATGCGGAAATCTAACCAGATCGAGACAAGTGTATAAAAGTGAAGGAAACATGTGCAGCATACCACAGTGTCCTGGATGAGTCCAGTATATGTCTCTCACACCCACTCAAAGCTATTTCTGTGTTTAGAAAATGTACTGCTGAATAGGACCTTGCTCCTTCGAACCAACCTATTCAGGAGCAACAATCAACAACAAGCCCTCCATCTGTTCTCTTTCGTATTCGCAGACGCTCTCTTCTTATTAGAATGGCACAACGCAGGACAACGAAAATAGTGAAATTGAATTACTGCGATGACATACAACACAATGAATAATGTCTGACTGGGTGCAAAGGACCTCAAAATATTTTTGATACTTATTATTAACATATTAACATAATACACTGCCAAGGCACATGCTGTAATCTTGCTTAACAAACACTTAAAAATTAAATATAGCGTCAACACGGTTGTTACGTAACACTTTAACCGTATGACTTGCGTCTCAGCAACGAACACGTTTCTCGTATATTTAATGCCCACCAACACACACTGAGACCCAATCTTGAATGACATTCAACTCCATGTGACATAATGGTGTTGTGTGCTTGTGCACTGCATAGTGCACTATATACAGCACACACACCATTTGAGATTCAGCCACAATGGAACGGCAGAAAGCAGCATAATTATTTTTATCTTAAATTGTTAAGCTGTTTTTGGGGTAGCCCTTCACAGTAAAGGCTTCACTACAGGACTGCTGTTGCACGGATAAAAGTGTATTGTATCTAATGCCAAACCTGTATACAAAGGGACGTATTGATTACCTCCTGCATGGCGTCCTCGCTGGGGAGTTGCCGACAGAGCTGTGTGACATAAGTTTGGCGAAAGGTGGACTGATTGGGCAAAAGGCTGCAGTTGCCGCAGGCTTTAGTCAGGATCAGAGCCTTCTCAACCTCTCCTACTTTCTCCAGATGCTTGATCCTCATCTCAAGAAAGTCCCCTCCTTCAAGACCCAGGTAGGCATTCACTGTTAAGTAGATAAACAGGTTAATATCAATTCCTTATGTGAAGAGAGTTTGCATATGGAAGAATGATGTAATGTTGCAATAGACAGCTATCCTTTTTTTAAAAAATAGTAATAAACCCTACTGTAGACAATTTGATAGGAAAATTTTTTTTTAATTTAAAACGGCATTTCACGATATAACCATTAACCAGCTACAGCCCTTTAAACCAGTGATGGTGAACTCCCCAGAGAATTTATCTCAGCCTTGACAAACGGCTCGTGAAGTGAACCAGGTGTAAAGCAAAAAAAAAAAAAAAACTAAGCTATACACAGCAGCTGCAAGTGTTTAAAAAAAAAAAGGAAATACAAAGCTGCTGACATTCATCTGCTTCTGTGGGCTGCTCGGTGAGGAGTGCGACCAGGGCGGGGTTACTCCATGCCCCGCCCTCTCCAGTGATCTGCACCAGCGCTTGTAAGTCTGTGCTCCCGTACTCCAGCATGGCTTCATGCGCCGCCTGCAGAGACAAACACAAAATTTAAATTCAGCTAAAGACACCAGAGTTTAGCCTCTGTAAAGCCTGAAGCCCCCTTCTTCCGTTTGTGCTGGCTAAATAAACTGATCATACAGCTATGACTGATTAATTTGTTCATCCAGTTGTGGGTTTAGTAATATGATCAAATATATTATGCTACATAAACTACATGAAACAATGAAATTTTCATTGACTTTGGGCCGGTTCTTGTGGCCTAGCTGTACATTATTATTTTAATACTAAAAAGACAAAAGCTACAAAAAAGGGGTAAAAGAATGTGTGGGAGATTTTTATCTTACACTTATTAATGTTGCCCTTAAATTAAAATATTAAACATATACTGTATCTTTAGTAAAAAAGAACCGAACAAAGACTCTGGACTCCATGCGTCAAGTGAGCCAGCCTTGCAATGTTCAGGGTGAGAATCCAAGCACTACCAAGAGCAGATTGATTTGACTGTGACATACATGCTCATTTTATACAGTTTGCAAGGGAAGGGGGTGCACACTTAGTCCCCTCTTCTACACTTTTTTTTTCTCACCAAATTATTAACCCATCATAATCCAACTTTTTCCAATAAATTCACCCATTATAATAACATTTTTTCTACCTTGTTCTGTTATATCATATACCCCGTCATCTGACTCCACCTCGTGCTTATATTTTTTCCCATTATAATGAATTTTTCTTACAAATTACTTTCCATTATCTTTGCACTTTTCTTGTTTAATTTAAAAAACATTGGGGTGGCGCTTATTTTTACTATACATTCCTAGTCTTTCCGGTTTACTCTACAGTTCTCAAGAGACAGACCATGGGTATGCATCTCCGTCGCTTTATTTTAATTACTTGTCTTATTTTTCCCCATTTTGTTGCATTTACGGATTTTTTTTTAATCTTATAGCTAATTGCAATTGCTCAAGTGCTCACTACCTCCCTCTGGACGACTCGGACAGCCAGGGCAGTCCGGATTACAACCCTACTGAGGATTACAACCCTACTGAACCGGTCATGGACCAGCCCTCGGTGAGTCTCATTCAGGATGAGTCTGAGCCATCTGGATCATTGATGCAATTTCTGCAGGAGAGAGGGCTTACGTATTTCAAGAAGGATGACTCCAAGCCCGGTCGTTCTAAAAGACTGCGTCTGGAGGCAAATAGGCCTCCTTCTCGTGCTTTTAGGCCTGTACAGCCAGAGTCAAGGTTTACTCTAGCTCCGTCAGTCCTAAAGCCGGTTTGTCATGCAAGTGTTGGCACACCGATTTTAAGGTGTCTGTTGGTTCCCAAACGGATTTTCCTCCCGCGCCTGTGCCACTTCTAAATCGCGGCATTTCTGCTTGTATTCCCCTCACTGATCTTCCTATCGGTGTTGTTCTGACTCTAGAAGGTTTGCTATGTGTTTTATTCCATTGTTGATGCTTACCCAGGCCCCTGTATTTTTGTACTTTTATCTTGGGCCTTATACTTTGTATTTTATATTACTCACCATCTACTCTTATTAAACATATTATTCATAAAACTGTGTTCCTTCTGATTATTTGTCTATTGCTCTTTATTCAGACGTGTGTGCGCAGCTATGGGTGCACATGTTGCATGTGTATCCAACACCTGTTCTGCTGATATTATATATGCTGATATGGCGTACTACTACGTCATATCTTTGTGTGGCTTGCTTTCGGCCTTGGCTTATTTCTGTTTTCCTCACCTTGCCTCTATATTATTTTACTAAGATTAATATTCTGTTGATCACATTGCTGCATGCACAAGTATATTTAATTAAAATATGTAGGTTTAAAAAGTTAGGTGCTAGAGTTTATTCAGCAGTGTGTGTGTGTGTATATATATATATATATATAAATATAAAACACACACACACACACACACACACACACACACACACACACACACACAGGCAGTAGTAAATAAGAAATACACACGCGGTGTGTACTCACCGTCCTCGTAGTTCTTCAGGTAGTAGTCGGGCCCCGGGCCCCTGAACTTCGCCAGGTTCTTCTGGTTGTTGAACTGCAGGAAGTCGCTTCTCTTTCCGCCGAAACGCAGGAAGGCAGGAGACAGGCCGCGCGCCAGGGTCACGAGCCGCTTAGAGCTACACACACACACACACACACACACACACACACACACCAAATATTACAACTAAATCATACATATACACATACACAGTGTACATATCTGTGGATTCAGTTTGCACACGGCCCTACTCAGCAGGAGCACAACAGCAGGACACAGGCCGCGCGCCAGGGTCACGAGCTCAGGACGCAGAGTGACGTCACAGGAGAAGAAATAAGCCTATAACTGTGCGTTATTATTATTATTATTCTTATTATTATTATTATTATTATTATTATACAATTATTTGTGGCTTCGAGTTACAGTCATATTTAGGAGGAGCAGGAAAAACGCGATAAATGTAATAAATGTTAATTCCATTTGAGTTTACTTTATCTCAGATTAGAACACTTTTTCACTTTTATACTTTTTGTCTTTGTTCTTGGTTTTTGTGTTTTGTTTGTGTGTACTTTGTTTTTGTGTTTCTTGTTCAAGACATCAAGACAAATTCCTTGTACGTAAAAACTACTTGGCAATAAATCTGATTCTCATTATTTGGTCCTTAATTGAAAATCATAAAGTTAATAATAATAATAAAGATTGGGGAAAGTGGCTCTTAAATAGGCTACTGTAATTTTCAAAAAGCGTATAAAATGAGAGACTTTTAATCAGTTTCAATCTGTTGACGGACTCGGAGGAGCAGTGCGTGTTTTCTTTGTTTGTTTTATAATCTGTCCATGTATAATATTATAAATATAATATCATCCTTGTGTGCGTTGTGTTGTTGTATATGTGCTGTAACCAGGGCGTGGACTTCCCTGTTTAAATAAAGATTTCTGTTTATATTTGCACAAATGAAAAATAAAGATAGAAGAAGTTTATCCGCACTCACAAAACTTCTGCCCTGTTTTATTTTTCTCTATTTGACCTCAGCGGCCAAAAAAAACAAAACTCCAGGGAAACCATGACAGCAGTTATTCACACACATAATGTAAAGTTAGGAGGTTTTATATTTTTAATTAAAGTATTTCTAAAGACAACAGAAGGAGTTTCCACAGTAATCTGTAGCTGCTTTTATTTTCAGCTGCACGGACTCAAAACAAAGTGCTTATTTGCTTATTTTTTGTGCTTTCTGCAAATGAAACATAATTATTTGCCATTGATAACAAATATAGTATTTAAAATACTATATATATATACACACACACATACATATAC
>JAOVVB010000002.1:22596068-22609498 GCA_028570985.1 Heterobranchus longifilis | reverse complement strand
ACCATGCAGCATGCACATTCGCTTGTTTTTTTTTTTTTTCCCCTCTCTCTCTCTCTCTCTGAGCTTTTTTTTTTCCCCGAGTCCGGTGGTGGAAGCGTAGTACGTCATTAAAATGGCGCCAAAAGATTAAGTTCACGGAGCAGTAAAACGTCGTCGTGGAAATATATAAATGCACGAGCACGATCTGACCTCCACTCTGCTGTTAGAGGGATTTTTGCTCCACGACCGAGGTGATGATTAGTGCAGTTATAGTGCAGCTAAGAGCGGGGGGAGAGAGAGAGAGGGGTGCACGCGCATGGAGGCGCGCGCGCGCACGCACGCAGGCAGGCAGACGCGGGGCTGCTCGGTGTGTTTGTGCCAACTCAGATGCGATAGAGCGCTCGCGCCTCACGCTCACATCACCATAACAACGCATTTAGTGTTGGAGTTTTAACTTTTCCCCCTCATAACAGCAGTGTAAAAAGCATAACAGTGTGTTTTATTAATCGGAGTTGGCGTTAGTTACACTCCTGTGTGTGTGTGTGTGTAGTAACGTTAGGCGAATACGCATATTTTTTTCTCCATCTTCTTGTCTAAGTTACCCGATGTATCCCTGGTTTTATTCCCAGTTTTGCAAAAATGACGCAAATCTTTTTTATTTATTTATATATTTTAATCAGGAATCAACATATTTCCTGATTTGTGCTCCGGCATCCCACCGGGCAGCTATGCCTTCCCTCAGGGGGCGTGGCCTGTTACGAATCTCTCACCGTGTCTGTTTTTAGCACCGCGTCCTGTACGTTTAACGTTTAATTTTTCAAAACTTCTTTACCCTTAATGATAAGTCACTTTGAAGTTTTGTACTATTTTATTTGTATTAATTAATGCACCGTTTGAATCCTTTTTTATATATACATGTATAACACTTTCATAGCGAGGGTTTGGCTGTAAACATAAAAAGAAACATCAACGCGAGATCGCTACGTTATCCCAGCGATGATGGTTCCAGATTATTACGTCATGTGGTCGCATTAGCCAATAGCCGCGCCGCGGGATTGTCACGTGACCCGGTCAAACCTTTCCCGCTGTTTGTGTTTGGGCAAAATATAACGGAATGCGTTTACCTGTCAACAAATGTATACATTTCAAATTAAGTTGTTGTTCAAACAGGTACACGTAAGTCTATAATAATATTATTGATAATAATGTTATTGTTCTTATTTATTGTTTTTGTTTACTTATTGTTGTGTTCATTCTATTTTATCTACAGCATAAAAAGAAACAAGTGATTTTGCCCCAACTTTTTTGTGATCACAAATTTTTATCAGTGTTAGGTTTATTTGCAAAAAAATAAGTACTGTAAATATATAATATTCCCTAAGCTATGAGGCAGAATTGAGTTGAAAGTATTTACTTTATAGATATTTATTGAATCATTTTGTGTATTCAAAATGTATTTTATGTAGTAAAATAATATGAATATAATAATATTAATTTATTTTTTATTTAATGTTGATTAAATAAAAAACTAAATACTGTATTCATGTTTGTCTCGTAACTTTAACTAATTCTTTCGCATATTAAAATATTTAAACTATAGAGGAAACACTCAAATTGCATACAGGACGTAATGTTATATTGTTGTATCCTTGATTACTCTGGATGGGCTGTAAACAAGATTATAAACTTTTGTTTATATATTGTTTGAAACTTATACGACTGTCCATGACCTAAAACCGAAAGATTTCGGTGCACTTGGCATTCATTTAGTTTTTGTAATTATTGCAGCGAAACTAGTTTGGCGAGTCGTTTGGAGACGACCACGGCGGCGGCTGCTGAACATGAAGCGAAGCCGTGTTCCCAGCACCAGCGAGGAGTCCGATAATGGAAGTAAGCACTTTCTGTTTTCATCTTCAATTATCTTTTTCTGTTTGAAACGCCCCCGCTATCTCTCTCGTTCGCTGCCCTTCTTTTCATTTCTTTATTTGCGTCCCTGTCCTGTCTAAAAGGGGAGAAAGGTTTTTAACTTCTTATACTGACAGTATGTTTATACCTCTGTCATTGTAAAAGTAGAAGAAAGGTTAGAGGCTTTACAATCCCACGTGTTCACAAAGGGCTGTGAGCAGACGTGTGAAGGAAGTGATCACAAAGCGGTGCAGTTAAAACAGGCGCTCTACAAACACTCACACTGTATGTTATGTATATGCCTAGAGGTTTGGTAAATCTGGACATACAGACAGCGATTACGATCACTCTGAGGTGTGTTAGAGTAACGTTTCCTATTCTCCTATTGTAGGATCTCCACCTTTATAAAGTTATGTAAATTCCCTGATCTAATCCACTCGATTCAAATTCTGCCCTTGAATGAACAGTACTTTAACACGCATGCTCCAGTACAACTCCAGTGTAGTAGTGTTTATCTTGCTTCAGCTTAAAAAATATATATATTGATTAGTTTAGTTTACCCTCTGGTCAGTGATGAAGTTTGTGTTACATACAGTGTAACTGTTAAAGTTTGTAAGAATGGAAAAACCCCCCAGAAATTTCAGTTTGGACAGTAAAGAGAAAGGAAAGGCAAGACCTAAACCGAATAAAAAGCCGAACCTACCAAAGCTGTTAACGAAACACGACAAGATTACTGGATGAGAACTCGAGAAGAAAAGAGACTCCGGCAGAAAGATGACTAACACGGGCGACTGAAAAGCAGGTGGTTTACTATAAATGCTTTCAGACCCTGTGTGAAACTTTTCCCCCCAAGACGTCAGACTTGTCCAGTAGGAAATGTTTTGCAAAAGTGCCTGAGGTCAACGCCGTCTGATTTGCATTCAGCGCTTTGTGTGTTTGTTTTTAGATCCTTGCATTTTGAATTAGGCAAAGTGTTAAGAAGAATTTTAGCGTTTTGTTTTCAGGCATGTTTTTTTTTAACATGGGTGGTTTTTAACGGGTTTAAAATGACACTTTGCTTCGTCTGTCAATACCGAAAAGTTCCAAAAGGTCACTAACTGAGAAATTCTAATCGCTGAATGTGAGGATCGACTTTCTGTCAAGGTTGTAACTGTTTTGTTTTTGTTTTTTTGTTTTTTTTTTGTATAACGTTATGACTCTGTGCGCTAGACTCTAGACATCATGTTCTTGTGTTGATTTCCTTCTAGGTAATTGCACGTCATGGTCTCAGATGTCAAACTCCCATCACAGGAGACGAGATGGGAAAAGACCATCAGAGGTAATACTCCCTTTGATGTATTCCTGAATGTTTCTAACCAATCGCGTTCCAAAATCACAGTGCACTTTTATATTAATGCATTGTATTTTTGGACTTTCTTTCTTTCTCTCTCTCTTTCTTTCTCACTCTCAGGTGTTCAGGACTGATTTCATCACAGCGATGAAGCTTCACGACTCGTACCAGCTCAATCCCGAGGATTATTACGTGCTCTCGGACCCCTGGAGGCAGGAATGGGAAAAGGGCGTGCAGGTCCCCGTGAGCCCAGAGTCCATCCCGAAACCTGCAGTACGGTACGGCGTTACTTCATCCGATCAGTTGCATTATTAATGACTCGTGACGTCCAGCTGTTCTTGACCAGATGTTGTTAACAGTAATATCATTTTATCTAGTGGATTTAACACTTTAAAGTTAGAAGTTTAAAGTTAGGCAGTTTGGCACTAGTCTTACCCATAGCTGTACATTATGATTATAAAAAAAGTTTAAAGACAAAATATACTGGGTGTGTGGCTGTGGTTGAGGACCGCTTCTGTAGCAGATATTATCTGCAGCGATTTATCTAATCACGTGTGCAAGCTAGCAGTCCAGAGATGAGTGGCACGGGCTTGAGAGATGAAGTAGGAAAAGTTTTTAGCTGAGTTTTCATTTCATTTCTTCTCGAGTCTGATTAGCAAACTGGCAAGTGTTAGGCAAGTTGATGATGATAACAGAACGTTTAAGGACAAATGGATGGACAAGTGAGTTTGTTTTGCCTTCATCTCACTCGGCGAGTTCATCTCTGTTTTACCCTGCCGAATATATATATATATATATATATATAACATTTTTTTTTTTAATTTGTGGTGATTGTTTTATTTTTGTTTTAGATTGTTTTATTTTTGTTTGAGGTGATTGTTTTATTTTTATTATGGATGATTAAGTTTCATTTAAATTTGTTTTGATTTGATTTCTTTTTCTTTTTCTTTTTACAAATCTGTTTTCGCCCCAGCAGTGGATGGGTTTATTTAAACTCTGCTCAGTATCACTAATTTCACATTAAGCGTACCCGGAAGTTAAGCCGTGCATCTTATTCACGTGTTATTTGCAGATATACATCCTGACTTGTTTGCATAAAAGCTTCAGACTGAGGCTGCGCAGAAATCCCTGTACTTCCGCACTCGTTTAGTGTGTGTAAATATTACGCAGCGGCATGACATAATTTTCTACACAGTACGCTGGTTTGCCTGCTTCTCCTTTACACAAAGAGAAAAACAACAAAAACTCGCTTGATGAGTGTACCCTTGACTTGGACAGAACCTGACAGAAGTGTAAACCGATACAAGTAGTTCACGAAGTTACTGAAGGATATTAACAAATATTCTGCTTAGTCTCTTGGCTATGCTTTGTTATTAGTGACAGCCGCGTAATAAACATGAAATGAGTAATTTTGTCCGGTTAAGTCATTTTGCAGAAGGGTAATTTAGGCTCTGTGTAGGTGTACAAGTGTGTGGTCACTAATAGTATGACATTACAGGAGTGTTGAAAGCCTGGGGGCAGAAATTATCTGGACAATTACCTGGCTCCTACATTCCTTTATACACACCCTGGGTCATGGCTTATGTCAAACTCTGATCTAGACTTTTATTATTTAAGGATCTGATTAGGTAAACAGCTTAAAGTCAGATTGTAGACACTATTGATGACGTAAGAGGACAAAAGCTTTCAAATGACCGTTAATAATATGAGAGTAAAATAAACTCTTTTTGAGGTAAAAATTAATCATAAAACTTTTTCATAAACTTTTCGAGTGGGGTGAAGTTGTGAAAGGGTTATATATGTCTAGGTAATATATGTACATAGTACTAATATAAAAAATATACCACTTCTTACTTTTATTTACTTATTTTTTCCATTTCTTGCTTGCAGCGCTGTGGCGGAGAAATCATCCGGTTTGCTCTTCACGCGACCGAAGAAACTGATCCGCTCCTGGGGTCCCGAGGCGTCCGTGCTGGGGTACGTGGGTATCGGGACGCTCGCCGAGGGGACGTGTCGGTATGACCTGAACGAGGAGGACGTCGCCTGGTTGGAGGTGGCGAACAGAGAGTTCAGTCAAATGGGTGAGTGTGTGTTTAAAACTGTATTTCTTCTGAATTAATGTATTTATCCAACAGAACACAAGGTGTGCTCCTAGAGATTGTGTTATCTACCGAATAAGCAGCTGTGGAAATTAAATGTAAATATTTAACACGGTCCTTTTAACTCACTCACTTTACCTGTTTGGTATTTTAAGTTAACGAATCTTGCGTCCTGTTCTGTGTTGGGGCGGATTCAGTCGGTTCTGTTTTTAATACAATAAATTCATGGGTGTACAAACATTTACAAAGGTTTTTATTTTTTTTAAAGAGACAGGTAGTTGTGTTTAAGGTGCTAAGGTTTGTCCACCATCAAAGGCAAATCGCAATGCAAACACAGGCGAGTCTTTACATGAGTGAACTCCTTTTAAGGAAAAGTGGAAGATCTAAGGAAGTTTTTTTTTTTTTTTTTTAAATAAAGTTTGTGTCCTTAAAATGTACATGGAAGTCTTACAATATAGAAACAAACCAAATCTGTGATTGTAAGGAGTAACGTACTCTTATATAGAGATGGCTGGGCAGGAATCCATTCGGTGATGTGTCTCAATTCTTTTGTGTGGCAAATTAATACATCTCCACACTGACTCTTTTTTTTTAAACCTTATTTTTAAGTACCTGTAAAATTTAATCGCACAATCGTAAGCGAGTTTTAAAAAATGTACAGTGCCATCTGTTAAATTTTGGAATGAACAAAAATTTTACGTGTTACCATAAAGTGTGCGTAATCGTGTTTATAAATGTGGGATCTCGTTTATCAAGTCGATTGCATACTCAATTGCAATACGTATTGCAATTATTAAAAAACGATCAGCGCCATCTGTTGAATTTTGAGACGAACTAATGATTTTTATTTATTTATTTATTTATTTTTTATAAGAGCGTTTTACATTTAAATTTCAAATTAGCATATCTTCTCCTTCTGTGATGAAACAAAACCGATGTGTTACTTCATGCTCAGCCAAATACACCTGTGAAAACCCCATTAAAATTTGTTCAGTCGTTTTTACGTGATGTGAGCAAACAGACAAAAAAATTTTTTTTAATTATATATATTTTTTTGTCGTAAATATATTCAATATACAAACTTTTCGAAGCCAACTTTACGGTTTTATTATATGTATAGAAGATTTGTACCTATTCACACATTGGCAGGTAGCACAGCATCCCATGAGGTAGGAGCGAATTATTTGCTAAGTTTGTTAAGAATTGTAACAACATTTTCATAAATAATAATAATATATTCAGGGTATTTATGAAATGGTGATGCTCACAGAATTGCAGTATAAATTGAATCGCACCCAGGTATCGTGATAATATCGTATCAGGTAGTAGAGGTGACATCTTGGGTCAATCTTGTAACACTAATCACAGCATGTCCATTAATTCAGCAAGCACTTATATCTATTCATAAGAAAGTCATCCTACATTTATCCATTTATAGCTACACCCGGGAAACAAGTTACATCCTGTTATTGCTATAAACTATAAACAGTTCCCTCACAAGTCTCTCTCTCTCTCTCTCTCTCTTTGGAAGTTATAAAACAAACACTTTTTTTCACAAAAAACAGTCTTGTCACGCTGCTGAAAAATGACAAAGCACAAACACCTTTTGTCGCGAAGGCTTCCTAACCCTTATAAAACACAGAGACTGACACTGGAGACTCCTAAAACCGTTAAACAGACCTCTCCTCCTTACAGAAAGTTTCGTAACACTTCCCGACCAATCAGATGACCCTATTAAACCTTTTTCGTCTCTTTTGATCGATTTAAAATATTACAGACTGCACCTTTAACCTTTCATTGCGTTCCCCTCGGGTCACATGGGTCACGCGTGGCCTTTATCCGACAGTCTTTAAATCCGGAATGCAATGGCGCAGTTTTTTTTTGTTGTTGTTTTTTTTTGTTTGTTTGTTTGTTTGTTTTTTTCCACATCAACCAAAATGATGGAAAATCAGACTCGTGTATTATGTTAAAGTGAAAGTATGCGCGTTAAACCATAGGTGTGTGTTTAAAAGCCGGGCGTGTCCGTGTCCCGTCCTCAGGAATGCAGCTGCTGGACGAGAACTCCATGGAAAGACTCATGGAGGAGTTTGAGCGCCGTTGCTATGACAACATGAGCCACGCAATGGAAACGGAGGAAGGGCTCGGGATCGAGTACGACGAGGACGTGGTGTGTGACGTGTGCCAGTCACCTGACGGAGAGGACGGCAACGAGATGGTGTTTTGTGACAAGTGCAACATATGTGTGCATCAGGTGTGTGTGTGTGTACATGAGGGTGTCTGGAAGACATAGAAGGAGACTCGCAAAAGAAACTTTGAAAGACCTCTAACGAGGGAAAGTGTTTGCGGAGTTGCTTTCCGGTTAAACGACAGATGTCTTGTCAATAATTAATACAGAACAGATGTGATGTGCATACTTTTTTATTTATTTATTTATTTATTCATTCATTAATTAATTAATTTATTTTTTAAGCAAATTGGATTCTAGTGATTTTTCTTTTTTTTTTTACTACGTATTTTCAAGAGAACCAGTTTTTCTAGATTGTAATAGGATTCCCAAACAGTTAAAAATGCGTCATTCTTTGTTTTAATTCCATATTATAGTGACAAAACAAGTTTATTATGAGTTTATTGATTAAACATAAATTTCCTCAACTGGGGATCTTTGAAACTGAATGCCTTAGAGACACAATGTTCCGTGTGTGTGTGTGTGTGTGTTCGTGTGTGTTAGTGAGCGGGTATGCCAACCATATGCTAGTCGGTATGTGTGCATGGAATGAAGTGTGTGTGTTTGTGTGTGTTTGCTTGCTCAGGCTTAAGGAACATTTGGTGACTCATTGTGTTTGTGTCTGTACTGTATGTATGTGTGTGTGTATTTAAGCTTGTGTGTATGAATAGAGTCACGTTTTTTTTTTTCTCTCTCTCTCTCTCTCTCTCTCTCTCTCTCTCTCTCTCTCTTTCTCTCTGCAGGCGTGTTATGGCATCCTGAAGGTTCCAGAAGGCAGCTGGCTGTGTCGGACATGCGCGCTGGGCATCTCACCTAAATGCCAGCTCTGCCCGAAGAAAGGTGGTGCCATGAAACCCACCCGCAGTGGCAGCAAGTGGGTCCATGTGAGCTGTGCCCTGTGGATACCGGAGGTATATATATATATATATACACATACACACACACACACGAGGTGCACTATAATATAGTATAGGGTAATGAATTCTGATGCACCACAATAAGAAAATTTTTAATATGTAGGATTATTTCACGAGAAAGAAATTGGATTTCTAACTCGAAAAAATATCCAGACAACAACGAGTCCACTTTACAGTTAAATATTTTTCTGTGATATTTTTCTGTTTTTGAAAATCATTTCATCCTTCATGTTTGGGTCTTAAGCTTCAATGCCACAAGTCTGGATCCATCCTTTACACGTCTGTCATCCTGATTTTCATTTTTCTTCCCACATTCTGATTTAAATACATATTAAAATACTCCAGGTTAAATGCATTTTCATACAGACTGTCAGGGCGAACGTGTAAATACCGAAGATTTGCCTCATCTGCAAGGTGTGCTACTTTTCAAAAGTTGCGCCTCCCACTAATTTAAATTTAAAAATTTTAATATCGCTCTCAAAGAAACGGATGTAATGTAGTTTGTTTTTTTGTTGTTGTTTTGTTAAGCCACACAGTGACCTATAGGGACGGGAATCAGCAGCCACCTCCCGAAACTGATATTATTACGATACCTCGGGGCAGAACCAATTAAAATTGCGATTCTTATAAATATTACGATAAAAAAAAATAAAAAAATAATCCATATTCAATGTTATATTTTACCCCAATTTTTTGAATACAATCTGAAACCTTTAAAAATGTTTAATAATTAATTAAATCTAGCTCATTGCTCATAACATTAGTTTTCTCACTTAAAAAACAAGCGGACAACATTTAAATTATGCAAAACTAACTTCAAATACAAGAGTTGAACATTTAAATTCAAATTAAATTAAATTAAGCGAAAAAGCATTGTTCCTGAGCAGCGAGTATCTCTGTCGTCCACCATAATTATTATTTCTAAAAAAAAAACTTACAAGCAAATAATTCACTACCACACAGGATGTAAATGTGTGAATAGTTCAGAGTGCGCTACCTGTAGGATTATAAAGAAACGGCGATGTTTTACCGCCACAGGTGCCTCCGAATGGTCAAAACTCAACTTGACAGTGAGCGCGTGAGATGAGCTAAGTGAGATAACTGAATCAATTTTTTTTTTCTTTCCCTTCATCTCTAGTGACCTATGAATCATTCAACCATAAAAAAAAAAACATCGAACTTAAGGGATAAACCCATGAGAGACAGATGATCAGGCCGGTGATTAGTATACTGCTGATGCCGAGTGGTTGGAACAGACGAGAGGGGGAATGAGGTTGCTGCTGAGGTTGTTACATAACCAATTGGTTCCCGTGTCTTTAATTTAATCCACATAATTTAATTTAGTATAAAGAAATGAGGGTGGCTGAAGACTTTTGTACAGTACTGTATCCTACCGAAGGGGTAAAAAAATACTGTAATACTTGCGTCTTCAACACTCTATACCCTAACCACGTAAGATCCCACTGTCCTCATATGAGGACATCACATTTTCTGTGTGCATATCCTTGTCAGATCCTTATCTTCCCTTTTGAAGACATTTATTAAGTTTTCACGTGCTATTAAACTAAAATAGCTGAAAAAGTTACAAGGTACACAAGTCAGGGGCCCAGGAGGGTAATACAAAAAAAACAAAGCAATACAAAACATTGTGACTATAAAACTATAAAACACCCTGAAGACTTTCCTGTAGTGGGAAAAATTATTTGTTTTTCTTTTGTGAAATAACATCATGTTTATAATCCATCGTTCTTAGCATTAAATTATGAGATAAAGGTCCCTGTAACATAGCTGTTGCCATAGAAACAATACCCTATTGAATGAGTGCGTTAATAGAAACCTTTGTTTATTTCCTGGAATATGTGCATATCACTTAATGCAATATAATATAAGTAAATAAATAAAAAACACACGAAACACGTCAGTTAGTAATACATACTGATTAAACACAATTTTTTTCACGCTCCTTTAGGTGAGCATAGGTAACCCAGAGAAGATGGAGCCCATTACAAGTGTGTCTCAGATCCCTAATAACCGCTGGGCTCTAATCTGCTGCCTGTGTAAAGAGAAGACTGGAGCTTGTATACAGGTAAAACACACGCTCAAAGAATGTGGATGTTTTTTTTTTTTGTTTTTGTTTTTTAACTGAATAGTACATAATCAGGGTGGACTGATCATACATATTCGTTAGCAAGTCCACTAGGGGTGTTAAAAAAGTGCTGGCTTATGTAATTGAAACCTAACATTATAATTAATTAGTAACTAATAAGACTTAATTAGTAAGTAATAAGAACCTTCAAAACAGATTTATGGGAATTTGTAGGTTTCTTAAATTCTTGTAGAGAAGATATTGTTGTGTTCACCGCTTTCTCATTCTCTGTTTACACAGAGTTTGTACGGTCGTGACAAATGATGGAATTCTAGTAATCTAGAAAATTTATGGGAAATGAAAAACCCACCTAATATTAGGGTAACTAACGGGCTCCAAACCCAAGTAGTTCATGTGTAGTCTGTTCTGTTAGAGCGCCGGATATGACGGATGTGTTATGTATATGTCGAATGTTTCTGTGTGCTCTAGTCTGAGTCTGAGGTCATGAAAAAGTCTTTGGAATTTGTTGATCAAGAAAAGTTAGTAGCCATACGCGGTGATGAAAAATATAGATCTTCAGGTCCTAATCACAGATTTCCAATTCAACATTTAGTGTTTTTCTCAGTTTAGACACACTTCTGATTTGTCAAGCAAATTGAACATTATTATTATTATTATTATTATTATTGTTGTTAATATCTGTTCTTGCTGGTGATCAAAACATATCCTACATTGGTGTGTGTGTGTGCTTGTGTGTAATTCAGCAGAAGGCAGACTTTGATCGTATTGTGTAGCACAACAATGAAAACTATGATCGCGCTGGAGTGTGTTATGTTTAAACATGCTTTTAAATGTTAACAAGCTGAAGTTAATGGTGTCTCTTCTTATTACTTTGGCTGCTGGAAGGGAGAGAAAAACACTGGTAGTCCATAAATCAGCAGCCTACAGAACCTGCTTGTCCAGTGTGCAGCTCCAACTAGAAAACTGATAGCCCGAAGTTGTAATTAGCTTGTCCCAGGCGTCCGAGTTAGTGATTTGTCCACCCGTTAATAATAACGCAGGGCGGTTAATACTCCAGTTTAACATATTCACTGTGTAATACAAAACTTTGGTAGGATTTTGTCCTTATTGTTTATTTTCCCAAGTTTAATACCAGTCTTTTTTTTTTTTCTTTCTTTTTTTTTTAACAGGAATTTCAGAAGCACACTGCATTCACAAAAGAAAAAACGTAACAGAAATTATCTCATAATTATTGCTTAATATCACATAATCGACATTGAGAGATAGTAAATCATAATTATGGCTATGACTTCTCATAATTGACTTAATATCTTATAATTATGACTTACTAACCCATAATTATGACTTACTATCTCTTATGACTTACTATCTTACTATAAGTTTTAAGTAGTTATAAGTTTCATATTCACAAATATGTTAATTATGACTTACTAACGTGTAATTTAATATTAATATTCGTTATTATTACTTATTTCATAATTGTGACTTAATATCTCAGAAGTATGGGTTAGTAACCCATAATTATAACTTACTATCTCATAATTATGACTTATATCAATTGTGACTTACTAACCCATTAGTATGACCTACTATCTTATAATTGTGACTTATCTCATAATTATGGCTTAATATCCCATAATTATGACTTAATATCTCATAATTATGACTTAGCTCATAATTTTGACCTACTATCTCATAATTATGACTTGTCTCATAATTGTGACTTGATGTCCCGTAATTATAACTTACTATCTCATAATTGTAACTTACTATCTCATAATTATTGAGTTAGTATCTCATATATATATTCTTTTGTGAATGCAGTGCACTTTCGTATAATACAGTATTTCATAATGACAATTTATTTGTGCAGGGTTTGTGTTTTTGTTGTTTTTGTTTTTTTGTTTTCCCTTTCCTTACTCTCATCATGCCCACATTCCCTCTTATCTTTTCTCCTTTCCTCCTTCCTCTTCGCCTTCAGTGCTCAGCCAAGAGCTGCCGCGTGGCCTTCCACGTCACCTGCGGCCTGCAACACAGCCTGAAAATGAACACCATCCTGACGGACGAGGACGAGGTCAAGTTTAAGTCCTTCTGCCCCACGCACTCGGGTATGGACTGGCACGAACAGAGCGGCTTCATAGACGACAAAGGGAACGAAGGGAGGGCGAAAGGAGCAGACGGGGCGCGGCTCAGCGAAAGAAAGCTCCGCGTGCAGCAGCTGGAGGATGAGTTTTACAGATTCGTGAACATCGAGGAGGTCTCCAAGCACCTGCATGTGCCGCTGGAGAACGTGGACTTCCTGTTTCAATACTGGAAGTTGAAACGCAAATCAAACTTTAACCAGCCGCTCATCACACCCAAGCGGGAGGAAGAGGAAAGCCTCGCTCGGCGAGAACAGGAAGTGCTGCTTCGCAGGCTCCGTCTGTTCACGCACCTGCGTCAAGACCTGGAGAGGGTACGTGGTTTCGATTCTGTTTCCCTTCATGGCCATGCCGTCATTCTTATGTGATAGTCAGGAAGCAGAGGGATTTACTGATCCATTAGACACCGCATGGAAAAAATGTGGCCAGGATCCAGCGAGAAGTCAGTGTAATAAAAGCAATCCCTTCTCTACTCTATTTAAGGATTAGCAGCAGGCTTTGTCCAGCACAGATTTGAATTAAACAGCACATTGCAGCACTGTGTTTCCCACAGGTGTTTCCCACTATACTTGAAGAACGGGCCGGCATTACCTTCCAGCACAAAAGTGCTTTACTACATACATACAACAAATACAGATGTCTAGGGCTGCAAACAACTAATCGATAAAATCGATAATTATTGATAATGAAATTCGTTGTCAACGAATGCAGTTATCGATTAGTTGGGC